>OY740784.1:23730113-24272613 GCA_963514005.1 Raja brachyura | reverse complement strand
TTCCAGCACATATGAACATTTTCCTAAAATGGGCGAGTAACCTCAGCTTCAAAATTTCAGCTACAATATCAACCCTATACCAGACTATATCAGTATAATCTCCAAGTGGACCCGAGATAACATGTTTGGTCATTTTACAAGAGCTTCTGAAAGTTGCTCTCTAACCCAAAAGAGTAATCAAGGAACTCCCAAGAAGCCATGGTGACCAAGATGACATAGCCTATTAACACATATCCATGTTCTAAATGTATATAACATTTTCCCTGCCAGAAATGTTCCCATCACTCTTTCAAATGCTTGCAGAAGATTTACACTCATTGAACATGCTTGCGACTTATTCCAGAGAACATTGACATAGGAGTTACTGACTTCGGGAAGCGTGGTGGAGTACATAACCCAATCAACATTAATGGTGCTGAAGTGGAAATGGTTGAGAGCTTCATATTCCTTGGCGTAAATATCATCAGCAATCTGTCCTGGACCTATCATGTTGAAGCTACAACCAAAAAAGCAACCAGACTCAAGAGACTAAAGATGTTTGGCATGTGTCCAACATCTCTTACTCATTTTTGCAGATATATCATAGAAAACATACTATCTAGTAATATCACAGCTTGGTTTGGGAACAGCTCTGACCAACCTATTAAGAAATTGCAGTGTTGTGGATACAGCACAGTCCATCACACAGGCCAGATTCCCCACCATTGACTCCGTCAACATTTTATGATCCCTAGGGAAAACGGCTAACATAGTCAAGGATTTATTTTCACCCCAGCCTTTCCCTCTTCCATTGGGCAAAAGATACAAAAACTTGAAAATACAGCCAGCAGACTTGAGATTAGCTTCTTCCCTTCCATTATGAGACTACTGAATGATCTTCCCATAAGCTAGGGTACAGCCCTGATCTTCCAACCTACCTCATTGGAACATTGGTCTTTTTCTCTGGAACTGTAATGCTACAATGCTGCAAAACAGTCTGGTATTTTTCTCTGTGCACTATTTGTTGTACTTATATATATGTCGTGAACATAATCACGTACAGCATTATCTGATTTAATTGGATAATGTGTAAACAAAAAAGATTTTCATTGTATTTTGGAAAACGAGGCAATAATAAACTAACATTACTAGCAGAACAAAGAACAGTACCAGAGGAACAGGCCCTTCAGCCCACAATGACTCTGCCAAACATGATATGAAGTTCAACTAATCTCTGCCTGCATGTGATCCATGTGCCTATTCAAAAGTCTCTTAAATGTCACTACTGTATTTCCATCCAGCACCATTCCTGGCAGCACATTGCAGGCACCCAGCACTTTCTGTGTAAAAAAAAAAAAAAACACTTGCTCTGAAAATCTCCTTTAAACTTTCCCTCTTCCCCTTCAGGCTATGCTGTTTATTACTATTCCACTATGGGAAAAATGTTTTGACTATGTGCCCTACATATACCTTCCAAATTTGATATACTTCTGACAGGTCAAGCCTTAATCTCAAGGGGCTGTCCCACTTGGGCGACCTAATTCGCAAGTTCTAGCGAGTTTGCCCTCGACTCATACTCGCAGCATGGTCGGCACGAGGTTGTAGGAGATCTTCGTAACTCTCCTTCATGCTCGAGTGTGGTCTCCGTGTACTCAAGGCCTCAGCTAGGTCGCTCCGTTTTTTTCAATATGTTAAAAAATGCCCTCGAGTAAAAAAGGTGGCCATGGAAAAAATAGATTATTGTTTTTACTCGTAGGTTTAGTCGTAGTAGGTCTACATGTTAATCGTAGGTAATTGAGGGTAGTCGAAGGTAGTCATAGATAGTCTTCATCATAGTCAAAGGAAGGTCGAAGGATGTCGTCTTCACTCTCCACTATTCGGTGTCCAATTTTCCCAAAGTTAGTCGTAGCTAGTCGAAGTAGGTCTTCAATATAGTCGAAGTAGGTCTTCAACATGTCATTTTTTCAAACTCTTCGAAACTCGCTAATTAGGTTGCCCAAGTCGGGCAGCCCCTTGGGGTTGTTCAACCTTTCTTTATAGCTAACACTATCTAATTAAGGAACGATCCTAGTAAACTTATCTGGTCCCTCTCCAAAGCCTCCACTTTCCTCATCTAAAAGGGTGACTGGAACTGCGCACAATACACCAAAAGCTCAAAAACCCAAGATCCCTTTGTACATCAATGCAGTTAAAAGTCTGGCCATTAACTGTATGCTTTGCCCTTACATTCTCATCAAATCCTTTACATTGACTTTAAATCCTTATGTCAATTTCCTAAAGGGCAACATCTCATATTTAGTCAGATTAAATCCTATCTGCCACTTCTCCACCCATATCTTTAACAGATTAACATCTCACTGCCTTGTATCAGCTTTCTCCACTGTTGGTAGGTCCACCAGAGATCACAGCACAGCTTCCTGCAGAACCCCACCAGTCACCAACCCCTGCTAAAATAACATCCTTCCACCACTACACTCTGTATTTTATGGATAAACCAGTTCTGATTCTATACTGCTGTCATCAGTGTTTCTAATTATGTTAATCTTCCGAATTAACTTAGCACGAGTGACTTTATCAAATACCTTATTAAAATATATGTTTACTGCATCCATTGCACTACCCTCATCAATCACTTTTGTCATCTCCTCACAAAACTCAATCAAGTTAGTAAGACATAATCTGCCACAGACAAAGCAGCGCTAACTGTACCCAATTATCGCAAACTCTTCCAAATGCAAGTAAATACTGTACCAAAGAATCCTCACCAATCGTTTCCTTATCACTGACTCAGATTCACCGCCCTATAATTTCCTGGATAATCACTACTTCCCTTCTTTGTATTCCTCTACAAAGGAATGACATTGGCTACTCTCCAGTCCACCAGGATCTCGCCAGCAGCTAGAGAGGATACAAAGATTTGTCAAAGCCTCTGCAATTTCCTCTTGCCTCTCATAATCAGCGATAGATCCCATCAGGCCCCGGGGATGTATCCATGTAATGGTTTTCAAGGGACCACCTCGTTCATGATTTCCAACTGCATTTTAGCATACACCATACTAATCTCATCATCCTCTATGTCCTTCTCCTTAGCAAATACAGATAAAAAGTACTCTTTTCATAACTTGTCTACATCCTCTGACTCCAAGCATAAATTCCTTCCTTTCTCGAGTGATTTACTGCATCTTCTTCCCAGTTACCCTCTTGTTTTTAATCTATATTATAAAGCCTTGGGATTTTCTTAAGTATCACTTGCCAATAACATTTCATGGCCCCATTATGGCCTTCTAATCACCTGTTCGAGTTCTTTCCTGCCCGTTTTATATTCCTTAAAGGCCCTGTCTGATTTCCTCTTCCTTACTTACACTTTTGTTTGTGACCAAATTTACAACCATTTTGGTCATTCAAGTTTCCCCTTACTAGATTTTATTACTTGTCATTCGAACCTCAGAGAGGCTCAAACGAAACTCCGTTTCTACAGCCATACAAACAAAACAATTCCTACAAAACATACAAACAATTCAATTCACACAAACATCCATCACAGTTAATCTCCTCCTCACTGTGATGGAAGGCAAAGTCTTCTCTCTCCCCCGCACCATTTCTCTCCCGATGTCGAAGCCCCAGGCGGGCGATGTTAAGTCCCACGGCCATTGACGCTGCGCCTGGTGATGTACGGCCCCGCTCTAGGCCCAAAAGTCACAAGGTTGGAGCCCCCGGCGAGCGCTGGAATGTCCCGCGGCCATTGAAGCCGCGCCGGGCGATGTACGGTCCCGCTCCGGGTCGTTCCAACCCCGCGACACGGGCGGGAGAAGTTGTGTTGTGGGAGCTCCGGAAAGTGGTCTCCCACCCGGACCCACGAGCTCCCGATATCACAACAGTCCACCAGCAGTAATCTGCAGCTGGAGCTCCGGAGTCGGGCCGCAGCAGCGAGCCACCACGGCTCCGAGGCCGGCCAGCCCCACGATGGTAAGTCCGCAGCTCCGCAGGCTCCGTGACTGGAGCCCCCAGGTCACCCTGGTCGGAGGCCGCTCCACGGTGCTAGGCCCCAACGACAACGGAGACCCGACAGGGAAAAATTCGGGTCTCCCGTGCAGGGAAGAGATGTTAAACATTTCCCCCCCCCCCCCCCCACACATATACACAGTTAGAAACAGTACAAAAAAAACACGAACAACTACATTTAACTAGACAACAAATAAAAAAAGACAGACAGGCTGTAGGGGCCGCTGCAACGCGAGTCGCAGTTTACATTGAGATGATTAATTATCCTCAAATAGTTTATACTCTGGCATTGGGAATTGTCTGCTGGACAATAAAAGACCATCAGGAAGTGATGACTCAATAAGGAATCAGGCTTTATGTTATTTCATTACTTCATTCATTGCTGCCTGACTATACAGTCACAAACTCTTGTTGTACTAACCCATTAAGACCAAAATGCTCCAGTTTAAAAAAAAATCTCCAATCACTACAGAATTCAACAAATGCCAGATGGGGCATCTATAAATCGGTGTTAACGCCTCTGGAGTAGGAAGGGGGAAAATCAGCTATGGTTCCCTTTCCAGATCGTTGTCCAGTGATTCCTGCTGGAAAATGCTCATGTGGACGTCAGTCTCACCTGTGATGGTCCCATGGTCAAAGCCTGCGGGCTCTCACCCTCTAGGCTCATGCATGAAGAATGGCCACGTGGGTGAGATACTGAAGGTCTGCTGGTGCCCAAGGAACTCTACCCAACAACGGTCAGCACCTTCAGGAGATGAGGGGAGAAAAGAGAATGTTTTTTTAAACAAAAGCTCGCCAAAACTTCCAGTGGATTAATGAGCTAGATGGTATATTTACGAAACTATTTTCTCTCTCATTTTTTTGTTCCAACCCACTGATTTTCTAAAACCTTCCCCTCCCAAATAAGGAATAAAAGCAATTGTAATATTTCTTTGAGTTACTTGGTTTATTCTGATAAGGATTTGATAATCATCTTTAAAAACAGGAGTTAGTTTTCCACTGGAATGAAAAAAAATAAAACATAGGAATGAGCTCACATTGCCAAACTTAATTCAGGATTGAGTAGGTAAAATATTTGGCAGAATATGCATTCAATGTGGATTCTGCTTCATTAGTTACATTACTGAAGCAATTTGTTATTGATGGGAGAAGGCTACAAGAGAGTTCAGACTAAACACCTGGTCTCCAATACACCACACACGCTTAGTTTATTCAGCTGAGTTTTGAACTGTTGGCTATATATTTTATTTTCTTCCATGGGAAATAGAAAAAAAGGCTGGGGATTTGGATTTTTAAACTTTGCAACTGCCAAGAAAACAAGCATTAATAAATTAAATTAAATTTCAAATTCAATTACTCTCAACTCATGTTGAAGTTAATAAATGTATGCACAATGTTATGGTTGAAAAATATCCTGCAGTACTATGTAGAGGTAGATTATAAACATTTTCATAGTATGTATTTTGCTTTCGAAAATATGAACTTGCAAATCTAACTTGCTGAATAAGACAACACAATTTCAGGGAGAATGGCTATAGAAACTCATGCTCTTTTTTTTGCCAAGTGCAGCTGGATTAATATTATTGGCTATTAATTGAACAATCCAACCACAGCATGTGTAATCTTACTAAATCTCATCCTGCGAAAAGTACAATACTTTATCCGTTCCTGCTTAAAGAATAACAAGCCCTCACAGTGCCAGAGACCCAGTCCGATCCTGATCCCGGGTGTTGTCTGCGTGGAGTTTGCATGGTCTCTCAATAACTGCAAGGTTTTCCTTCTGGTGCACTGGATTCCTCTCACATCCCCCAAGACTTGCGGGCCTCTGTAAAATTAATTGGCCTCTGTAAAATTGTCCCTGAAGCATAGGGAGTGGATGAGAAAGTGGGATAACTGATAGTCGCGGTTGATGGTGAATATGGACTCAGTGGGCCGGATGGCTTTTTCCAAGCTATATCTCTAAACTGAAGACTATTCCGCCGGTTTTTAAAAAGTGAGAAAATGCACTGTGTCACATAATTTGCAGGCAAGAGAAGCAAAACCTCCAAAAATAAGAGCGCGAAGAGCCAGTTTACATTAAAATTCTGAGCATCCCATGTTAACCTATTTCAATCAATTCTAAAACATAGCAGGACTAAAAGCAGAAAAGCCACATTGGTTGAGCATCTGATGAACATTACTGTATCTACACAACAACATGATTGGAAAAGGTGATACAACAAAGCACCTTGAACAAGCAAATGTCCACCAGTCCTGCATCTTGATGACCTGATGTTTCATAAGATCCAAAGTGATAGCAGAATTAGACCATTCAGCCCATCAAGTCTACTCTGCATTTCAATTATGGCTGATGTCTCTCTCCCTCCTAACTCCATTCTCCTCATAACCTCTTACACCTGTACTAATCAAGAATCTATCTATCTATATATCTCTGCTTTAAATATATCCACTGATTTGGCCTCCACAGCCTTCTGAGGCAATGAATTCCACAGATTCGCCACCCTCTGACCCATCATCTACAATCTCCATAAGGACATGGATAATTTCATCAGGATGACCAAATAAACACGTACTCTTATTGATATTTGTCATCTTGAATGAGTAGGAAAAGATTTAAATTAAGCAAAAAAGAAATCAGCATATTAAGGATATTATCCAAAATTTGGAGAGATTAAATACGCAAAGCAAATTGTAACCCTCTGAGGAGCCCAAGTAAATAAACAGAAGCGAGCTTCTGCTCGATATGCAGGGGCTGCAGATTATACAGGCATACAATAATAATGCCATGATAAAGGAACCAAGAATCGCTTTCGTTTTGTCCGATTCCAATTAATTTAATAAATCTGTTGATTGTAGACCCAGATTTTGTGGAGAAAAACAAAAGATAAAATCAGTATTTCCTCTACGAATGCAGACCACACTCAGCACAACTGTCAACAATTTTGGATTTCCACAGAGGGTGAACATTAAATAAGTCAGTAGTTCAGCTACTGTGCCAAACTCAGTGATTCTCCCAAACTTACAACGGGGAAATCAGCATGAAGATCAACCTGGGAGTGTTTTTCTATTCATTTCAACAGAGGGAAAGAGCTGCAAAGGACTTTGGAAACTACCAGTTAATTTTACCTTCACACATCGAGCATTTTGGAAATCTTCAATTCTTTTGAGTTTTTGCCTGTAACAAGTGCTTGTTGGTTTCCGAATATCACAAACATTCAGAATGTTTGAAAACTTGCACAGTTCTTCTGGACAAGCTGGAGACATGCCATAACTGAGTTGTCAAAATGCATTTACTTTTCTGGTGGGTGGGCTTGTTCTGATTCCCCTACAAGTTCTCACTACAGTCTGAGGGCCCTTTTGAAGCATTGGGCTTTGCCGCAAGGGGTTTAGCTGACTCTCTGATACAACTTCTAATTCCAGTATTGTCCCAGATCACTTAAAAATTAATTTGGAAATCAGCAGAGAATGAGTCATCTTACAGCTGAGAGTAAATTCTGCCTTGAAATGTTCTGTAACAGTTGCAGTCACGGCTAAAAATATCTCACTAATTTCTTTACACAATTCAGTCATTGTGGTTGTAATCTAACTATGACCTGAAGCAGATTAAAACAACTTGCTTCTTTCTTTCATTCCCTATCATTTCAATCCACAAAACAATTATCATGTTCTCATTAAATCCAGATGCTATTATTTCCTTTCCCATCATATCATTAAAAAAAAAGCAATACCTCCTCATGGTCTATTTTCTCTTTCTTTATTTATTAATCCATGCGGTAGAATTTTGAAATCTGTTTTTTGTGCTTTGTGTGCACCAGAAACCAGACGCCCAAGGCACTTCTGAAATTGGGCCTCATCTTCATTAGCATACGTCTGTTGAACTGCAGGTGCCCAGTCAGGCAACCAGAGACTTTTCTGTTTTCTGCTTTCCACCATGTCAATTTGTGTCTTCTTCATCATTGGGTATCGCCCTCGGGTAGGTCTTTGGAGGTTGCAAGAAGAACGAGAGGCAGATGACAAAGGTAGGTTACGGACTACAGAACTACTGTGGAGCCAAAAGCATACTTGGCTACAGATTTTGACTGAATCTATAGAATCTGGCTTTTTGTTGGCAGTTTTAATAGTGACCGAAGGTTAGATAACAGCAAGAGCATGGAAATCAATAGCATTAGCAACCCTTGATGCACACACAGATCCAAGAGAGAATTGTATTAATGTTTGCAAAAGCTGAACAGCCACTCTGAGCAATGATAGGAAAGGCCAAACACAACTCAAGCTAAAATAACATTGGCTACATTTCAGCAACTCAGTGTAGAATCAAATCAACGGTTATTCTTTTACACTAAAAAGCAAGCGTAGGGGTTCAATGTTTTCTTCCCTGCCTTGCCTTTTTGCTCCATATTTTTTATTTGTCACGATTCTACATTCCTTGTATCAATTTTGCTTCCATTGATGAATTGCAGTTTATTCTTATTACCTTTAGCGTTCGTCTTTGTTGCCTTGACATTTGTCAGTAGTCTGTTCTCTACTGGCATTCACAGACATAATCCTTCTTCATTTGATTCTAATTCTTAACTTCATTCAACATGTGGCTCAATTCACTGCTGAGTTTTTTGACCTGAGATTTACCTCCCCACCACACCAGTTTAAATCCATTCCATTCCAATAATTAACTTGGCTACCTGTATATTGATGTTAGTTTTGCTTAGCTAAAGCCATCTTTTTCTCCAGCATTCCTTGTGCTGGAATTCATCACAGCAACCCCAGGCTACAAACCTCTCTTTTCTAATTAGGCCAATAATTTTCCAGAATTTGGCAGAATTGTGGCATCAATTCAAACAGTTTTAATATTTCAGGCATGTTTCTAGGTACAGAATTGTACAAATTGGAAGTCAACTTCAGGCGGGGGAAAGAGATAGGTCTTCATTGCAAGTTGCAATTAAGGAAGGCCAGTTACCTCCATGGCAGCTGATGAGGTGTGCATGTCTTTTCTAACACTGATATCACTTGGCCTAGAGTAATTGGATGTAACATTTCATAGATCACAAGACCTTCACAAAGTGGGGGAGGGTGGAGAATGTTGTGATATAAAGCCAGAAACTAGCAGATACTCTGAAATGATTCCTGTCCGGAAATGTATCCCCATTTGGTCATTCCAATGTAGTGGTTGTTTTGTTAGTAAATTATACTTCTGAATCTCAATTTCAACGAATTAATAGATGATCTTCTGGAGAATACAGCCCCACGGCTCCCACACTTATAGTTCCCTAACCCTGTACTGCCCACTTCTATCTCATTCCCAAAATATTTTTGCTCAAGATTCCAGCATCTGCGGTCTCTTGTCTCTTTATTTTACACATTGATGGTTGTGTTGTTGGTTTATTTTGGAGATACAGAAGGTAGGAAACCAAGTGAAGAGAGTAGAGAGAACCTTTAAATGCTCCCGAGTCTTTCACCATGAGCAATAAGTGCCCTTGCATACCCAAAGAGAGCAACTGAAACTCCTCTGCCAATCTGAAGAGTAAACCATAATTGATATTCATTTGATCAATCATCCAAAGGTGCTAGTTGATGGGAATTAAAATTGTTTTCAAAGCCACAGTATGGTCTCACCACTGAGGTGAACCTAAATAACACGGGATACTGCTTGCAACAGTTTCCTTTCAAAACTTAAAAGGAAGATAGAAATTAAACAATTTTTTTTTACATAGGATAATCACATTTTGAAAAAAATTGAAAATGCTGTGAATTTATATTAAATTATTAATGAGTGGAATCCATAACAGAGCAAGGCTCCATACATTTGCTTTGAAGTATTTTAATACTGAAAGTGACACCACAGTAAACGTTTCCTAGCTTGGCCATGCTCCATGTTAATCCCATTTAGCCTCAAATTAAGTGATTTTGATCATTAAAATACCTTAAGACCTAAGTACAGGTTTTATGTACACCAATACAACTGTCGGTGGCAAACATTGATCTTTAAAGTTAGCATGCATTGGTTAAACAACACTGCACAATGAAATTGTTTAAATCACATGAGATGGCACAGACCTTGCATTTGGTAACTGTAAGGGGCTTGGCCTGGTTGAGGTGCACTAAAGCTTGAACCATAACTTAGAAATCCCGTTTGGCCAGGTGACTGCATTTGAGTCAATCCACCTTCTGTCTTGATGCCTGCCCATAATGCACCTACATCGGTTAATGTCATCAGATCTGTAGATTCTCATTTAGGTACATTAGAAACAGAAAAGTTATTTGATGTAAAACAACATCTAACGTCAAACAAAATATAACATTTGCTGTTAGCTCTTGAGGTCATTCTGTGCAGTGATGGACAATAAAGAAAAAAGTATATTTTATTTAAATAATATCTGCTTACCATAGGATGGGATTCCATAATGTTGACCTGGCTGGGGATAGCTTGCATAGGTAGCTGCTTGCTGCATTCCTGTGGCATATGGAGACTGCCCGTATGATGCCATCGTTTGTGAAGGTGGTGTTGGGAGAATGTGTGGATATGACCTGCTGTTTGTAACAAAGGAGGAGTGATTTGGAATCATAAAAAAAACATAAATGCATAAAGAAACTGTATAAAGTTTTGTTAATTCTAACACGCAGACTCAGATTAAATATGTTAGAAAATACTTTTTTCCTGAAAAAAAGAGCCATGACACAAAAAGCTGGAGTAACTCAGCTGGGCAGGCAGCATCGCTGGAGAGAAGGTATGGGTGACGTTTCGGGTCGACGAAAGGGTCGGGCCTGAAGAAAGATCTCAACCTGAAACGTCACCCATTCCTTCTCTCCAGAGATGCTGTCCGTTTTTATAAGGGTTTCGGCCCAAAACGTTGCCTATTTCCTTCGCTCCATAGATGCTGCTGCACCCGCTGAGTTTCTCCAGCATTTTTGTGTACCTTCGATTTTCCAGCATCTGCAGTTCCTTCTTAAACACTGCTGTCTGTCCCGCTGAGTTTACTTCAGAATTTTGTGTCTATCTTTGGTTTAAACCAGCATTTACAGTTCCTTCTTACACAAGAAAAATGAGCATATTGCACAAAACAGTAACACTGGATTCAAGACATGCATAGTATTATTTCCCTTGTAACTAATGTTTAAAATGTGATAAAACACAAGCAGAGGCCGAGGGATTTAATAGTCTTAAATGCTGCTTATTTTGAAGAATAAAAGAAAACCTACTTGGAAGGATAAATATGTGGAGAGAAATGATGCGTTTCCCTTGGACTAAAGCCACCACCAATTCCTGAACAGAATGAAAATAAGGAAATAATTACACAATAAATAGTTGTGGAGTTCCAAAATTGTATTTTTGATAATGTTCAGTCGTATTCTATCGCCAGTTCATGCTGAAGTAAATGTAACAAAATTATTATTTTCTAATCATGCTCAACAAATGATTTTATTCACTATTCCATCAATATATCTAATACATAAATAAACCATTTTGCTTTATTTTATCCAATTTCTCTTTTCCCTTTCTGAGAACAGAGGGATGAGTTCTTATTTGATGTTCCAGTACAAGTCACTGAATGGTTGTCTGTTGAGATCTTAATTTAATGACATTTTCATCTTCATGAGGAGTCCAAATACATGGCAGTATATCACCCATCAGACTCCTCGTCCAATATTCTTTTTCATCGAGTAGAGTTTATAATGAGCAAATGATCATGTGTTACCATTCTGCATCAGAATTATTATCCTTAGCTCCTCAGAATTTTTATCTTTAGATTACCAAATTCATAAATTATTTTCCTCCCTTATGTTAACAGCACTATAGCCAACCGCAGTCTTACCATCTCCAGCAACAAACTCAGCACAGATGAAGTAAATAATATTAATTTATTTGGGTGAATTCTATGATGCAAGAGGGCTCAACACCTGCAGTAAGTGCAACATGGAAAGGTTCCTGTCTGTAACTCGTGGTTTCTGCTCATTAAACTTAATGAAGGGTTATCTTTACCTCCAGCTTAGGTGTTAAAGTGCCAAGCAGGTTGCTGGCCATTATAGAACCTGCTTGGTTTACACTGAAACTGTTGGAAATGGTTATCAGATGGTGTTTCATAATGGGTGAGCAATCTCCTGGGTCAGTTACCCCCTCAGCAATACAGGTGAAATCACCCTCGTGGACAGATAAATATGAAATGTCTGCACACTATTTCTCACATGTACTCTTCTATGTGTTGCACAGAAGAATAGCATCAGTCTTATAGTTTTACATTTTTAATCCTTTAATGCAAATACCATTAAATTCAGGATACATACATACTGGATCAGTGAGAAATGCAACAATGTGCATATATCATTGGAAGGTTAATGACACAGGGCCAATTTGAAAGGAGCCCGAGCCATAACATTTTGGCCTGCAGTTGTTGTGAACAATGTGTTCAATGTGAATTTCATTTCAAATTAAGGTGCCATTAAACAATAGGATCAGATACTGGGTGGACATCTTAACAACCGTGTCCAGAGAATTGACCAATCTTCTACATCTATGCACTAAATACAATAATTGCTAACAATACTTAGTAATGTCTAAAGCACTTTAAATAATATCACAAAAATATGCAGTGGTCAAATTAGACTCATCTGTGGCCAGCAGTTCCACAGAGAACTGCCAATAATATTGTTCTCACGAGTCAGTTTGTATTTCAAATCAAAGTATCTGCATATTACAGCAAGAAAGCTAGAGATGGGCTGGAGGTCAGATGTTAATGTATCAACCTCCTGCTTTGCTGTTCCACCGAGTCCACAGGTGACACACACACTAACATACTGAGTGAGGAACCAAGTGCACTTTACATCTTGCCCCTTATCTTCACACTGGGGGACCTGGCTTAAGAAATCCAGGCCCATTGTTTTTAAATGCAGGCATCAGATTTGATTTAAAAGGCAAGTAGTTGGCCTAATAGTCTTGTCTTACATATATGTTTTTTAGTCTGTTCATTTATTATGCATTTAATTATTTAAACTGCATTGATTTTAAATATCAATTGTTATATCTTTGAAAACTGTTAAAGGCGTTTGATAGCAACGAGTTATTAAACACCTTCACAATGTTGAATGGATGGAGCCTCGGATCGATTGGCCGAGGCCTGGTTGCTACTCACATCACTCTGCTGCACAGCTGAGATCAATTGAAACCCCCAGGGCTGCAAAAGGCAAACATGACTGCAGGAAAATGTGGCAGACCAGATCAGTCACATCCCACCCAATGCCAGGAAGATTTAAATAGACCCCCACTGGACTGCAGTGCAAATGAAACTTTTGATCAAATTAACCTGCCTTTAATTTGAATATGGCAAAAAAAAAAACATGCTTAATACAAAAATGTTCTCTTCTCCAGTCAGCTAAAGCTACCCCGGGCTCTACTCCTCCTAGCCCCAAGTCCACATCTCTTTTAGCTCCCCAAACTCCCTCTCATTTTATCAATTAAACCCAGTTTTTACCTGCTTAACTTCATTTCTAGTCAATATCAACAAGACCTTCACAAATGAAGAAAGGTCTCGACCTGAAACATCGACCATTACCTCTCTCCAGAGATGCTACCTATCCCGCTGAGTTGCTCCAGCTTTTTGTGTCTATCTTC
Organism: Raja brachyura; assembly: GCA_963514005.1. The sequence continues at coordinate 24,259,031 of OY740784.1, read as the reverse complement.
GAGCTGAGAGACCAGCTCCCTGAAATAATTGGTTACTTCTCCCTGTGACCACGTGGGTTTACTCTGGGTTCTCCGGTTTCCTCCCACACTCCAAAGACATACAGGTTTGTCGGTCTATTGGCTTTGGTAGAATTGTAAATTGTCCCGAGTGTGTTGCTGTGCTAGTGCACAAGGTGATTGCTGGTCGGCGCGGACAGAGTGCGCTGGAGGGCCTGTTTCAGCACTGTATCTCTGAGCTAAAGGACTGATCGCCAGCAAGACATTTTAAATAAACTAGCTGAGAAAAGACATAAACCTAATAATGGAAACCACGGAGACAGTAGTTTACCCAAAGTTGGAAAGTTCAATGTTCATTCCATAAGTTTGCAAATATTAGAAGATAAATTGTTCTACCAGTTTGGAAATGGCCTCACCTTTGCAATGGAGGTGGTGACAGGAGTGTAAAAGCTATCCGGTTAGTCTCACTCCCTACCTTCTCCCCATAGCCCTGCAAACTCTTTCACACAATTATCTGGATCTGTTTCAACACCATAATTGAAATCTGCCTCGATTACTGTCCCTGATAGTGCCCTTCAGATCCTAATTGCTTTCTCTGTAACCAATTTTTTCACGTCCCTTTTGCCAATTACCTTTATTCTACCCCTCTTGGTTTTGACCCCTCTGCCAGAGGGAACACGTTGTAATGATCCTGATTGTCGACTTCATTGTTGTACACACCTCAATCAGATTTCTTTAAAACTCTATATTAATGTAGAACAGCCTTACCCTCTCCAATCTATGCACCCTGGAATCACTTTAATAAATATCTTCTGAACTCTCTCGAAACTCTACTTCTGTCCTAAAGCATGGTACAATGATCTGCAGATCCTTGTCAGGTTGGCGTTAGTTCCAGCACAGTCAGTCATCATTTTTTTTGCTGCATCACCTACACATTAAACTGAGCAGTGGCACAGCGGTATTGCCCCTGTCCCACTTAGGCAATTTTTTTAGGCGGCTAGGCTAATGCCACATAGTCGACTGTCGTCGTGAGTAGTCTCCTCAGTCGCCCAAAGAATCGTAGCATTTTTCTGGTAGCCGCTGGATTTTGAAATGTTCAAAACTTTTCGGCGACCATTGGCTTGAATTCTACTGACATAGGTGCTGTCGTAGGTTGTTGCCAGAATGACGTAGTTTGTCGCCGGTGTTGACTTCAGTGAATTCCATTGGCGAATACCTACGTCAACTGTTGACAGGTACTGGCGACTGAATTGTCTTAACTTGTCTTCAGTTATCGCCGACGGTGTCGTAGCTTGTCGCGGGTGGACATAGGTTGAATTTAGTTGTCGTTGGTTGTCACCTGTGTTGTCGTAGGTGTGGTTGTAGGTGGATGTCCTAATGGGTCGCCAGTTGTCGGTAGCTTGCCGTAGCTTGACGTCGATTAGGTAGTAGATTGTCTTGACATTGTCGTAGGAGGGGGGGTCCAGTCGCCGTTTTTTCGGTGACCTGCTACGACTATAACAGTCGCCAACAGGCCCATTACAGTGCCACAGACCCAGGTTTGAACCTGACCAAGGGTGCTGTCTGTATGCATTGTACATTCTCCTTATGACCGTGTGAGTTTTCTCCGGGTGATCCGGTTTCCTCCAACATTCCAAAGGCGTACAGATTTGTAGGTTAATTGGCTTCTGTTAATTGTAAATTAGCCCTAATGTGCGTAGTATACTGCTCGTGCTGGTGATCGCTGATCGGCACGGATTCAATGGGCTGAGGGGGCCCGTTTCCATGCTGTAAATTCTAACCTATCGGACACATGAAGGGGCATGTTTGGTGGTACATTAAATGATTACATTGGGCATGCCCTTACATTGTATGTGATCCTTTATACAAATAATGGAAAATAGTCATTAATAACCTGGCTGATACATTTCTTTCCCAAATTACGGCTCAATTGTAATATTCATATTGCTTACATTGCTCTTGAGCAGGGTGAAGGGAAGTCAACCCAGGTAAATAACAAAATGAAGCTGGATTATTGATTTCACGAATGTCCCTTCTTCACTTCAATAGCAATTCAGGAGTGGAATTAGCTTAAGGGCTGGTTTGCAGGGAAGAAACCTATAATCCAATCCTTCGTCTGTATTGGGCTTACTTAAAACATGGAGAGCATAATAGTTATCACCCTTACCTGAGAAATTGTCCAAAGCCTCTTCTTGGGTCGTTGTAGCAATGTCACAGGTGCTCATTGGTTCCGTTTTGACTGAAAAGCAATAAGCAAAAAAGAAAACATTGAAAAACTAAAACTAGGTCTGACATTAATAGGAAAATTGGGGTCTTTAACATCCATTTAAAACAAAACATCGGGCTGTATTTCCCCATATTAAACATCCTGAAAATTATTTATAAAGAAATTTGAAATGGGAGGGCAAACGAGTATAGAGTACCAGCAGAGATAGTTGAACTGGCAGATGGGGTACTGTGGTTAGTACTTTTTTTCATCTATTTTTGCATTTATAAAGTTTAAAGAAAAGGTCAATACTTATTTGAAGTTTCTACTTTACTTTATCAATTATTCTTCTGGTTCCAAAAGTTTACAGTATCAGACAATGATTTCCCATGCCACATTTCAAAATATTATAAGTTTCAAAACGAGAACTGCACTTTGTATTTAGAATCATACAGTGGCCCTCCTCAAGATCAGTGTGCACTAACATAGAGCTTGAATCTTAGGAAGAAGCTCTTTGACCAACCGTTGTGTGAAAAGTAGCCAGGTACAAGTATGAACCCTATTCATATCTTTCCAAGGGTTGACCATTGGCCAGCTAACAAGTTCATTTGAGGAAGGAAATACAAAAGTAGAATTTCATGATTTTACAAAGATTTTAAAATGTCAACTTACAAGAAAGCTCATCCTGACGGGACCTGTGTTAATGTGATAAAACTAAACAGACGAAACCTACGATCCTAATACCACATGGAAGACACCTTACCCTCAAGCCAAAATATCTCATACGGAATCTGGGAGTCAGTCCCCAACTCGGTCACTGGATCCTTGACTGTCAGTCAGTGAGGATACACAACAAAATGTCCATCTCAATAATTCTACTCCAGAGCCCTGCAAGAATGCATTCTCAGCCCCTTCCTACACTCCCCATACAGTCAGGGCTGTGTGACCAAATTGTGCTCGAACTCCATCTACAGGTTTGCGGATGACACCACTACAGTGGGCTAGATCTCGAATTACAAGATGGATGACAGGAAGGAAGTAGAGAATTTAGTATCAGTGGTGTCAAGACAACATCCTCTCCCTCAATGTCAGCAAGATGAAGGAGTCAGTTATTGACTTCAGGGGGCATGCCCCAATCAGCATCAATGATGCCAAAGTGGAAATATTTGTCTATCCTGAGTCATCCACATTGAAGATATGGCCACTCCAACCCCTCTATTTCCTCACAAGACTAAGAAAGTTTGGCAGGTCTCCAACAACCTGTAGCAATTTCTATGGATACACTGTGGAAAGCATACTATCCAGTTGCATCACAGTTTGGTTTGAGAATTTGCAGAGAATTGTGGCTGTAGCCTAGATCATCATTGAAACCAGCCTCTCTTAAACCCCCCCCCCCCCCCCCCCGCCAATATAATCAAGGATCTTTATCAACCCCTGGTCAATCCCTCTTTTCCCCTCACCGATTGGTTAGAAGATACAGAATCTTGAAAGCACATACCAGATTCAGGAACAGCTTGTTCCCGTTTGTTAGCAGACTATTGAATGGTTCACACACAAGTTTGGGTGAAGTCCCAATCTTCTGACCTACCTCGCTGTGGACATTGGACCTCAACTCTATAACTGCAATGCTACAATGGACATCAACTCTACAACTGCAATGTTGTAAAACTATATTCTACGCTGTAGTAATTTTCCCTTTGCACTACCTATTGTATTTGTGTATGGCTCGATTATACTTGGGTATAGTATTTTGCTGGATAACATGCAAATAAAAGTTTTACACACTGCCTCAGTACTCATGATAATAATAAACCAATACTTTTGTTGACAAGATATACACAAATTCATTTCTGATCTTGGCCGGGTTATTTGGGAGACAGCAATAATTATATTACTGTTGGCTTTATCTTGCCTACTATTGGTAAACGAAAGCTGCAGGGCTATGCAGAGAGTGACAAGGAGTGGAACTAACTGGAGATCTGTTATACAAAGCCAGTCTGGACTGGAAGGCCAAATGGCCTCCTTTGGTGCTCTAACAATCCTATGATTCTGTTCAGTGTTAATCTGCCAGGTTTCACATAGGATCGGAAGGCTCCTGAAACTTTAGAAACATAGAAAAATAGGTGCAGGAGTAGGCCATTTGGCCCTTCGAGCCTGCACCGCCATTCAATGTGATCATGGCTGATCATCCAACTCCGTATCCCGTACCTGCCTTCTCTCCGTACCCCCTGATCCCTTTAGCCACAAATGCCACATCTAATGCCCTCTTAAATATAGCCAATGAACTGGCCTCAACTACCTTCTGTGGCAGAGAATTCCAGAGACTCACCACTCTGTGTAAAGAATGTTTTCCTCATCTCGGTCCTAAAGGAATTCCCCCTTATCCTTAGACTGTGACCCCTTGTTCTGGACTCCCCCAACATCGGGAACAATCTTCCAGCATCTAGCTTGTCCAACCCCTCAAGAATTTTGTAAGTTTCTATAAGATTCCCCCTCAATCTTCTAAATTCCAGCGAGTACAAGCCAAGTCTATCCAGTCTTTCCTCATATGAAAGTCCTGACATCGCAGGAATCAGTCTGGTGAATCTTCTCTGTACCCCCTCTATGGCAAGAATGTCTTTCCTCAGATTTGGAGACCAAAACTGTACGCAATACTCCAGGTGTGGCCTCACCAAAACCCTGTACAACTGCAGTAGAACCTCCCTGCTCCTATACTCAAATCCTTTCACTATGAATGCTAACATACCATTTGCTTTCTTCACTGCCTGCTGCACCTGCATGCCTACTTTCAATGACTGGTGTACCATGACACTCGGGTCTCGTTGCATCTCCCCTTTTCCTAATCTGCCACCATTCAGATAATAGTCTACCCTCATTTTTTTTGCCACCAAAGTGGATAACCTCACATTTATCCACATTATACTGCATCTGCCAATTCACTCAGCCTATCCAAATCACCCTGCAGCCTCCGAGCATCCTCCTCACACCTAACTATACCCCCCAGCTTGGTGTCATCTGCAAATTTGGAGATGTTGCATTGAATTCCCTCATCCAAATCATTAATATATATTGTAAAGAGCTGGGGTCCCAGCACTGAGCCTTGCGGTACCCCACTACTCACTGCCTGCCATTCTGAAAAGGACCAGTTTACTCCTACCCTTTGCTTCCTGTCTGCTAGCCTGTTCTCTATCCACATCAATACTGAACCCCCAATACCGTGTGCTTCAAGTTTGTATGCTAATCTCTTATGCGGGACCTTGTCGAAAGCCTTCTGAAAGTCTAGATATAACACATCCACTGGTTCTCCCTTATCCACTCTACTAGTTACATCCCCAAAAAATTATATCAGATTTGTCAGACATGATTTACCTTTCGTAAATCCATGCTGACTTTGTCCAATGATTTCACCACTTTCCAAATGCGCTGCTATCCCATCTTTAATAACTGACTCTAGCAGTTTCCCCACTACCGATGTTAGACTAACTGGTCTGTAATTCCCCGCTTTCTCTCTCCCTCCTTTTTTAAAAAGTGAGATTACATTAGCTACCCTCCAATCCTCAGGAACTACTCCAGAATCCAAGGAATTTAAAAAAATTATCACTAATGCATCCACTATTTCTGTGGCTACCTCCTTAAGTACTCTGGGATGCAGACTATCTGGCCCTGGGGATTTATCGGCCTTCAATCCGTTCAATTTATCCAACACCACCTCCTGGCTAACCTGGATTTCACACAGTTCCTCCATCTTATTTGACCCCCATTCCACTGCTATTTCCGGCAGATTATTTATGTTTTCCTTAGTGAAGATAGAACCAAAGTAGTTATTCAATTGGTCTGCCATGTCCTTGTTCCCCATGATCAATTCACCTGTTTGACTGCAAGGGACCAACATTTGTTTTAACTAGTCTCTCTTCACATATCTATAAAAACTTTTGCAGTCAGTTTTTATGTTCCCTGCCTGTTTCCTTTCATAATCTATTTTCCCTTTCCTAATTAAGCTCTTTGTCCTCCTCTGCTGGATTCTGAATTTCTCCCGGTCCTTTGGTAGGCTGCTTTTTTGGGCCAATTTGTATGCCTCATCTTTTGTTTTTATACTATCCCTGATTTCCCTTGTTATCCATAGATGCACCACCTTCCCTGATTTATTCTTTTGCCAAACTGGTATGAACAATTTTTGTACTTCATCCATGCAGTCTTTAAATACCTTCCATTGCACATCCACTGTCAACCCTTTAAGAATCACCTGCCAGTCTATCTTGGCCAATTCACATCTCATACCTTCAAAGTTACCTTTGTTCAAGTGCAGAACCCTTGTTTCTGACTTAATTTTGTCACTGTCCATCCTAATGAAGAACTCAACCATATTATGGTCACTCTTGCCCAAGGGGCCCCGCACAACAAGACTGCTAACTAACCCTTCCTCATTACTCAATACCCAGTCTTTGCCCACTGACATGAGCTATTGTCCCCAGACATGAACAAAAAAAACTTTTATAGCGAAATATCAGGAGGGTGCTAAGTAATGTTCCAATATTCCTTTCTGTACATTAAGAGAATGGATTGCTGAATATCCTTCCTATTATCAATTTTTCTGATAGTGATATTGGAACAGTTTAGATCATTTCTTTTCTTGCATCTGCTCCACTAAATAGCACATGAACCAACCTTGAATGATTCATTGAAGTGATCAATTAGTACCCATCTATCACCAAGACAAGAACAAAGCCTATAACTCAATTACTATTTATTTTACCATTGACTTCATTTTAAATGTCACAATAAACTTAATAGCCCAACAGCTCTATAGTTCTTTCTCTTGGGAATTATTCTTAAGTGGCCATAAGAGCATCATTTACCCTCTTCTCATTCCTTACATACATTTTTCTTAAATGCCAATTTTATGTAATCACAATAATTATTAGTAAGGAAAGCAGGCAAAAAAAGGATTTTGTGGATTTGATTAATAAGAAAATTGATATTTTATGTGCTAGAAGATATTTTGTTGTTGGCTTTCATCTTTTTATTTTCTTCAAGTAAAATAAATAACTTAAATAAAATGGTTTCATCCTCACAAGTATAACCATCATTTTTCAATGACTCCACAGTTAATAGAAAAAATGCAGCCTTTATGCACATATAATAGCCTCAATTCCAAGATGCCAGATAGAATTGTTAATTAATTACTCTTAAATACATCTTCAGTAAGAGTGTTTTCGAAATAGGTTGAATTAATTTTGTTACTGATAAAAAAAAATGAACTTCAAACTTGTCAAAAATCCAAGGAACATTTTTTCATTGATCCGACTACCAACTGTTGAAAAAAAATCTTTTTATATAGGTAATTCCGGACATAATTCAAATCTAGGAATCTAACATAATTTAGAGCCTGATTACATTACACAAAAAAAAATCACAAAGTGCAGCCAACATGATTTCTTGCCAAAAAAAAATTAGATTTTTAATCAGTTGTCACAAAAGGTTAAAATATCATCTCACACCCAAAGAGCACACAAGGGATCAAATCGAAGAATTAAGTAAATTTGTGGTCCTGTACCAGAGCCAGACAGCCCTGCAATGATATAGATATTAGTACCTTACAACCAATCTGCTATACTGAGCATAGTATTGTTGTCACCTAAATTGTCAATAAGAAGTTTGAGCAATGGGCTGCTCTTGATCAGAGTTTAAGGGTTGATAGGCAAGAGATATGTTTATTAGCATAGACTTGGCAGCAAGAGTTTAATTTTTCCCTTTTTCAGCATGGAATTCTCTGAATTCATGCATCCAGATGTAAAAACAGAAACTTGGCTATTTAGGGAAATTAAGACTAGGATTCAAAATGTCAATGCTATTATTGATAATTCAGAGCTTTGGTTTTGGGAAGAGATATTTAATTGTTTCACCCAGGAATAGAAATTACATTCATGGAAAGATGGACATGTGGTGTGAGGGAGTTGGTTTATAGGAGTTGGGGTATCTAAAAGTCTGATAGATGGTTGCAAGGAAATCATTTTATAGAAGGCACTCAACTGATATTAGAAGAAAATTGGAAAAGATTGACTGTTCAAGTCTCACAAGATCAAAAATTATAACATGAAGGACTTTTGCCAGAATTTCGCTTTTCAATGTATCTCATTTCACATAGCTCCAAGTTCAATTAATAAGTATGGCCAAATAATGAAATATAATGGGGGATAAAAGCAGAACCCTTATTTCTAACCCCCCGCACCCAATAATGTTTAAAATAAAACATAATTTAAATCCATTTGATTACTGGAAACATTTATAAATTATTCAAAGGACAACACCAAATTATCAAGAGGCAACCGTAGTCTTCTGGAGGGCAAAGCCTTGGAGTCTGCACTCTGGAGATCCACTAGGTAGGATAATTGAGGTAGAAAGTCCTGGAGGACAACTAGACACACACAGCCAGGCAAAGCAAGTGCATCAATGGAGAAAATGGCATGTCCAGCCATGGGCATAGTGGTGGACTGAGCATGATCTGGCTCATTGTGTTTCTTATCTTTGACAATAACAATAGTTTGTGTACAAGGCCATGAGACAGAAGCAGAAATAGGGCATTCAACCAATAAAGTCTGCTCTGCCATCTGATCATGGCTGATCTATTTTTCCCCTCCCAATCCCATTCTCCTGCCTTCTCCCCGTAACTTTTGACACCCTTACTAATCAAGAACCCATCAATCACTGCTTTAAAAATACCCAATGATTTGGACTCCTCGCCATCTGTGACAATGAATTCCACAGATTCACCACATTCATATGCGAATTAGAAGTAAAATCAGTGGATTTGTAAATTCAACATTATCAAGGTTGGAAGACATCAAAATGAGTTATGTGGATAGGATTACAATGAGGAAGTATTAGAAAATGACTCCCATTTTAAATTGCTTTCTAGACTTCACATCTGGTGCCTTGTATTTCCTCGAGTCATGCCTAGCACCTGTAGCACAACTCCAGCACCTGAAATACTAATTACCATTCATGTTCTTAAATGTTGCAGAACTTGACCCAAAGAATGGTTAAGTACTGTAATCTCACGTGGGCAAATCAAGACTTGCCAATTGGAATATGAAAACAGTATTTAACTTCCTGCAGCCAAACTAATTTCTTTGGAACCCCACAAAACTTCATTTTCCAGCTACATAAAAAAAAGACATCTACAGGTCTTGGCATAGTGTATACTTATCTGTATTTGATGTAGGCCGATATAGTGAAAGTCAGTGGCATGAGGTGTGTTTTTGTACAATGCATAACATGATGAAATAGAAATGGTAGTTTAAAGTAATCAAATAGGTGTGACATCACATTTTATTGTTTGGCATACACTTGTTAACTAAATTCAGGACTTAAAAAAATTACTAACAATAATGAACAAATAAGTGAAATTATTACGTTGATCTGAATCTTCACAATAGAATGATAAAAATTGTTCAGCTAATACCAACTAATTTTAAATACAGTATTTTAATGTTGCACTTCTGAAATAGAAAGCTCTTCAAACAAATGTTAAAGTTAAACATTAACTATTAATCCAATTTTACTTTTTAGATTAATGTTTTCGATACTGATGTAATAATTCAATGGGAGAAAATGAATTCACATCTAGAGTATGCTAATTGTGAATCAAAGCTCGATTGATTTTTCTATTTAGCTGCAAGGCCAAAATTGCATCTCAGGCCATGTGTAATTGGACCAACGCATCCCACACAAAAGCACAGATCTCCTATCTATCAATGCACAGTAACATCAGCAAAACCTCAAACACATTTGCACACTTTCTCACTGAAGGACAATGAGTTATTAGTTTAGAATGCAAAATGAAATAAGACAAAAATTATGATTTTCTGAATTTTATAAGCTGAAATCTTATTAGATCTCAATAAAGAATAATAATATCATTTTGGTTGAATTTTATTTGAAGAATAATCCAAGAAGGAAATAAACTGAATTGACCTCAAGACCTTCTCCCATTACATGATCTATATAACTTTGTAGACAAGGCAGGAGTATTTTCTCACTGTAAAAGCAAGGAACTGCAGTTGCTGGTTTACAAAGAAGGCACCAAGCGCGAGACTAACTCAGCAGGTCAGGCAGTATCTCTGGATAGGTCACGTTATGAAACAGGACCCTTCTTCAAATTGTTTGATGGGGTGGTGCAGGGGGGGGGGGGGGGGGGGGAGGAGAGAGAAGAAAGCTTGAAGGAAGGAGGGGCAGAATAAAACCAGACTGGTAATAGGTAGATGCAAGCGAGGACGGTTTTTGAATAGGCAAATGGTTAGACAAGGCCAGAGTTAAAAGACAGAAGATGTGAAGATGCAAAACGGTCAACATTTACGCTTGGTCCACCAAGGCCTGCTGGATCTCCCAGTTGATAACCATTTTAACTCCTCCTACCATTCCCATACTGACCCTTCTGTCCTGGGCAGCCTCCACTGCCAGAGTGAGACCACACACAAACTGGAGCAACAGCAGCTCATATTTTGCTTGGGTAGTTTGCACTCTAATAGTATGTACACTGAATTCTCCCATTTTAGGTAACAACATAACTATCTCCCTTCTCCCCTGTGCACCTCCTGGACTTCTACCTATTTTTCCTCCCCTTCCACCAACATTCCAGCCTCTAGCTTCACGACTCACAACTCTTCAATCCTTTTGTCACATATCTGTCTTTTCATCTGACCTTTTTCCAACCAAACAGCCCATTAAAAAACACCACACTTGTATCAATCCATCACCTACCCCCCTCTCTGCTAGCTTTCTTTCCCCCCCGTCCCACTTACCCCCACAATCATTCTGAAGGGTCCCGACCCGACTCCATGTACTTCAGAGATGCTGCCTGACCCCGAATTACTTCAGAATTTTGTTTTCTCATTAATATTTATCAACAAAACTATATTTCAAAAAGTGTAAAGCTCAGAGTTTTCCACTTGCTTGTTATTATTCAAATATAGACAATGCAAATTAAATATTAAAACTGATTTTGTATATTCGTACATATGCATTCAGGTAACATATACAATGTGTACAATAAGCAAATGTTTTCTCAATAAACCTGAAAATTATTCAGCTGAAGCACACATCAGAAAATCATGCGTAGGAAGGAACTGCCAGTTTTGACCGATGATAGACAGATAATGGTGGAGTAACTCAGCGGGACAGGCAGCATCCCTGGAGAGAAAGAATGGGTGACGTTTCGAGTCGGGACCCTTCTTCAGACTGAGAGTCTCCCTCTCCCCTGACCCTCAGTCTGAGGAAGGGTCTCAACCCGAAATGTCACCTATTCCTTCACTCCAGAGATGCTGCCTGTCCCGTTGAGCTACTATTTTATGTATATCTTCAGAAAATCTGCACTTCTGGCACACGGCCTTGCTACTATCTTGTATCTAAAAAATTCTTGATCATCTATACTCAACATAAATTTGCCCCAAATATTCCATCTTTAACATTCCATACAAATTATTTGCCCTTCCCCTGTAATTATATTCTTTCCTTTCTCCTTTTGAAGTCTCATTATTGGGATCCAATTCTACAGTTACCATTTGTTTTCCAGTGCATTGTTAATTTAACTGCTACAACTTGTATTATTCTAGACGTTTGTTGTTTGCAGACTACTGTAGCACAAGCATCATAGGGCTCTAAGCCCACCCTCATCATGCGCAAAATGTTTACTGTACGGCTGTTAAAGTATGGAGCTAAATTGTCAAGCTCATAAAATGGAGTGTATTCCAACACTTATACACACATCTCTGGAATATCCAGATAAAAGGGGCATATAACTATTGGAGTCAAACACCCATTTATTGAATATTATTTCACCCCCAGAACCATAATCCTATCCAAACTCATCTCCAAACATCTGGACACGGAGTCGGCATCCCTCTCTGCCACTGACTCCTCTGTTTTGTGACCCATAGATCACAATGAGTGAGGATAAGGGACAAAACCCTGCACAATAATAGTTTAACACTGGTGTCCCGCAAGGACGCATTCTCAGTCCCTTACTATACTCCCTGTACAGATGACTGCAAAGCCAAATTCTGCTCCAAATCCATCTTTAAGTTTGCAAGTTTGTAATGGGCCGGATTTCGAACAATGATGACATGGTGTACAGGAAGGAGGGAGCGCGCTTAGACAACAACTTCTCTTTCAATGTCAGCAAGATGAAAGAGCTAGTTATTGACTTCAGGAAGCACGATGAAGTACATGCCCCAATCAGCACCAACGATGACGAAAATGGTTGGCCGTTTCAAGCACTTATGTTCCTAAATATCACCAGTCTGTTCTAGACAAATCACATTGTCCCTATGGCCAAAAGCAAAAGCACATCAACATCTCTACTTCCTCAGAAAATGAAGAAAGTTAGTCATGTCTCCAACAACTTAACTTTTGTTTGCGTGCTATAAAACTTAAATCAGATAATCCTGTACATGACTACAATCAAGCCACAAGTAGAATCAAGAACTGCAGATGCTGGTTTACAAAAAAAAGACAGTGTTAGAACTTAGCAGGTCAGGCAACATCTCTGGAGAACATGGACGGGTGACATTTCGAGTCAGGACCTTTCTTCAGACTGATTATTGTGGTGGGGGAGGGGGGGGGGGGGAGAAAGCTGGTGGGGGGGGGGGGGGGGGGGGAGGAGGACAAAGCCTGGCAAGCAATAGGTAGATACATGTGAGGTAGGGTTTTGTGTATGCAGATGGTTGGAGAAATGCCAGAGATGAAAAGACTAAAGTTGTGAGTTAAGAGTTGTAAATTGCAAAGCCATAGGAAAGAATGTAGGTGGAAGGGAAGAGGAGAAATGGGTGCGAGTCCAGTTGGGGCATATGGAAGAGAGGGGCTGGGCGTTTAGTAAGTTATTACCTAAAATTGGAAAATTCAATGTTCATACTGTTGGGTTGTAAACTGTCCAAGCAGAATATGAGATGCTGTTCCTCCAGTTTTGTGTGTGGAGCAGTGGAGGAGGTAGAGGACAGCAGGCACGGAAATTGCTGTTGAAACATGCGGGGGACCCAATTTCTTGGCGGCTGCACGCGTGCATGCGCATACATGCGAGGCTTCGGTCGTGGGCTTGAATCGGCCCATTCACGGGGTGTTTCATTGGCCAGCGGGGCTTCAACATCGGGAACTTTGATCGCCTCGACGCAGCAGTTTGATTTTAAGCCGCGCTGGGTGAAAGGGCCAATTCAGCCCTTAGAGAGCGGCTGATAAAGTCCGGATGACAAAACAGGGGGCGGGGGGAGGGGGGACCATTCCCCACATCTCAAAGCAGGAGGGCATGTTCCCCCGCTTCCCCCATCCCCCCGCCATGATTTCTGTCCTGGTGGACAGAAAGGTCGGTATGGGAATGGGAAGGCGAGTTAAAATGATTAGCAACTGGGAGATCCAGTATGCCTTGGCGGACTAAGAAGCTGACAGCTGCTTCCCGTTATCAATCTACTAAACTTTATCCCACAAGTTAGGGGGTAATCCAGATCTTTCAACCTACCTTCATTGTGGACTCAAGACATTGTATCTGTTCCTGTTTTCTCTAAACTGATGCAAAACCTGTTGTAGTGGTATATGGTTTGATTGTAATGGATAGTAAGATCCAAATTAATTGGATAGGACACAAATAAATGCTTTTCACTCTACCTCAGTACACGTGACAATAACTCAATATTCAATTCCCAACCTATTTTAGAATTCAGATTTTCATTTAATTGTATGTTCAGAATGAAAATGTCTCTGGCCCTCCTATAGCAAAAAAAATGTTCTGTGAGAATTCTATGCTAGAAGAGAAATGAAAATCCAACTCATGAACTTGATCAAAGTACTAAACCAATTATACGTTTTAATCCTGGTTTAAAGGGGCTTATCTCATATGTGCCAACAACGCTATCTCATATAAAAGTTGTTCATCTCTAGTAGATAGTTCTGAAGAAAGTGCAGCAACCTAAATAGTGAACACTTTGAATAGTTTCTCTCTTTGAAGATCACTCTCCGTTATTGATAATCTCAGCATTTTTGCTTTCATTTTGGATTTTGAATTTATTATAAACTATTATGCAATTACTTTCATCGACAGATACTAATTCCCTATCTATATAACCTGGTATTTCAATCACCATGGAAATATTTGAAAACTCAGCATGTGGATCCAAGATTGGGCAAGAATATCAATATAATCCTCACACATAGTTCCTTGTGTTATCCACAAAGTGCTGAAGTAACAGCAGGTCAGGATGGAAAGCACAGGCGACATTTCCAGTCGTGACAGTCTAAAGTAGGGTCCCGACCCGAAAAGTCATCTATCCATGTCCTCTAGAGAAGCTGCCTGACCCACTGTTATGCCAGCACTTTGTATTTCACTCACGATTCAAACATCATCAGTTTCTTGGGTCTATTTGTGTTATCCATTTGTGTGAGGCTGTACTGCGATCATGGAAGCACAAATCTTTAAATTTATCATAACTTTAAGTGTTATGTTGATGTGGTTGTATTGGAGAAGCACATCTTACAATAAATATTGCTAGGATTTATTCTGTAAATGGTAGAGACCATAAAGCTGGGCTTTATTCTCACTACACTAAGTATATAGAGGATACATTTTCCTTATTAATTTTCAAGTAGTTTGAACACAAGGATTTTAGTGTGTGTTAGAAATTCCTTAATCTTCTCACTAACACCGTAGTCATGTTGCCTTTAGAACCAAGGCATCATGTATGCAATTAGCTCCCAGATCTCCACTAGTATTATTCTAGGTAGTGTGACATTGGCCAGGGGTGGCTTATACCAGGTGCTGCTCAGCACCTCTCCATACGAACAAAGTGAATTCTGTAAAATAATTGTCTATCATTCAAGCATACATGCCACACAATCAGCTCGTGAGATAGAATATCAGTGGAGTAAAATAAGTCAGGTAAGATATAAGAAGATTATTCAGCAGTATTAGATCTATTGAGAACAGAAATAACATGGTAAGGACTTGGTGCAGCTGAGAGTTTTGTCTCATCAAGGGATGACACCTTTTTGATTATTTTAACCTTATGATCAGGGAGTAGACTTTACTTCCTACTCTCAATCACTAATGTCATCTCCTGATTTTAATTTACAACATTGGGAAGATTGTCACATCATGCTATCTTGGCAGATACTCAAACTCACATTGTGATAACATTTCTGCTGGTCATGTTGCATATTTTCTCACCTGTGTTCTAAAATTTCTAAAATATAATTCTTGGCAGGAAGGGTCTAGTTAATGTAGAAAATAAGAACAAGATATAAACATTTAAAAATATATAATTCTGCGTATTCAGTATGGATACATTTTACATAAATTCTCACTTCTAACTTTACTTTTATCTCCTTGCCAAATGAAGGATTGGATAATGCATTTCTTTCATCAGATTGTTTTCCCCCCATATCCAAGAGCCTAATCAAAGTGGGACATGCAGCAGATTAAAGTAAACAATATTTTCAAAGGTCACCGAGTCAGAAATTGCATGTTATAATACAATGTGCTTGAAAGGAAACATAAATTGAATTAATGTATGATATCCAAAGCTGTTTCGTTCCAAATCATCTCAAACCTAATTGAACCCACTCACCTTCTGTGCCATTTGGGGTCATGGAATTATTATTAATGCAGGAGTTGTCAAGCTTTGGACCATTGGGAGACTCACTACTTCCACTGATTCGACCTTGTGGACTTGCTAGATCCTGCATTTCCATAGACCTATAAGTAAGAAATAGTTCTTGTTTGTCCATGAATCTCAGATGTAGCTAAATTATATATTCCAATTGGGACCAATGCATTGCCAAAATTTAGTTAATAAATAAAAGTTCCCTTACTTTGTTATCTACATAGTGGCATGCTTAAGTATAACAACTTTCATATTAGAAAAGAAATCAGCTAACAATTTTTTCACAGAGATCTTAAAGAATATAGGCATTGTTTAATCCAAAATAAAGTCATTTTATACACATTTCTGAATGCTTTCCAACCTTCCTGGAAATCTGTATCTTTATTTTAGAGCAGGATTTTGTGCTTCCTAATTCTCTGGTGCAAAATCCCCCAAATAACATCAACGTCAAACAAGAGATTTCCAAACGTACTCATCTGAAAAATTATCATTTTTATTTATTGACAGAACAATCAGGTTTCAATAGCCATATTTTCCCTGTTCTCACGTTAGTTAAAAGGCTAGAAATCAAACTGTGTTTTTGACCCAATATTAAAATCTATAACCTTCACACCGACTGAAATCTGCACGTGTATTTTCAGGAGCAGGAAGTTTAGCTTCTTAGCCTTTGATCCTTCAATTGCTGCTGATCCAAGCCTTGCCCGTTCCCTAGTCATCACTCATCCTCCCCTTCTCAGCTCTCCCTCAGCCCTCGGGCTCCTCCTCTTCCTTTCTTCTCCACCCCCCCCCCCCCACCCCCGTCTGAAGAAGGGTTTCGGCCCGAAACTTTGCCTATTTCCTTCGCTCCATAGATGCTGCCGCACCCACTGAGTTTCTCCAGCAATTTTGTCTACCTACTATTAGGGTAGTCATGGAGACTCCATATTCAAATGCTGACGGCCTTTTACTTTACCTGCAGGACAGGCTAGTAACAGCCGCTCATGGGTTCCCTCAAATAACCTTGTTTTCAACATTGAACTTCATTTCAGGTAACCCACAGCCCCCGTGTTCCATTCCCACACCCACCAATGTTCACCATTCCACAGTTCACATTCTATGTCCATCCCTTCTTGTTACCTTGACTCTTCATCCTACCTTATCTGGTTCCATCTGCACAACAACTCTACCTTACCTGATTCCACTTATCACCTGAAGATAGACAAAAACATATCTTGATGTCTTGAGAGAAGGAATTCCTTCGCTCCAGAGATGCTGCATGTCCCACTCAGTTACTCCAGCCTTATGTGTCTATCTTTGGTTTAAAACAACATCTGCAGTTCCTTCCTCCACTTATCACCCACTGGCCTCTGTTACTTCCATCCTCTCCCAACCTCAGTTCCATCTGGCTAATTTTTCTTTTAAATCTTTTTATTTTTACTAAATGTGCTTTCCACCTTCTCTCCCTCCCTACCTGGTTTCACTTGGCCGCCCCCCCCCCCCCCCCAAAAATCTGATTCAACTCCCACCAGCTCCCTTCTCATCGCTCCCTCCCACTACTAAGATGACGGAGAGTTGGTATGTCGAGGAGGATTCTCTCGAACTTCTACAGGTGCATAGTAGAGAGCATGCTGGCCGGTTGCATCGTGGCTTGGTTTGGCAACTTGTGCGCCCAGGAGCGGAAAAGGCTGCAAAAAGTTGTAAACACTGCCCTGTCCATCATCGGCGCTGACCTCCCTACCATCGAGGGGATTTACCACAGTCTCTGCCTCAAAAAGGCCAGAAGCATCATCAAGGACCCACACCATCCTGGTCACACACTCATCTCTCCACAGCTTCAGGTGAAAGGTACAGGAGCCTGAAATCTGCAACATCCAGGTTCAGGAACAGCTTCTTCCCCACAGCCATCAGACTATTAAACTCAACTCAAACAAAAATCTGAACTTTAATAGCCTATTGCACTTTAGATGCTTATATACATATACATATATTCAATGGTATATGGACACACCGATCTGTTCTGTATTTATTTATGCCTACAATATTCTGTTGTGCTGAAGCAAAGCAAGAATTTAATTGTCCTATCTGGGACACATGACAATAAACTCTCTTGAATCTATGTACTGGCTTCCCTCTTCACTTAGTCCTGCTCTTAGTTCTGGAATGCGGAGGAGAAACCAGATGGAAGAATATCAAATTATGAGAGACATAGATATGATCGTAATAGTGCAGAGAAACAAATCTTCACAAATTATAAATGCCCCGTTCATGAATCAAGATTTCAGGATCACCCAGAAACAGAAAATATTTAAAACTGTCCACAATTGCGATGTGTGCGGGGTTTCAAACCCAATGGTTTATTTGAAAGGGGAGGGGAATAATGGGCTATCAAATGTTATTCCCTCCATCAAAATATCAAATAAAACATTGTTGCAATATGGTTGGTTGAGGTTTGCTGGTTTTTTTTACATTATAAATACTACACTTCAAAAGTAGTTCATTAGCTACAAAATGTTTTGGAATTCTTCGAGATCAAGTGTTACACAAAAATAATTCTGTGAATTTGCAAGTCCTTTGCAGAAACTAAAGACACAATAACAAAAAGGCACTAATATTAACTAATTAAAATGGTATTTCATCATCTAAAATATCTTAGAAACATTTATAATTTGCACAAGATAAGATGTCTAAAATCACAGGATTGCATCTCACACCAATTCCACGTTAAATAGAACAATGTAACAAAATAGACTCGATTATTAGTATTCTGGGCTCTACCCAGAAATATTTATTCAGACAAACTGCATAATTATCCATTTTAAAAAAGTATCAACTGTTTGTGCACAAAACTTTTTTAAATATTCTACATAACACTGATAAATGTGAAATACTGATACTATTTTCTATTAGCTGATAGAATATATTCTTGAAAGCATTCTTTACCCGTGCGCTTTTTTGAAAAAAAAACACAAGAGCAAGCAAAGACAATGCTTAAACATAGCACACATAGTAAAATTTCAGCAAAGCTCTTACCTGGAACCTGGAGGATCTGAAACATCGGAATCGGGTTGAGCCTTTTTTTTTCACCTGCCAGTAAAGAACAAAATAACTCCTTGTTACTCAAGTGTCACAGCTCAGCATGTTTCCGAACAATAGGCTTCAACTTGAAAAGAGCATTCTTTCCCTTTATCAGAAAGGAAGAAAGAGAGACAGGGTAACAGAGAGTCATATTGTCTTTCCGTTGATCTTTGCTGTTGTTTCTTCCTACAGTTTTTTTTTCTCCTCCTTCTCGTATCAGGAAAGCAGCCAATTGATGGGAAGGCGATTCACCACAGGGCAAGACAACTGTTAATGAGATTAATCACCTTGCACCCCACCCCCTCCATACCCTATTCACCCCACAAATCAACATGCAATATGCTTAGCCAATGTAGGCAAGAAAAACTGACAGTGGTTGGAAACTAGACTTGTTGAACAAATGCAACTGAAGCGTTACACCGCCAGTATCTTTAGATCTTTCATCTTCTAGTCATATAATGAAATATAGCCTTGTCTCTCTCTCTCCTGTCATCTATCTTGCTGGCTATTTTACCCAACTCAGCAGATACACTTGTGCTATAGTTCAGAACACAGCCACTAAACCTTACAGTTTTGCGAAATGAAAATAAACCAAACAGATTTAATAGGTCTTTTGTAACCCATCACCATGGAATATTAGATATCAGAAGATACTTGCAGTTGATTTTGTTAACATTCTGTATTTCTAAAGTAATTTGGGTAATGATTATAAATTCTTATAATACCACAGAACTTATGAATATTTAATTTAAAAATGTAAGCAACACCAATATACAAACCATGATATATTTGTCCTATCATTATTTAGTACTGTATTCCTTACACTTTAGTAAACAGCTCTATGGAAATCGGCAACAAATTGTTTACCTTCTATTCTTCATACCAGAATCTAAATTTAATGTTAAAATATGAGTGTGGAAAATAGTTCAGATGAAATAGTTTTGCTGTGATTTTGTTTTAAACCAATCAAAAGAAACTTGGAATTGTTTGGCAGAAAAATCAATCTGTCAACAAGTCCTTGTCAGGTATATAACAGAAACAATGACAGGGGAAGGATTCCAAGTTCCTTCACGGAAATATTTGAAGTAAAGCTTCAAGGATTTTTCATTTCCACATATTTCAGAATCATAGCATCGTGGATATAACAAGATAATTTTGTGCAATATATTCAAACTATAGAGTTATCTTATTACTTGTATCCATCTTAATATTTGTTTTTATATTTCCTAATCAATTCAAATCTTATTTTTATGTAGTAAAATGCAGATTAAGTTATTGTAAGTAAGCGCTACAATGTTCCTTTAATGGAATCACAACTGGCTCAGCTTTCATAATTTAACCTACAAATGCCATCCATTGAAGACCGAGTAAGTGGAAGGTGGAACATTGATGAGTGAGAACTCAGTAGATGGATTCAGAATTGATAGGAAGGGATAGGTTAAAAATTTGACATTTTTAAATTTAATTCCGAGATACAGCATGGAAACTGGCCTTTCGACCCCAAGAGTTCGCACTGCCGAACAATCACCTATACCCCAGTTCAATCCTATGCTCTGGGGACAATTTACAGATTCCAATTAATGTAGAACCCGCACATCTTTGGAATGTGGGAGGAAATCGGAGGACTCTGAGAAAACCCACATGGTCACAGGGAGTATAAACTCCGTACAGGCAGCACCCATAGTCAAGATCAAACTTGGGACTCTGGTGCTATAAGGGAGCAACTCTACCGCTGCACCACTCTGATGAGCATATTTAAAAACAGTGGAACAACAAGTCATTAGAAACTAACACAGCAATATACCATGGAGCATACAAACTTTCACAAATCTGTAATTGGTTTCTCACCCAACTGCTTATTGTGTTGAGGTCTAAAGGGCAGACAGTGAATTACAAATGCAAACAAGTTAAATTTTTTTAAATAATTGAATAAAAGTTAATTATATTTCACTGGAGCAATTTAAATAAGATTTAGGAAGTATTTAGCTGCCAATACACATTTCATCAAATCCCACTAAACTCGAGTTAAGTTAGAATAAAGTTTTGAAGTGTTCACCAATTGATCCAAGGAGATTATTCCATATTAAAAACTGTGCCATGGATACAGGTCTGAATAATTTTCAATCTACAAATTAACGACACATAACAACTTTGTAATTTTGACGGTTCCAACAGCTGTTTAATAAATAATAGGCATCCGGAGAGATGGGGATGTGCATTTATCATAATTCTAATCAACAACAAATTATACCCTAAATTGCAATGTATTGGCAAAAGATTTGTCATCTAATATAAATCAATTATGAGTGATATTTAGTGATAAGGAGCACAGAATTGTTAAGGAAAGACTACACAATTTGGAAATAGTTGCAAAATTATTCTTTTTTTTTTAATGAATCCTGGAAATACAGCCCTCTCCCCAACCAGACGAAAATACCTGGTGTTTGCAAACATGCAAATGAGGAGTAAGAGTAGGTCATTCAGCCTCTCTAGTCAGCTCTGCCATTTGCTATAAACATGACTGATCTGACTAATACATGATCTGACATGTGTAGGAAGAAACTGCAGATGCTGGTTTAAACTGAAGATAGACATAAAAAGCTGTTTTTGTGTTACTAATACTTCAACTCTGTATTTCAACCTAACTAGAGCAATCATTCACTCCCTTGCTTTATCAAGAATTTATCTACGCATCTTTAAAATATTTATTCTACCACCACTATTTGAGAAAGAGACCTCTGAAAACTTGCAACAGTCAGAAAAATAATTCACCTCACCTATATCTTAAATGGACAACCCTTAATTTTAACCATTGAACCCTAGTCCTAGATTTTCCCACAGAAAGAAACATCCTCTCCACATTTGCCCTGTCAAGATCATTTAAGATGTTATACATTTCAATCAGGTCCCTTCTAACTCTTCCAAACTGCCAGTAATAATACAAGCCTAACCTGTCTAACCTTTCATTCTGAAACAACCTTCCCCATCGAGTTTATATTGATTAAGAGATAATCTAGCCGGGTGCATCATACGAAAAAGGTTTTGCAGAAACTCAAAAAAAATTAGCTAATTTGCTTAGCTATCAATAGTTCATGAGTTTAACGTAAAACTTAAAAAAGAAACTATGTTTTTACAATCTCAGAAATAATCATAGAAGGGCGGCATGGTTGTACAGCGGTAGAGTTGCTGCCTTACAGCGCCGGAGACCCGGGTTCAATCCCGACTACAGGTGCTCTCTCTACGGCATTTGTACGTTCTCCCAGTGATCTGCATGGGTTTTCTCCGAGATCTTCGGTTCCCTCCCACACTCGAAAGACATGGTTGGTGTGGACTCGGTAGGCCAAAGGGCCTGTTTCCACACTGTATCTCTAAACTAAACTTTAAACTAAACTATAGTAACAATTGTTAACAATATATGTTCTAACTATAACCCAATACATTTTCATAATGGTTGATATGAAAGTCAAATATCAAATAAATCTGTTTTTATTTTTTGCACTTAACTAAGAATCTTTTAGGTGACTCAAGTATTTTGCCATGGACAATAGCAATAAAAGGCTGTTAGCTACAACTTGTGACATCCATGCTTCTGCTCTGCAATCGTACAAATTGACAACAGGTACTGTAGTCCAGGTGAGTGGAATATTTCTGACTGTAAAGTACAAAGATCAATCCCCTGTTAAAAGTATAATGTCTTTAAAAAAAAAAATCAGCATTCAGCATCTTTGATGTGTATTTCAATTCAACCCAAACCAAGCATCCCTTTGATGTCCCTAGAACAAAGCCAGTAGAGATGAAGCATTAGAGTTCATCGAATTCAACAAAGCAACTCTTAAACATCCCTCTTGACTAATTTTTTAGTTCTCAATTATACTCATTAGTTCCATTTCTGAATGTACTAACTTATCAAAAGAAATGCATTTCTTTATTGAGTTGCAATAAAATCAGTATATAGTAGGGTGTCTTTGAACTGGAAATATATAAAAGAATTCCAGATGGTTTAACTTACCAAAGACTAACAACCAACATAAACTTGATTTAGTCATTTTGATTGTTCATCATCATAATACATTAATCTCTTATTTATTCTGAATAGGGAATTATTTACCGTGTCAGTTTATTTATGAGTATACCTGCATAATCTGACATGGCAATAATTTTATTTAAATGTTTCTTTGGAGCTTTGAATATTCTTATATTAAATGTATGGTTCAGTATTTGCTAGGATAATATTAACAGCAGCTTGCCTAGCAAAGGCAAATAATTCTAGAATTCATAACATTAGCAATGTGTAAACATTTAAAATGTACTTGCACACCACAGTATTAAGACAAAATGTAAACTAAGTTGTAGACTTCTTTTAACACTAGATTGCCATTGATTTTAGCCAACATTGTTATATTGTTATATTGATCAGGGGAACAACACAATTATTTTTATAGCAATAGCATCAAGTAAATGACTCAAAAAACTATTATATATCAAATAAATAAATACATACATATATACACACATATACGTATATGTATATACACACACACATATATATAGATATACACATACATATATCATAATACGTATTTTCTCCTAATTTTGTCATATTGTAACAGCTTGTTCTCTTCTAATCATGGTTAAGAGGGAACTGCAGATGCTGGAAAATCGAAGGTGGCCAAAAATGCTGGAGAAACTCAGCGGGTGAGGCAGCATTTATGGAGCGAAGGAAATAGGCAACGTTTCGGGTCCAAACCCTTCAACGTTTCGGGTATCGACACGAAGCGTTGCCTATTTCCTTCGCTCCATTGATGCTGCCTCACCTGCTGAGTTTCTCCAGCATTCTTCTCTTCTAATCATATTCATTTATATGTGTTTAACATGACTTCCGTTTACTCTCTGAATGGGAGACCTTTACTGTCTAGGTAAGTTGACCGTTTACCTTTAACTTTCCATTGGCAAATTTGTCTTTCCTTCAAATACATTTTATAGCTGAATAATTGTAATGATTTCACAACAATCATTTCATTCAAATAGTAGTTAATGGAAAAAAAGGAAACGTAATAATATTTATAAATTGATCTTCCATCTGATTTTCTTATTAAATATATACATCTCCAGGTTATTGATGCTTGATCATTGATGCGTATCTCCCACATTGACTGTATTTGCCTCAATTTAACAAAAATATAATGTTAAAGTTTTAATCCTACTTTGAAAACATCAAAACCACATCAGCCTGCTCAGTGCGTAACATTAGTCTGGGGAAAGAAAAGCACCCCCACAAATAATCCAACTACAGGTTAGCAAAAATGTAAGATGAATCTGTCAGTGGTTAAAATGCGATTTGATACATTTTATAATTTAAACACAAAATTATAACCTTTCAAATGCTAATATGTAATATGTCAAATGTTAATAAAGTTTATATATTCTTAAATATTTCAGTACTGAAAAGTTAGTAGTCAGGTATTTATGACATGCAGTTGGTTAATATACCAAAAAGAGTTTTGGTATATTAACCAACTGCATGTCACAAATATCTCATGGTTAATATTCTAACATACTAAAATACTTCATGATCATTTTAGAAATATTTCACATTTTGTAAAAATAACAAAATTAATTTTAAAAACAAATTACACATTTTCTATAATCCTAGACATGACATTTTACTGTAGAACTTAACACATTAAGTGAAATCAATAAAGGATTTCATATTCCCCCTCCAAGAATCTCAAAAGCCAATTGCAGACAAGAGGCAGATTAAACAGCATTTGTAAAATAAATTTAATTAGCACATTTACAATTACTTTAATTAATGTACGACTTTCCTTCAATTTGCAGTAAGCTGTAGACCCACACCCACAATTTGTTTCTTGTAGAAGCTACCATTCTGTTTTAGCCATCTCGCTGAACTGCTTGCTACATTAAATTTGTTAATGCTGTGCTCTTCAACCCCAGAAATTATTTCCAGAAGGGAAACTCTTTGAGAGATGATCAAACAAAATTTAAGGTAGACATTCTATCACATTTTCCCTACCGCAGAGTCAAGCAAAAATGAAAATGCGTTCTTCATCAGCTCACAATTACACTCCCCTCAAAAAAATCTACAAATAATTTAATTCTACCAGTAGAATACAAATTATAAACGCAAGAAATCAAGAAGTACCAGTTTTAAGTAAAGGGAAACATAAATAGCTTCTGAATTTTGGTCACCTATTTAATTTAAAATTTCCAAATAGTTAACTATACCCTTTAAAATGTCCATATTATTAAGTGTTTCATTTTCGCTATTTCTTTTACAGCGCAATTATACAACTTATCGTGATCAAAATTCGCCTTCAGTCTTTTAATTTACAAAATAAATTATTGAAAGATATTGTTCAAAAATAATAATAATTAAGATCAAGGAATTAAAGCTAAACATAAACATCCCCTTTTATAAATCACTTTAAGTGGATTCTAAGGAATCCGCACAGAAGGAGTAAATTACTTTTAACCCCTGGCTGCAGTCAGGGCACCACAGGGTGCTAGCATCTCCACACATCCAGCTGCCAGTAATTTTTTTTTTGCTACAATTTCAAAGCATTTATTTCTTCTAAACGTGCTACTTAAGGATCTTGTATCTTGTTTGTAAAAGTAATTTTACAGAAACCGATTTATACAAACACTCACATTAATCAACTCAAAAGAAGTGAAATCGAGAGACAGATATTTTCCGTCTCTTAATGAAATCATGATTTCTAGCACTGCCACTAAAGCCGAGAAGCATCGAGCAAATGCTCCCAGACAGAACAGAATGAGACTGGAGAAATAACTCAAACAAATTAACGTACAATAGTCATAATTATCGGAATTTAGGCATCATTAAAAAAAATGAAAATGCAACATTTCTAATATAACAATAGGACAAATAGTTTCCATTTGAAATCTTTCAGGGATATATCTAATGGAAATATCTATTTCCTTAACTGGCACCACCTATATGTAAAGATTTCATTTATAATACGAGCCAAAAAAATAATATTTCCTCGCATAACTGCACAAATATCATATCTACCTGAATTAGCCACTCTTGCAATTCCATTTCCACTTCAACCCTACAAATTTTGTCTGCTTAAGAATGAATTCTCCCTCAAATGCTACGGCTATATACAAAATGAACAGCTTGTGAAGGACTACAAAATTACTGTTCAATATACTCAGGCTAACAGTCTAAAATCAAATGACATTTTAGCCAGGGTAATAAAAATGTGACAGTGGTAAAGAATACCAATAATAATTTCTGACTAAATTAAAGAAACACTAATGAAAATGTAATACCTGCAACATTCATTTTGATGTTAAAATATATATTCCACACGGCAGACCATTTAACAAAATCTACACCACACAAACACAAACCTATTACCGGTGTTAAGTTTTATATGTAATAATTTTAAAGTATCTTCCGCATTATAAATGAATAAGTAAACAATTGGTGTTTGACTTGGTACACTCAGTTCACTTTGCTGACCCTATATTGCAAAGAGTTGAATACTTTGCTGTATTGCTCATTGCAAGCAAATTTTAATCTTTTTAGAGAGAAAGCATTTCCTTGTTTAACAAATGGCACCAAATGTCCATACACTCAATTTGACCTGGTTAATTTAACTAGAAAGTATTAATCATGGATGAAAACAGCAAACATTCACTGTAAAGCAACTCACTTCATACGAATTTGCCCAAAATGCTGTGTTCACCTGCTACAAGGCACTATTTAAATGGAGACATTCTGGGTAGAAATGGGGGAAATTTAATTTTATTCGGGAATGGAAATAACAGACAGTTATGTAAAATCATTCTTTCTGTAACATGAATGTAATATTCTTCCATTTTAAGGATATATTCTGTGTGGCACTCACTCTGTCAAGTAACTAAGATTTAAATCATAAACGATAACTACAAGTTTGAAACATTCACCACCTTTTTAGCTTTTGTTTACTAAGTTTCCAAGTGAAGCGAATGTAGGAAAGGTGTTTCTGATGCCTCAGCCTTGGAGAATTGAGCAATTTAACAATCCAAATGGTCTTCCGTGAGATTTAATAGATGTAAACTTGTACTCACAGCACTTAATATTCACCCTGAATTCTGCCGTATTCCATTCAAGTTTTGGAATTCAATCAACCGTCATCTCCGAATATAATCCTTTTCCTGTTCAACACAAAAGTCTGCATTCAGTACACCAATTGTCCGAATTATAGGCAAATAACATAATAGTAGTTGTGGATCTTGAAGCAGAGCTGAGCGAGTGCAGTCCAGTCACCACTGCAACCTGAGTGGCGAACGTCTCGAAGTAGCTGCTTCACAAAAAAAAGCCACTGTGCACTTTGACAGGAAGACTTAGAATCGGAAATGACACTTCGGAGTATGCAGCTACCAGCAAAGTGAAGTACCAAACTCTCTTATGTGTCGCTAAGCCACTGCTCTAAGCAATGTACCTTTCCCCCCCATTAAACAGCAGCAGATAATATCAGTGATCCATAGACAAAGAAACGGCAGAACCTTCATCCGTCCTATTTGTTTGCTCAATCTTGTGGTTCTGCCCAAGCTGCCTCGGGGCTTTCTGAGTTTTTTGTAATGCAAACCACAGCTTTTCTCCTGCATCCAGCCCCACCGGCTAAAACGCAACAATGAGAATCTACACTGTGTTGTCCCAGTCCCAGTCCCCTTTAGTAGCTTAAATAAATTCATTATGTAAATGAGCAAGTCTCTGAACAGACAGCTGTGTGTCTGACCTAATTCAACAGGCAAGGAGCATACGTTTCGCTGGCATCCACGTTAACATTATCTAAAAGCTGCCGGCAGTTCACACACCTAAAGCTCGCCTGAGTAGAGCACAAAATGAAAACAATCTGACCGCCTCCCAGGTCTGCATATAAATTGTTGTTGTTTTTTTAATTATGTACTAAAAACAACTGAATACATTTAACAATGAATTCTTGTTCCACGTGTGCTCTTAGGGCCGATGTTTCCGCATATTGCGAATATTTTTTGTTCTTCATTAAATAATTAAGGATTACATTTTAGTTAAAGGTGGCTGATGTATCATTTACTGAATTATGTCAATGAAATAAAATAAATATCATGGTACCATGCAAGATTATTTTTCCTCTATACCTAACATTAAAATGCAACTGTTAAATCAAAGAAATGGAATCAAAAGTATATCAAAATAAAAATACAATCTTATAATTGCTTGAACACTGTTACATAAAATAATGCATTTCAAACGTATTTAAAACTAAGTATGTTGGGAATTTCATTGTTGTACTAGACTTTAATGCTATTATTTTTATCCCTAATATATTTCGCACCTCACATGCATTGGGAAGTACTTTTGGACGATCGTTTGCTTAATTAATTTTGGTTAAATGATTTTGTATTCTCCTTCCAAATTAATGCCAATATATTTAAGCACGCGCCCATCGTGTAGGATACTGCAGCAAATTCTGCGCAAAACCGTGGATTGTTCTTCGCGATAAACGTACTTCGGTGGGATTGCACAGAGTGCGTGTCGCCGGCACAGATACAACGGAGCTCTCTGGAGAGAGACTGAAAAAGTTGTTACGAATAATTTTGAAACTTAACAGAGTTTTCCATTGGCTTTGCACGTCTCTGTGTAGGGAATATTAAATTTTAATTTAGCACAGTAACTAAAACAAAAACGAACAGAAAATCACTTTGCACTGAGATCTGTCACTCTGCCACTTCTTACCTTTCAGAAAACCCAACACCGCTAAGGGATCTGAAGCGGAAATATTGTCACACAATAGACCCAGTTCCTTTTAATGTGCCTTTCAACGTGACACTCGCCTCTTTGCGCTCGTTGAGTAAACACAGGGAAAATCCTAGAATTTAAGCATGTTTTGTCAAAACTGCTTCAAGTTGCATACACCTAAGATATTGTATTGCTTTTGTATTGTGCAGCCGAGGAACGCTGAGATTGTCACCAAGCCATATATGGCCAAACAGGTCAGAACAAAAAAACCTGTAGGGCTTGTCTATCGAAATGACAATCAAAGGAAGCTCCGGTCTTTACTGGCAGCCAGCTACCAGCACAGCGATTCAATTTTGCATTACGAAAACAGTTTAGTAATTTTGCTTTGAATATGCACATTAATTTTAAACTAAAGCCCACAGTAAAACAAAAGCTTAGCTTACATGAATCAAGAATAACAAAAGCTCTCTCGCAGGAAAAAAATTATATGCTGCAAAATAAGCTTATTCCAGTGATTCTAACTTTAAAAGTTGAGACTATTGCCAACTAAAGCAATGTATTTGAATAAAATTATATGGGGGGGGGGGGCACAACCTGTTTGCATTTAATTGTACAAATAAAACAATATTTCAGATTAAAATGATTATCATGACAAATTAGACTATGGTTCTGCCTCTAGTATTATGAGAGTAACCACTTCTTACATCTATCAAATAAACCAAGAAAACAATTGAACCTTAAATTAAAGCTACAGGTTTGTTTGCTTTCACTAATGTCTAGCCTATTACAAGAACAGCAAAGATCAGTAAGAGGGCAACGTTCACCTACTTTGAAGTTCACTGTTCAAACAAAGTTAACATTTTCCAGCAATCATGAAAGTGGAAAAACAAAATCTAAAAGAGTGAAATTCATGTTATGCTTGATGTCTCTTTTGACTGCAAGTCAAAATTCATCCCTTTTTCAAAGAACAAGTAACTCAATCCATAGACAATTAAGTTCCTTGACCAAGCTAGGTAAAGACATCTCTGTCAATGGAAAACAAATGATGATCCATCTCCCTACAATGTCTGTTCAGGACAAGCCCCAAATGTTTTGTAGCATTATGGAAGTGTGAAAGGATTTAAAGATGTTTGTTTAATAACAATTATAACCATTATGGAGATGTGCTTTTGTTATTTTTCCAATGCATTGCTCTGCACATATATAATATATGTAAACCCATTGTCATGACCTAACTGTTAATGAAAACAAGCCATTATCTTGATTTGTGCAGAAACTTAACATATTTTTTCTATTAAGCAATAGGATTCTACACCACTCTACATTTCATAATATTCATATATGGATGGAGTTTAACAAAATGAAACATTTCGCAGAATAATACAATACAACAATATACACCACATAAACTTTATAAACTTTATAAGTGTATTTTTTTAAATTTAACTTAATACCTACATAATATGGAACTATATTGAAGTTTGTATTTAACATGACGCTTTGGATAGAAAGGATAAAATATAATCAATCACAATCTGTGGGATATTTATCTGCTTTTTTTCAGAGTTCATCATAATAACAATAAAGATCACAAGGAATTAACTCCTTAATTAATAGGATAATTATCACTATTTTAGTAGCTTTCTTTCTTACCTAAGCAGTTAAAGATGTGGTTAGGGATTTCACAAACAGTACTCAGCAAACATTAATAGAAAATTGTTACTTTAAATTTCTAATTTTACAAAAAAAATCACATATTTTGAATAACTGTGATATATTTATAATATTGGTTGAAATTTATTAAAATAAATTGTGGGTCTATATGAATAATTTATGGGATGTGGCATGTTAACTGTGTTTTAATGATCACATCTTAAAAAATATCAAACATGACATATCTGGCAAAAAATAACGATTGCTTTTAAAGCTTGAGCTTGTCATGTCAAAATAGCAAATAGAGCAGTTCTCACTATTACTTATGGAAAAGTAAAACATGAAAGATAACCGTGGTTAAATGTAAGTATTTGAGGATTTTTGTCTAAATTGCTGCACCAGTCCACGACCACATTAGGAAAGCTGTATGGTGCTATTAAGTGGAGTAATTGCCATTCAGTTTCCCATTAAATGCCACAGAAAGTTCAGTCTTGTCATGACAAGCATGAGTGCCTTTTAAAGATAAAATTGGTCACCACCTATAGCCAAGACCATGGAGCAACTTTCAATTACACTTTTCCATTCACACAAAGGGTACATGTACTAAGGACACATCCCACTACTCGCCACATCTTCCCATCTCCACCCCTTTCTGCTTTTCGCAGAGACCGTTCCCTCCGAAACTCCCTGATCAACTCATTCCTTCCCACGCAAATCACTCCCTCCCCAGGAACCTTCCCCTGCAACCGCTGGAGATGCAACAGCTGCCCCTTTACCTCCCCCGTCGACCATCCAAGGACCCAATCAGTCTTTCCAGGTGGGGAAGAGGTTCACTCACTCCTCCTCCAACCTCATCTACTGTATCCGCTGTTCCAGGTGTCCACTTCTCTACATCGGCAAGACCAAGCGCAGACTCGGCGATCGTTTCACTGAACACCTCTGCTCAGTCCGTCTTACCTTACCTGATCTCCCGGTGGCTCAGCACTTCAACTCCCCCTTCCATTCCCAAACTGACCTTTCTGTCCTGGGCCTCCTCCATTGTCAGAGTGAGGCCCAGCGCAAATTGGAGAAACAGCACCTCATATTTTGCTTGGGTAGTTTACACCCCAGCGGTATGAACTTTGACTTCTCTAACTTCAGATAGCCCTTGCTTTCTCTCTGCATCCCCTTCCCCTTCCCCTTCCCAGTTCTCCCACTAGTCTTACTGTCTCCACCTACATTCTATCTTTGTCCCTCCCCCTCCCCTGATATCAGTCTGAAGAAGGGTCTCGACCCAAAATGTTGCCCATTCCTTCTCTCCAGAGATGCTGCCTCACCCGCTGAGTTACTCCAGCATTTTGTGTCTACTAACGACACAATTCCACAAGGCAGATTCACCACTCACCAACTGAATCATTCCCTGTGAAATTGATTCCTAACATGCAGCTAACACCCAGAGGATGCCAGCTTCAGGAAAACAGGTCTGAACAGCATCGACCCTTCACCAGCATTATTTGGAATGATCATCAAATCTTTCTGATTTATGGGGAATTGGGTTGAGAAAATCTCATCTCATTGTGTTCAATGGCATTGAAGACTGTCGTTCAAAGCCGTAGAATGAACTGTAAAGGTTACCTGCACCTGAATACTGAGACAGTGTGTGAACACTGACATAAGGTCTTCATCGTTAGGAATTTTGAATGCAGCTTTGGAAAACATGGTCAGAAGTGTCTCAATCCAAAACGTCACCAATCTCTGTTCTCCAGCTGGCCTGCTGAGTTACTCCAGCACTTTGTGTCCTTTTGAGAAATACAAACTTTTCCAGAAATGAGGCAGTGGGTTGGTAGCTTGTGAGGAGTTGTGCTCCTTCAGCCATTTTTTAGAGCCCTCCTGCTCCCAATACTTGGACATAGGGTTCTCAATGCTATCCCAAATGCTCTTACCCCACTTTGAGTAGTTGAGTTGTCATAGGGCAAGATCTCCTCGGGGTCAGTGGGACGATGCATCTCAAGGGTGTTTTGAGCTCATCCTTGAATCTTTTCCTCTGTCTACCTGGAAATTTCTTCTCTTGGTAGAGCTCAGAACAGAGTGTCTGCTTCAATAAATTAGCATCTGGTAATCTCCCCTGCTGAAGGGAGCTGAGAATCTGAGTTAAATCTCAGGGCAGTTGCCCAAGAGAGAGGGCGCTAATATCAGTTTACTGTGAATTTTGAAAAGTTTACAGTATCTGTATCAGTAGTATATTTCCAGGGTCTGGAGGTGTCTGTGATGGGTAGTTCAGGTCTCAGACGCATAGAGGAGGGCAGGGATCATTGCTACCTGGTGAACCGTGAGGTTCTTTTCATGTCTGATGTCTTGATATGAAAAATACCCTTTTCTTCAATCGGTCAAAGGTTGTGGTGGCAATTTGGTGCTTGTAAATTTCATCATAAATGTCTGCCAAGAGGTGACTCCTAAGATAGACACATAGAAAAATAGATATGGGAGTAGGCCATTCGGCCCTTCGAGCCAGCACCATTATTCAACATGATCATAGCTGATCATCTAAAATCAGTACCCCGCTCCTGCTTTCTCCCGATATCCCTTAATTCCTTTAGCCCTAAGAGCTAAATCTAACTCTCTCTAGAAAACATCCAGTGAATTTGCCTCCACTGTCTTTTGCGGCAGAGAATTCCACAGATTCACAACACTCCGGGTGAAAAAGTTTTTCCGCATCTCAGTCCTAAATGGCCAGCCCCTTATTCTTAATCTGTGACCCCTAGTTCTTGACTCCCCTTCTTGAATCTTCCCTATCCTCAATGGGAAAAGCTTATCCACGTCAACTCTATCTATCCCTTTCATCATTTTAAAGACCTCAATCAAGTCCCCCCTTAACCTTCTGCGCTCTAAAGAATAAAGACCTAACTTGTTCAACTTTTCTCTGTAACTTAGTTGCTGGAACCCAGGCAACATTCTAGTAAATCTCCTCCGTACTCTCTCTATTTTGTTGACATCCTTTCCTATAATTAGGCGACCAAAATTGTACACCATACTCCAGAATTGGTCTTACCAATGCATTGTACAATTTTAACATTACTTCCCTACTCCTATATTCAATGCTCTGATTTATAAAGGCCAGCACACCAAAAGCTTTCTTTACCACCCTATCTACATGCGATTCCACCTTCAGGGAACTATGCACAGTTATTCCTAGATCCCTCTGTTCCACAGCATTCCTCAATTCCCTACCATTTACCATGTACGTCCTATTTTGATTTGTTCTGCCAAGATGTAGCACTTCACACTTATCAGCATTAAACTCCATCTGCCATCTTTCAGCCCACTTTTCCAAATGGCCCAAATCTCTCTGTAGACTTAGAAAATCTACTCCATTATCTACAACACCACCTATCTTAGTATCATCTGCATACTTATCCAATTTTCCACCCCATCATCCAGATCATTGATGTACATGACAAACAACAGTGGACCCAACACAGATCCCTGAGGCACCCCACTGGTCACCGGCTTCCAACCTGACAAACAGCCATCCACCATCTCTGACATCTCCCATTTAGGCACTGTTGAATCCATCTTGCTACTCTGCCATTAACACCCAAAGATTGAACCTTCTTAACCAACCTTCCATGGGGAACCTTATCAAAGACCTTACTGAAATCCATATATACAACATCCACTACTTTACCCTCATCAATTTCCCTAGTAACCTCTTCAAAAAATTCAAGAAGGTTTGTCAAACATGACCTTCCAGGCACAAATCCATGTTGACTGTTCCTGATCAGACCCTGTTTATCCAGATGCTTATATATATTATCTCTAAGTATCCTTTCCATTAATTTTCCCACCACTGACGTCAAACTAACCGGTCTATAATTGCTAGGTTTATTCTTTGAACCCTTTTTAAACAATGGAACAACATGCGCAGTACGCCAATCCTCCGGCACTTTTCACGTTTCTAATGACATTTGAAATATTTCTGTCATAGCTCCTGCTATTTCTACACTAACTTCCCTCAATGTCCTAGGGAATATCCTGTCAGGACCTGGAGACTTATCCACTTTTATATTTTTCAAAAGTGTCAGTACTTCCTCCTCTTTGAATCTCATAGTTTCCATAGCTACTCTACTTTTTTCCCTTACCTCACAGAGTTCAATATCCTTCTCCTTGGTGAATACCGAAGAAAATAAATTGTTCAATTTCTCCCCCATCTCTTTTGGCTCTGCAGATAGCTGTCCATTCTGGCTCTCTAATGGTCCAATGTTATCCCTCGTTATCCTTTTGCTATTAATATAGCTGTAGAAACCCTTTGGATTTTCCAGCCTAACTCTATCTGGTGTTTCAGCCCCTGACATAATATCCTTCAAAAGCTTTTCTTCTCTGATTCCCGATGATTAGTTTTCAACAGAGGCCTCAGCATTATTTCAAATTCAACATAATGTAAAACTCCACCTCCATGCCCATTGCTTTGGCCAGAGCCTTCACACTAGGCTGTGGACCTTTTCTCCCATCTCTGGAATTTCCAATCACCTAATCACTTTGTGTGGCCAATGACTCTCTCTAGACCTATTCATTGCAGAATCCCGATGGGAAATTGACAACCTTGATTTTTCCCACTCACTTCTGAACTTGCAGCGCTCTTCTCACTAAGAACAAATCATGTTATTGTCATCAAAGCTACGGAGAAAGATGAAGCTGCTGTGGTCTGGTGAATCGACCACGATCTTACAGTCATCAATCCTTAGCACACAGACACTCTTCTGAACAATTATCCACCATCAAACATCAAGCCATTGTCTTCCACACTCATGAAACACATTTACTCTTGATGGCTTTGCGACATAGTTACCTATCATGTTGTGCCTCAGCCCTGCTCAGCCCACTTCTATTTCCTGCCCATGATCCACCAGTAGGGCTGTCCAGATGGACCCACTGTTTCAGCCTGCTCTTGTCTCACCAAACTCAATTCTTCCTACTTTAACTCCATTCCTTTTACCCTGATCCGTTTCCTTTCTATTTACATCTGTGACATTTCAGATACCCTCTGCCACTTTAATACTCTCCTATTTCCTGATCTGAACCAGTTTTGTTTTCACTATGGAATTGTATGTCTCCATCACACATTAACTGGGCCCTATGTATTGGAAAGAACTGCAGATGCTGGATTCAATTGAAGATAGACACAAAATGCTGGAGTAACTCAGCGGGACAGGCAGCATTTCTGGAGATAAGGAATAGGTGACGTTTCCGGTCGAGACCCTTCTTCAGACTGCCCTCAGAGGCCCTCTGCTTGTTCACTGAGCAGAGGCCTAACCAGTTCCCCTCGCCTCGCACATTCATTTACATGGCTGAACTTGTTTTCACATTAAATAACTTCTCCCTCAACATTCTCACATCTTCTCAGACAAAGGTTTAGCTATGGGCATTTGCATAGGCCCAAGCTATTCCTGCTTTTTGTGAGATATGAGGAACAGTCTTTGTTTAGGTCCTATTCTGGCCCACACTTGCATCTCTTTTTCTGGAGAGAAATCTCATTGGGAAGTACAGAACTTGAAAATTATTTTTGCTGTGAATTTTCACTCTACTCTCACCTTCAGATGTCCATCTCTGACCCTTCCTTGTTTTGAATATCGTTATCTCCATTTCAGGGGAGAGATTAACTACAACATCCATTCCAATTCAATAGTTTCCAACATGTCTCCTATAAGGGCTCCATTTCATTCTACAAATTCCCTTGTCTCTTTTTCTAATGATGAGACTACATCGCAGGTGCTTCAGAAACATTTTCCTTCTTCCTGTGCTGTGGTTTCCCCTCTACCATAGTGGACTGACCTAGAGTAGCATCTCAACTATTTTCCACACCTGTACTCACACCCACTCTCTTTTTGGACAGAGAAAGAGTTCCATTAACCCTCATCTTACACCCGACCAGACTCTTCATTCAGCAGATCATCCTTCAGACAGCTCCAAAAAGGTTCCACTGTCAGATACATATTTCTCTCCCTTCCTTTTTCAGCTTATTGAAGGGATCTGCCCTTTGGTTCTACCCGGGTGATTGTTCGGGAGCCACTAGACATCCTTATAAAGGCTTAACCTGATGACAAGAAATGCCAGAGTTCACTCACAGATTGTTTTAGGCTCCCCAAGTAGCAGTGAGAATATGGGTCCTGAGAAAATATTGAATACCATTTGTGTTAAGAGTTTAGCAGGAACTTTAGACTTTAGAGATACAGCATGGAAGCAGGCCCTTTGGGCCACCGAGTCCATGCCAACCTGCATTCACCCCTTACACGAGCACTATCAAACAGACTAGGGACAATTCACAGTTTTACCAAAACCAAATTAACTTATAGTTGCACGTCTTTGGAGTATGGGAGGAAACTGGAGCACCCGGAGAAAACCCACACGATAACAGGGAGAACACACAGGCAGCACCCGTAGTAAGGATCAAACCTGGGTCTCGGGCACTATAAGGCAGCAACTGTACCATTGCACCAATGTGCCGCCCTTCAGGCTTTTCCAGTATCTGAATCATTAGCGGCAAAGGTCACAATTTTAATCAATGTAAAGGAATCCTCTTCAATTCAAGTTTAATGTCATTGCACAAATACAAGTATAGGTACAACGAAATGCAGTTTAGCGTCATTCTTAGTGATAGCGATATAAAAAAATAAATACAGAGTGCAGTGGTAGCAGTACGGAAATAAATAAATACAGGGTAGAGACAAGTCTATCAGCTGGGCTCCGAGTTCAGCAGTCTGATGGTGTAGTTGAAGAAGCTGTTCTTCGTCCCACTGGTGCGGGACCTGAGGCTCCTGTACCGCCTCCCTGATGGGAGGAGGGCAAACAGTCCATGGTTAGGGTGTGAGGGGTCCTTGATGATCTTCCCGGCCCGCTTCAGGCACCGTTTTCGGTGGAGGGCATCCATGGCAGGGAGCGGGGCACCGATGATGTACTGGGCGGTTTTCACCACCCGTTGTAGTGCCTTCCTGTCTGCCACGGTGCAACTGCTGTACCATACCGTAAAGCAGGTGGTCAGGATGCTTTCAATGGTGCAGCGGTAGAAGTTCGTCAGGATCCGGGGGGACAGGTGGGCTTTTTTGAGCCTCCTCAGAAAGTACAGGCGCTGCTGTGCCTTTTTGATCAGCTCTGAGGTGTTGAGGGACCAGGACAGATCCTCCGAGATGTGTACCCCGAGGAATTTGTAGTTGGAGACCCTCTCCACCTCAGTCCCGTTTACATGGATGGGGGTGTGTCTGCCCCCTCTGTTCTTCCGAAAGTCAACAATTATTTCCTTCGTCTTCTGGGAGTTGAGGACGAGGTTATTGTTGGCACACCAGGTAGCCAGGTGCTGGACCTCCTCCCTGTAGGCTGATTCGTCATTATCACTAATCAGTCCTACCACCGTGGTGTCATCAGCAAATTTTATAATGGCGTTGGAGCCATACTTGGGGATGCAGTCATGCGTGAAGAGGGAGTAGAGGAGAGGGCTGAGCACACAGCCCTGTGGCACGCCGGTGTTCAGTGTTATGTGGAGGAGGTGAGGTTGTTGACCCTAACAGACTGTGGTCTGTTAGTGAGGAAATCCAGTGTCCAATTGCAGAGGGAGGTGGAGATGCCAAGACCGCTAAGTTTGGTGATCAAGCTAGCGGGTATGACAGTGTTAAAGGCGGAGCTGAAGTCAATAAACAGCAGCCTGATGTAGGTGTTGTTGCTGTCCAGGTGGGTCAGGGCAGAGTGTAGGGCCGCCGATATGGCGTCCTCTGTAGACCTGTTTGTCCGGTAGGCAAATTGGTGGGAGTCCAATGTGGGGGGGAGGCTGGCTTTGAGGTGAGCCAGGATCAGCCGCTCAAAGCACTTAGCGATGACAGGGGTGAGTGCCACTGGCCGGTAGTCGTTGAGGCTCCCTGTCGCTGAGTGTTTGGGCACTGGCACAATGGTAGATGTCTTGAGGCAGGTGGGGACGACACCCTGGGCCAGTGACAGATTGAAAATGTCAGTGAAGACCAGGGATAGTTGTCCAGCACATGCCCTGAGCACCCGCCCGGGGATGCCTTCGGGGCCGGCAGCTTTGTGCTCATTCACCTTGCTCAGTGCGTCTTGTACAGCAGAGGTGGAGAGACTGAGGGGTTGTTCATTCGGGGGTGGAGCAACTTTAATGGCTGGAGTTTTGTTGTCCCGGTCAAAGCGAGCATAGAAGTGGTTTAGCTCGTTAGGGAGGGAGGCGTTGTCTGGGGGGGGGGTGTTGATTTATGGTAGTCGGCCATGGACTTAATACCTTGCCACATGCGCCTAGGGTCGGAGTTGTCACGGAAATGCTCCTCAATCCGCTGTTTGTGATTGAGTCTAGCAATCCTAATTCCCTTTTTCAGATTGGCCCTGGATGAGCTGTATCCCTCAGTGTCGCCAGATTTAAAAGCGGCGTCTCGAGCCTTCAGCAGGAGTCTGACCTCCCTGCTCATCCACGGCTTCTGATTAGGGAAGGTCTTTATCACTTTATGGGTGGTGACGTTATCAGTGCAGAATTTTATGTAGTCCAGAACGGTTGAGGTGTATGAATTTATGTCCACATGGGAGTTAAAGGTGGCCTGGGTGGCAAACAGACTCCAGTCTGTTTGCTGAAACTGTTCCTGTAAGACAGAGACAGCCCCCTCAGGCCAGACCTTCACTGTCCTCACGGTAGGTTTCACACGTCTGATCAGAGGTGTGTATTTGGGGAGCAGGAACAGAGAGAGGTGATCAGACTGTCCCAGGTGGGGGAGGGGAAGGGCTTTGTATGCTTCAGTAATATTAGTATATACAAGGTCCAAAATATTATTACCTCTGGTTGGGCAGGAGACATGTTAGTGGAATCTGGGGAGCACAGTTTTTAGGTTGGAGTGGTTAAAATCGCCAGCAACAATAAAAGCCCCCTCTGGGTGGGCAGTTAGTTGTTTGCTGATAGCAGCTTGCAGCTCTTCCATTGCAAGCCTGGCATTAGCGTCCGGGAACGACCTCTTCAGTGCAACCTAAAAGAACAAAATATAGAACATTGAAAAGTACAGCACATAAACAGACCCTTCAGCCCACGAAGACTGTGCCAAACATGATGCTGAGATTAACTTATTTCATCTGCTTGCACATGATCTAAACCCTCCAGAGGGTTCTCTGCCTCAGAGGGCGGTGGAGGCAGGTTCTCTGGATGCTTTCAAAAGATATCTAGATAGGGCTCTTAAAAATAGCAGAGTCAGGGGATATGGGGAGAAGGCAGGAATGGGGTACTGATTTGGGATGATCAGCCATGATCACATTGAATGGGGGTGCTGGCTCGAAGGGCCGAATGGCCTCCTCCTGCACCTATTGTCTATTGTCTATTGTGTATTGACTATTGTCCATTCCCTTCTATCCATGTGCCTATCTAAAAGATTCTTGATCGTCACTATCATATCTGCCTCTGTCACCACCTCTGTCGGGCACCCAACACCTTCTATGAAACTTGCTCCCAAAGAAGATTGAAATATTGGTCAAATTATTTGTCAGGCCTACAGACTACTCTTGCTTATAAGATCACAGAACATAGGGGCAGAAGACCATTTACTCTTGTGAGGCTACTCTACTATTGGTCTGGTCTACAAGTATCTTTCCAAATGAGACTAGACAGTAGAAAATGAATGTCTGTTATCCATGGAGTCCATGACAAGGGACCTCAATCTTATTCACATGAATGTTAATAAATATTCCCTTATCGAACTGAAGGGTTTTGAAGTTCATCTTCCGAATCTAGTTCTGGTAACTCAGGTACGACTTGGGTTCTGAAATACAGAATTTAAGTTATAGAGATTAATGCAGACCATTAAACAATCAAGCCTTCGCTACGAGCAATGAAGGTGAATTTCTAGCATGTAATTACAACATGGATAACTGAAGTGGGAACCCCCACTGATGTCCTCTAGTCTGGTGATTTGAATGAGTTGCACCACTCCAGCTGTTCCTCAGCTCCAACCAGCCAAATGATTAAGAATTGAAAAATGCTCTGATAACTGAAGGATACTAGATAGTACTTCTAACTATGCATTCAGTCTGTGGCAAAATGCCAACTTTACATGTACACATCCATGATGACTTATAATGTATATAGGGGAGATGGAATCACAATTAATTCCCAATTAAAATCAGGTTTTGATTTCTGCTGCGTGTTGTGTCTCCACAATTAAAACTGCTGTTTTTAGGAATAATTCCCTCAAGGGGAATTTTCTCTCCCACTGCTTTTGGATTCCAGCATATTCATGCCACTTAGTAGGTTTAATGCTTAGAAACTGGATCAGTCCAAGGAGCATTAATCCTGTGCTTAATCACGTAATTGCAGCCTAGACATGAGATTCAATTGTAATCCTTGTGGAAATAGCTTGGCGGGTTTGGAGTGCTTCGCACTGCCTTAATGACAACGTTTGTTGGTTACGACAATTATCAAACATAATACAGAAACAAAGAAATGCAAATGCTGGTTAATGCACAAACGGACACAAAGTGCTGGAGTAACCCAGCGGGTCAGGCAGCATCTTTGGAGAACATGGATAGGTGACATTTCATGTTGGGACCCTACTTCAGACCTACTGAAGGAGGGTCTCAACCTCAAACGTCACCCGTCCAAGTTTTCCAGAGATGCTGCCTGACCTGCTGAGTTGCTCCAGCACTTTGTGCCCTTTTGGGAGCAAATTCCACTTGGGGTCCATTTGATATGCTTGCCCTCATTGGTCTTCTTCTTCTTTCGTGTGGCGTGCACAGCCTAAAGTTGTTGGACAACTTGTTCTATTTGATCTTCCGTTTGTACACATCGAGTTGATTGCATTAGTCGAAACAGGGCGGACCACATGAAGGTTGCAATCTTCCACCCCCGTCATTGGTCGGGACATTGAAAATATGTCAGGATGTCATATGCAGTCATTTTAGGACTTTGAATTGGCCATATTTGGAGTATTGTGTGCAGTTATGGTCATCCCAATAGTGGAAGGAGTGGAGGCTTTGGAAAGGGTGCAGCGGGAGGTTTACCAAAATGATGCCTAGATTAGGGTATATTAGCTACACAAAGAAGTTGGACAGACTTGGATTGTTTTCTCTGGGATGAGGTGGTAGACCGTAAACCTGATAGAAGTATATAAAATTATGAGAAGCAGAGATGGGGTAGACAGTCAGAACCTTATCCCAAGACGGAAATATCAAATACTTGTGGGCATTGCTTTAAGTTGAGAAGGGCAAAGTTTAACGGTGAAGTGCATGGCAAGTTTTTGCTCAGAGGGTGGTGAGTGCCTGGAGCATGCTGCCAGGTATGGTGGAGAGACAGATACAACAGTGTCATTTAAGAGACTTTGGAATAAGCATATGGGTATGTATTGAATGGAGGGATATGGATTAAGAGCAGGCAGATGAGATTTGGTCTTGGTTGACATCATGTTCGGCACAGACATCATGTGACAAAGGGCCTGTTGCTGTTTTATTCTATGTTCTATGTTCCAGCAGCTTGATTAACCTCAGAGAGAACATCGCATAGACGTATTAGGACAGGCATCTTACTTAGACATTTCACAAGTGTGATTATAATTAGTTGATATCACAAAGCACATGTGATTTGGATTGTTGCTAGTCACACCCTGAACTCTCTCACTACTTGCTCCAATCTTTTGCAGTTCTTCAGTTCCAATCATGTTCAATCATGGCTGTCTTGACCAGACCATTCCATTACACTGAAGAAGGGGCTCGAGCTGAAACGTCATCCATTCCTTCTCTCCAGAGATGCTGCCTGTGCCGCTGAGTTACTTTGCATGTTGTGTCCATATTTATTCCATAACACAGAATGGACCTTAAATGATGACTATTCACTGGTGGAGAAGATAGTTCGTCGACAATAGGTAAAGACCTAAACCAGATTGACTACAAGATGCTAGAGGGAGATGAAAAGGAGGAGCCACTCAGTCCATTGGCTCAATGGCAGGCGTCCCAGAAGAGAAGGCATTTCTGGGCATGCTACAAGGCAGTGTTTAATCTTGGAAAGATTTCCTTAAGCTCCTTGACATCCACTGCCTTCTTACATACTCATTCTCAAATTACTCACACATTTGCAGGGCCATTTAAGCCAGTATATCTCAGCAATAGTCTTCGATCGGTTTGATGAAAGTATTACTGCCAACATAATACAGCAGCTGTGCTACAATTCTTAACGGATTTCAAGGAAGGTTCTGAAAACAATTGCAGATAATCCGTCATATAGTAAGTTGAGGCCTCGCAATTCAGTTATCAGAAAGACATTGCAACAAAGGCGTACTCAGAAAGATTTCATTTAATTAATCAGTATTATTAATACTGAATATTATCAATAGTGAGGCCTTGTCTAAATATTTATGTTATGCACTGATTTCGCTTTTGAAATCTATGAACTTCTACCTCTTGAATTAATCTTATTGGAGGCTGACTGCCAAAACGGCAAATGGCATTTCACATTTACAAACCTTACAGGTTCTCATTAAATGATCCACTTAAGAATACTTGCAATGAAGTACACTGAAAGATATTTAGGATTGGAACAATATAGAATGCCAGGACCATGCAATGAAGTCATGAAGGCACTCAGTAATCTCTCTTCATTCAGTTGAACACTTATCAACAGCTGTAAATAGTCACTTGACCTCAAAATAAGCTGTATAGCCTATGGTCTCACCTGCAATTGGACCCAAATCTCTCACACTGTAGCCCATTTGGCAAATTGATCTGTACAATTAGAGATCTAAGATCACTTTTAACACAGTGGAGTAACAGTATAGTTGCTGCCTTACAGCGCCAACAACCCAGGTTCAATCTTGACTATGAGTGATGTCTGTACGGACTTTACATGTTCTCTCCGTCACCATGTCGGCTTTCTCCGGGTGCTCGAATTTCCTCCCACATTACAAAGACATGCAGGTTTGCAGGTTAATTGGCTTCTGTACATTGTCCCTAGTATGTAGGATGTAAGTAGTGTATGGGTGATTGCTGGTCGGCATGGCACACTGTGTCTCTAAACTAAACCAGACTCAGATTTCGGTGTTCATACAAAGTGCCTCGAAGAGAAAGATAGACAGATTAGCGTCTGAGAAAAATATGTCTTTGGAGCTGTGCTTCAATGCTTCATTCAGATGTATCTATCGCCCTTTCTCAAGTTTGCTTCCCAACAATAACGTGAAAAGGATAGTTATTTCTTAAGCAACATGACATGAAGCATAGTTCATCTTTCCAATGCTGCAGTGTAAGTGAACACTGAGATCAGCTTCACGTTTCCAAAGGTATCTCAATTCACTGGTGACAGGATCTCACAATAGGATTGGTCTCATCATGGCATCATTCAACACCACCATTAGATGCGTTAAAAGTCCTTCATTAGAAGACTTTCTGTCTCAGTAGAATGTCATCATTATAAGTCTGTAAATCATCTGCTTGTTATTATTGCTCATATGAAATCATCGTGCAGTAACGGGGGCCGACAATAGCCGACTGTTACTGGATGTATTGATTATTCTATGATGCTGAACTTCAGAATGTACCCTGGATTACTCCTTGCAGCCTCTTTGCATCCCAGATAACCATGATATTCCAGGGCTCACAATCCTCACCAATAGATGATCTCATGAAGCTAATCCAAGGAATGGACAAGTAAAAACACAAGAAGGAGCTTCACACTCTTGTCGAACAAGAGGTACAAATTGCATTCACTGTCACTGCACAATTCTGCTATTGCTTAGAACTAGCAGCTGGCTAAAGACTGACTTACTTTGTTTGAGGAAGATTTGCAACTCAAATGTTAACTCATTTCTCTTTCTCCAGACGCTGCCTGAGCAGCTGAGCATTTCCTGCATTCCAGCGTTTTTATTTCAGTTTTCCAGCATCCCCAGTTTTTTTTTGATTTGCAGTCCGCAAAATTAAACGGTTCCACTTAGTGTGAGCAAATCAAAATAATCTGCAAGACCTTGATGGGACAAAATATTTTATTGCAAAATCTGCTCACTACTTGTTTTGCCTCTTGGTTGTGTGTAGGTGTGGGAATCTGTCCACTGCACCATGGTGCTTTCCCTATGGCTGTCCTCCAGCTGCTCTCTCCTTAACTCTCAGCATGCCCAAAGGAGCCCGCCCTCGATGCTTAAGCTCCGTGCTGCAAGATACCAACTGGAATACTGTTTTCTGGGGAAGACATCATGACATTAATGGTAGTGCCTGAGAGATCCTGATATCCTGGAGAGAGATAGCTGTGTCCATTCCCACATTGGCAATGGGTTCTCATGATACCGGGCAGGCAACAGTAAGCACAGCTTACGTGCAAGGTAATCACATGTGAAACAAAGGATTTTACTCTGCCTAAGTACATGTGACAATAAAGTATCATCATTGATGTTGCCCAGGATGTACAATTACCATCCTCAGGA
The DNA here is from genome assembly GCA_963514005.1 of Raja brachyura. The sequence continues at coordinate 24,214,322 of OY740784.1, read as the reverse complement.
CCAACTAGGATGCCTTTCTGTACAGAAACCCTAAAAAGAAAAGCGATGCTTCACTTTTTGTTTCTTGTTCCCTGGGAATTTTAGTCTGTATCTAACCCTTTTCTCATTGGTTACATCCATCAAAGTCGGCTCTGAATCCAGCCTTACATGGCTCGATATGGGCCAAACATAGGCTGGTGGGAATAGTGGGTTGGGCCAAAGGGCCAAAGGGCACAAAAACAAAAAGAGCCTGTTTCCGTAATATATGAATCCATGATTCTAAATAGAGTAACATGAATGTAGTTGTACCAATCTGTTGATTTGACATTTATTATACGGTTCCACAATGTATTTCAGATCATTCTTGACATTACTAAACTCTTGTTAAAAAAAAAGAACATTTGTAATGGAAAAATTATTACATGTAAAAGTTTTAAAAAATTGATTCTAACATAATTTCAATTATCTTGTAGTTATACATATTAATATTTTGGCAATTTGGACAGACAGCAGCTGATTAGAGATAGTCAGTACAGTTTTGTATATGGGAGATCATGTTTAATGAATCTGATTGAGTTTTTTGAGGAAGTAACTAAAAATGTTGATGAGGGCAAAGCCATAGACGTTGTCTATATGGACTTCAGAAAGGCATTTGATAAGGTTTCGCATGATAGGCTGCACTGAAAGGTTAGATCGCATGGGATCAGGGAGAGACTAGGTTTTCTATTGACTAGGTGGAGAATTGGCTTCATGGAAGGAAACAGAGGATGATAATTTAAAGTTGTTTTTCAGACTTGAGGCCTGTGCCTAATGTTGTGCCTCAATGCTGAGGTGTATCTGATCACGAGGGGATTTGGATACATTTATTTGCCTAAGACTGAATCATCACAATGTCAATTTTTGTTAAATATTTTTTTCTATATATTTTTCAATAATTTTTTAAGGCTGAAAAAAATTAAGCAACAGGTGAGAGGTTATAGTGGGTACACTGTAGTGAAGAACTGAGCTAACAATTAAATCAGCCATTATCTTGTTAAATGGTGGAGCAGAGCGGTCTTTTCAACCTGGGGCTTTGCCGTGGAGTAATTGGGGAAATGGAGCATTCATCTCTCCATGCAGGTCTCCGCAGTGAATGAAAGGAAGCAGCTTAAAAACTGAATCTTTACCATGTCAAAAGACCATGAAAGTAACAATGTCAGAACTTATGCCCATCATGGCCTACCCCTGAAGTCAAGTCATGGGCCAAAACAAACCGTGTTAGAAAATTGTATGCTTGATATAAATCACACATTACATACCATCTGATGACACTCAAATAGACCTGGTGATCTTTGTGCGGAAGCACATTATATGCATGGAAGACTCTGTTACAATTTCTGGAAGCTTTCTCGTGCACATTGAGTCCCTGATTTAATTTTGCATTTAGTTTTTAAAGTTGATTCTATCAGGGAGTGCAGAAAAACATTACACTATGCAATGGCATTTCCAGGTGTGGATATGTTAGTACTTAAAACACACATAATATATGCTATGTACCTGTTAATGCGCTGATTAGTAACAAGTGATTAATTTGAAGATAATATATTTTCTGTATGTGCACTAGTTGAGTTGTATTGTTGAAATATACTTATCAAATTAATTCTGGCGATGCTAATTTTAAAATTAAACTAAACATACCATACAGTAAAGTGCTGATATTTATTATAATGCATTTTATATACTTCCCGTTTAATGATGATGTCATTGGTAAAACTTGCTGAAATATACTTGAAACCATATGCAGCTCATGCATAATTGACTAATGGCTGCATTGGGATTCAAAAAAAGCAAAAAAATTAATAGCACATATTATTCATTTATGATTACTGTATGCAGTCCAAGATTTTAACACATTACCATTTAGTTTAATATAATGGAATTAAAATGATCAAAACATGTAATTAAAAACTGAAAGCTCTCAATTCTAATGGCACAAGCCACAACATCTGGCACTTACCAATATAAATGGGAGCAATTTCGAAAAAATGGTATACAGTAGGTATTGCTTTGTATTGTCATGTGTACCGAGATACAGTGAAAATCGTTATCTTTCACACATACATTGTCAAAGCATACAAGTATCAGAATATGTTAATTGAAGTTACCACTAGACTCCTCACAGTGGTGAAGTTTGATCTTCCTGAGAGTTCCCCACATTTACAATGGGGAATGGGCTCTGTGCACAGAACCGCATTAATTTCAGTAAGATATATAGAGATGCAGAGGAAAATAAAGGAGGAGGCAAGTTTTTTTTCTTTCTATGCATTTCAGTTTTGTTTAAAGTTTTTAATATCTCTGAGTGTTTAAAGTGTATGAAAATTGTATTTATGTGTGTATATATATATTCTATGGTATATGGTCACACTGATCTGATCTGATCTGTATTTATGCCTAAAATATTCTGTCGTGCTGCAGCAAGCAAGAATTTCATTGTCCTATCTGGGACATGACAATAAACTCTCTTGACTTGACATTTAATTTAACACATTTTTTAATTTGTCAAATTCCTTTTTCCAGGATGGAAATATTAAAGACTAGAGGGCATTGCTTTAAGAGGGGTAAAGTTTAAAGCAGATGTGCAGGATAATTTTTTTTTTACACAGATGGTGGTGAATGCCTGGGGTGGTGGTAGTTTAAGAGGTTTTTCGATAGGTGCACGAATATGCAGGGAATGAAAAAATATGGATCACATATCGGCAGATTATATCAGTTTACCTTGGCATCATATTCAGCATGGAGATGGTGGGCCAAAGGGCCTATTCTTGTGATGTACTTTCTAGGTTCTGTTTTATTAAAATTAAAAATCGCTGATAGCATCCGCAAGCAGGCAAAGCCTTTGGCAGCTCGCAAAGCTTTCTCGATTGTTTTATGGTGGCACTTGTTCAATTTATTATTCGAAGACCAACTACCACTCAGATCACAATGCTGGAATATGGGATGGTTCAAGTCAGCAAGAAAGGGTCTCTTTGTGTGAACCAAGTTAATGTAGGAGTGGGGTGACCATGGGCAGCGATTGCAAGCTGCAAAACCATGGCAGCAATTACTTGAATCCATAATTTATTCCATCTGAGAATTCTTTGGATTATAATTTCACACTTTCAATTTGAAAGAAAGGACCCAATATAACATTCTATAAAAGAAAACCTAGCTCTTCTATGATCAAATTACTAACATAGACGAGACCATTGAAACCCTTATAGAAACTAGGATATCATGAAATTGTAACATTTAGATAGTATAAGGAAGGGCCTTTTAATAATCAACACTATAGATCCCAATATGTATCAGTTCTCTAATGAACAATGTTTATCGAATGTCAAACAAAAACATTAAATTAAAACTTCTAGCATGCTATCATATTTCAATCGGGTAGAAGGAGGCAGTTTTAGTTTAGTTTAGTTTAGAGATAGTGTGGGAACAGGCCCTTTGACCCATTGAGTCCGCACCAACCAGCAATCCCCACACATTAACTTAGTCCTGCACCAGGGAGAATTTTTACATTGATACCAAGCCAATGAACCTACAAACCTGTACGTCTTTGGCGTGTGGGAGGAAACAGAAGTTCTCAGAGAAAACCCACGCAGGTCACGGGGAGAACGTACATACTCTGTACAGACAAGCACCTGTAGCCAGAATCGAACCTGGGCCTCTGGCGCTGTAAGCACTGTATGGCAACAACTCTACCGCTGCGCCACCGTGCCACCCAGTTTGGCCCATTAAGTCTATGACAGCTCTCAGAGTGATCCCATCAATCCCATTCTTCATCTTATTTTGTTCCAACCTATAATCCCACGTGTCTATTAACACTCCATTGTTTCCCCACACCCAGCAATAGTGGGGGCAATTTATAGTGGCCAATTAGTCTACCAACCAGCATATCTTTAGCATGTCGGAGGAAACTTAAAGCCCCAGAAGAGAATACATAGGATCAAACCCGGTCTCTGGAGCTTTGAAGCAGCAATACTAACTGCTCTACCACACCATTATGCAGCCCCCTGCGAGTCAAATATCTAAAACAAAAGTTAGAATAGAAAAGTTTCCTTCATAGCAAACGTCACCTTAATTAATCTTATTCGGAAGAAGGGTCTCGACCCGAAACATCACACTTTCCTTCTCTCCTGAAAAGCTGCCTGTCCCGCAGAGTTACTCCAACATTTAGTGTTTATATTCGGTGTATTTATTAATTAATAGATATTAAAAGCTTGATGAAATTAGACATGAAAGATTACATTGCTGAATTTTTGAAAGATTTGGCTATTGACAGTTGTAGGCATATTCATCATCATAAACTTATATTGATAATCTAAATTCATACAACAACATTGCACCTTTATGAGAAGAGTGACGGTTGAAAATTAATTTACAAATCTAACACAAGTCTGAAGAAAGGTTCCGACCCGAAAAGTCACCTATTCTTTTTTACCAGAGATGCTGCCTGACCCGCTGAGTTACTCCCGCATTATGTGTCAATAACCACAATTGACTGATTGCATCAAAAAGGGTACAAAGTGCTGCCTTAACTCAACAGGTCAGGCAACATCACTGGAGAACATGGATTGGTGGTTTCAGGTCTGTAACAGGTCATCCCTTCTTCAGACTGTGATATCATTTTGATTGGTTTGCTTATTGCATAGTGCCTAAATAATTAAAATTAATTTCATTATAGATGGGGTTTTTTTGTAGGGTAATTAAATCTAATGACAGCCAAATGCTATTGTTAGGACACATTGTTAATGGTTAAACAATGGTAGAAAACTGTAATGCTCAAAGGTCCATGCATTATTTAATAGTTGTTCTGAGAAGGAGGAAATGGCAGATCAATGTCATCCGATGAATAAGAACAGAACACTTCTTAATTAATTTTGAAAAAGTAAATCAGTTTTTGGATGTGAAACTGGGCCATTTAACAGCATTTATGTGTACATCTTGAATAGCAATTTGCTTCTGAATTTTAAGAGGGAAGAGGACATTTGACATAGACAAAGGGAAGAGAATATTTGACATAGACAATAGACAATAGGTGCAGGTGTAGGCCATTCGGCCCTTCGAGTCAGCACCACCATTCAAAATGATCATAGCTGATCATCCACAATCAGTATCCCGTTACTGCCTTCCCGCCATATCCCTTGAATTCAGTATCTTTAAGAGCTCTATCTAAATCTCTCTTGAAAGCATCCAGAGAATTGGCCTCCACTGCCTTCTGAGGCAGAGAATTCCACAGATTCATAACACTCTGGGTGAAAACGTTTTTCCTCATCTCCGTTCTAAATGATCTTTCCGTTCCGACGTTCTTCACTGTTCAGTACCTGAATACCTGGGCTGCATGGATGTGAAATGCAGAGTAGGTAAATGGAAAGGACATGATCTGAAATGTTAACTGTTTCCCCTTTCCTCATATTCTGCTTGATTGACTGAGTTCTTCCAGCAATTCTATTTTTGTTTCAGATTCCAGCCTCTGCAATTGTATTTGTTTTCCATCAGTCCTCGCACATTTCTGATTTGATACACGTGTCACTCTAGTGCTTTAGGTGCAGGAGCAACACACATCTGGTGCCCATTTGCACAATTTAAATCAGTGAAGCTGGATTGCTACAGTGTTTAAAAGTATTATGTTTGAAGAGAACTGTAGTTATTGATGCTGATACAAGTATAGAATTTGAGAATGCCACTGCAAGATTCTTTTTCATACAATTGAGTGTTTCATCATCACCTCAACTGTGTCTACAGCATTTTAGAGGGGAGAGAGAGAGGGTCCAGAACAATGTACTTGAAAGGGCCAGGGCAGCACAGTTGCGCAACGGTTGAGTTGCTGCCTTACAGTGTCAGAGACCTGGGTTCGATCCTGACTAAAGGTGCTGTCTATGGAGTTTGTAAATTCACCCTGTAATCATGTGGGGTTTCTCCAGGTGCTCTGTTTTTTTCCCACATTCCCACGTCAAAGACCTACAGTTTGTAGATGAATTGCCTTCGGTAAAATGTGTATGTGGAACGCTGGTTGTTGCCTACTCAGTAGGCCGAAGGGCCTGTTTCCATGCTGTGTCTCTAAATAAAATGAATAAAATTTCGGGAGAAAGGAAGGGTGATGTTTCAGATTGGGATTGAACAATTTTTTCTTGACTTTCAATGGTGTTAAAAATTGCTCTTACACCAACCTTCAACATCCTGGGGAGTCACCACTGTTTAAAACCTTACCTGGACCAAACAAAGAGCCACTATGGCTGCAAATACACACCAGAGACTGGGTTTTCAGCATCAAGGGAATCATTTTCTGGCTCCTCAAATCTTGACTACCATCTAAAAGTCACAGATTAAATATGATGGAATATTTATCCCTTGCCAGGATGAGATTTGATGCAACAACGCTAATAAAACCTGACATCATCTAGCCCAAAATCTGCTTGACTGGCACCCCATCTACAATCATAAACATCTCTGGTTTCCATCAAAACTTCAGTACTGTTCACTTCAGTGTAAAGCATCTACAAAATGCATGGCTGCAACTTGCCAAGACTTCTTTGACAGTACTAGGAATACTAATAATGCCCAGCACTGAGGTAGACTAGGATAGTTATAACCACAATGGCATAAGCCAACTGGGTCAAGATACTGAAATTCCTTACCTAATGTTACTGTGTGAATGGACTCACAAGAAACTGCAGTTGCTCAATCAGGAGAAAAAACACATGGTGCTGGAGTAACTCCGCAGGTCAGACAGCATCTGTGGAGCAAACGAATAGGCAACATTTTGGGTGGGGATCTGAACAGTTAACTACAGTATTTAGTGCATTACTGTATGAATACTTTCTTCACTATCATCTTAAAAAGCAAGTGCATGAATAATCAATAGCTGCTGACCTTTCAGTTATGGTCACATTGTATGAGTGAATAAAATAAAACAAACATGCATTTTTCCACCACAGTTTCTATGGCACTTTTCCTATGTTACTAATCATCTTAGCTTTTGCTCAGCTGCAGCTCAATAACACAAAAGTGAAACAAATCATTAGTTCAATCAAAATCTGTTTGTGTTTCCATTCTAAATTATGTCCCCCCAGTGTACAACTAATTGCTTAGATAAATGTTCTAACTGCAGAAGAGACAAAATATATCAAGATTAAAATGATACAGAAACAGCTTTGGCCCTTATGGGAGAATGACGTGCAAATATATTAAGTGGTAAAATAAATAAGACTGGACACAGGGATATTGTAACAAGGAGAAGCACATAATTTTCGAAGCAGCAAAGATTCTGGTGCCGTTAAAGCCAGATCCATTCCACCAAAATATTCTTACATTAGTTGCAGGAGTAGGTCATTTATATTAATTTATGCAAATTGTTTATTGAAGTAATATTTCAATACAGGTTTCACAGGTTCCCTGAAACTTGGCAATGAAAGTAATACTAGAGAGCAATGGCATTAATAGGTCTGATGAAAAGTTCTGCAAGTACTCAGTGCTCACAGCTGTTTTCTTATATACTAATGGGAATAGGTTTGTTCAAATACTTTTGCTGAGTGCGTACTTTTTCTCCTTCAGTGGTTTTCCTAACCAGATTAGGACGGTGTAAAGTATGTGCATTCAGTAGAACCTCAACCTTTAATGAAGCCTGCATTCATCTTTAATGAAGAATGTGAGAATTATGCCTGTGAGTTCGTTAAGTATTAGTTATTAAACAAGGGCTCTTCACAGACAGTCCCTGAAACTTGCTAAACCCAGAAAGCAGTTAGCCACAAGACAAAAAGAATGTCAATCTTTAAACAAAATGTTGTTCATAACAATGTTACAAATATTACATTGTTTCCTTTAAAACATGCAATATGCCTTCAAGCTGTAGAAATATAACCAAGTCACAAGCTTTCATTCTGATATTTGCAATCGTGCTGCTTTTACATCCTTTGTTGAACACATATGATTTAATTCATTGCTAGATCATAATACTGCTCATCTTGCCTCTTGTCCTAAATACCGCATGTTGTCTTGAACAACTGTGAGATTCACATCAGTAACATGTTTGATGATCTTTGCTTCTCCTGAGCATTTGTCCACAAAACAAGTGATCCAGGTTAACTTTCAGGAATATCTCACCAATCTAGCACAATATAATTCCATCATTTCTTTGATAATTCATTTTCATATTAATGATTTCATTTTGATGGCAACCTGTGTACACTGACAGGGTTTAGTTTAATTTAGTTTAGGGAAACAGAATGTAAACAGGCCCTTTGACCCACCAAGTCCATGCCGACCTGTGAACCCCGTACACGAGTACTATCCTACACACTTGGGACAATTCTATAATTTTTGCCGGAGCGAATTAACCTACAAACCTGTGCGTCTTTGGAGTGTGGGAGAAAACCAGAGCACCTGGGGAAAACCCACACGGTCACGGGGCAAATGTACAAACGCTGTACAGACAGCACTCGCAGTCAGGATCGAACCCGGGTCTCTGGTGCTACAAGGCAGCAACACTACTGCTGTGCCACAATGCCATCCTAACCTTAAGGTTCTTAGCTTTCACTGAAATATAAAATTGCAAAAAATATAGAGATTTCCATACTGGAGGCATAAAGAGCCTAAATAAAGTGTTTGTAGCTTAGTTACATTGTGCCTGATGGGAGAGGGGAGAAGAGAGAGTGGCCAGGATGCAGCTCATCCTTGATTATGCTGCTGGCCTTGCCGAGGTTGCCTGAGGTATAAATGGAGTCAATAGAAGGGAGGTTGGTTTGTGTGCGTCCACAATTCGCTGCAATTGCTTGCGGTCTTGGATGGAGCTGTTCCCAAACCAAGCTGTGATGCATCCTGATAAAATGCTTTCTATGGTCCATCTGTAGACGTTGGTGAGAGTAGTAGATGCTTTCTTGGTCGTTGCTTTAATATGGGTGGTCCAGGAGAAGTTATTGGTGATATTGACTCCTAAGAATTTGAAGTTTTCAACCATCTCTATTTCGGCACCATCAATGCAAACTGGGGTATGGGTACTGCTTCACTTTTGTTTAGTTTAGTTTAGAGATAGAGCGCGGAAACAGGCCCTTCGGCCCATCAGGTCCGCGCCGACTAGCGATCACCGCACATTAACACTATCCTGCACCCACTAGGGACAATTTATACATTTACCAAGCCAATTAACCTACAAACATGTACGTCTTTGGAGTGTAGGCGCAAACCGAAGATCTCGGAGAAAACACACGCAGGTCACGGGGAGAACATACAAACTCTGTACAGACAGCACCCGTAGTCGAGATCGAACCCGGGTCTCCGGCGCTGCATTCACTGTCAGGCAGCAACTCTATCGCCACGCCACCGTGACCGCCTGAGCTGTTTACAGACTGCCTCTGAAACTTGCTGTAAACATTGATCCTGGTCTAGAAACCAAATTAGATACATGGCACATTTCTTACAGGGCGATAGTCTTCAAGTTATTGTTCACTGCCAATATTTTTTTTTATATTGCTGAGTCCCATTTTTAAGAGAATTAGATTAAAGTGAAGATGAAGAGCTGGGTTGCCTCACTGTTGGCAAAATAACGTCATTGACTGATCTACAGTTAGGTATAAAGACAGGAAGGTAGCTCATAGAAGAACACCTACTTGTCCCACTTAACCACTTTTGACCTGTAAACCTCCATGCATTGGCTATTCAAATAATTGTCTAGATGCATCTTACATATAATGAGAGTACCTGCCTCCACATCGTCAGGCACTGCAGTCCAAATTCCATCTCCTCTTGTGAAAAATTACCCCTCAGATCCCCTCAAAACCTTTTACCTATCACCATATAACGGGCGGCCATATAGTTTCATTGTCGCCATGTAGGTTTTCTGGGGTCCCCTGATTGGGTTTTTCACAGTTGTTATTAACTAAGTTTGAAGGCAATATTTTTTATCTCCCTGAAGCTTACAAGCGTTGCACATTGATTCACAGAAGTATGAATCAAGTCAAGTATATATTCCACTGTGGGAAACCAGCTGGAGGCACAAGGCTTAATGCTTGTTCATTCTCGATACTGTTGCCATAAAATTTGAAGTAGCAATCTAACTGTTCTTCAGTCACGTTATGAGTCTTGTGACTGTTTTTTCTGTGTATGTTTCGTGACTCTGTACATTCTGTGTACTTCCCGTGAGTGTACTTTCTATGTTCTTTCTGGAGGACGCTGCAATTGTGAAGGTTTATCATTCACTGCAAGAGAAGATGGAATGCAGTGCCTGAAGAAGTGGAGGCATGTATTCCCATGATATTTAAGATGACCCTGGACAAGTACTTTATTAGCCAAGGCACGGAAGGCTACAGGTCAAAAGTGGCAGAGTGAGACTAATATAGATAAGTACAATGGTTGACATGTCATGGTGGTCTGAAGTATGTGTTTTTGTGCTATACAACATCATAAGTATGTTAATCTGAGACCCAGTTTTCCCCCTAGTTTGTCCCCACATGTGACTGGCTTTTTTTCTCCTGCACCAGGGCAAAAAAAAGTCAAATATCTGAAATGACAGGTGTTCATCAGATGGATGCATTGCAGAAAACTCTATTACATCGAGGAAAAGACACTATTGCAGATGGATAGAAAGGGATGGGGGGAAAATGCCACAGAAGAGAAAAGATGAGGACTATGTCTTGAAGGAAGGAACTGCAGATGCTGCTTTATACCAAAGATAGATACAAAGTGCTGGAGTAACTCAGCGGGTCAGGCGGCATCTCTAGAGAAAAAGAATGGCTGATATTTCAGTTCAGAACCGCTCTTCAGATGATGAGGACTATGTTAGGTAAATGGCTATGAGGATTAATGTGGTATAATCCAGACAAAACAGTTGGGAGATGGTGGTTTAGTGTGCACAATGGGATCTGCAACTGTAACAACCCAAGATGTGGCATGATGTTCCCAGTGCTAACCACCTGTATTAACTCAAGCATGCGTTATCTATGATTGAAACCAGTTGCTTCAATCCATTGTCAATGAAGTTGACCTACTTCACGTCTTCTCATTGCCCCCAGCAGCATTTTATCAGGTTTGCACCGACCAGCGATCCCTGCACATGAACACTATCCTACACACACTAGCGACAATTTACACTTATACCAAGCTAATTCACCTACAAACCTGTACATCTTTGGAGTGTGGGAGGAAACCAAAGATCACGGCGAAAACTCATGCGGCCACGGGGAGAATGTACAAACTCCGTGCAAACAGCACTCGTAGTCGGGATCAAACCTGGGTCTCCGGCGCAGCAAGCGCTGCAAGGCAGCAACTCTACCATTGTGCCACTGTGCCAACCTTAAATTGATAGGTGTCTGATTTAAAACACCAGTAGCAGGCATATTGAACTCACTTTCATGTTTCACACCTGATATTGGACTTCCTACTCACAACACAAATCAATATTAATATCAGACCAACACTTTCAATGACCATTGACAAAACACAAAATCCGATGTTTACGGAGCCCGTTTAGATATTTATATCCCAGAATTACCATCTCTAGGAATTTCCCACCAACATGAGTCGACAGACCTTTTCCATGTTCATCCTAATTCCTGACAGAGACTGGTAATGGATCCAGATGTCCCACTTCAAGATGTAAGTTCTACTTAGCCAACTCTTCATTGCAAAAGGTGTAGGAAGGAACTGCAGATGCTGGTTTACACAGAAGATACGCACAAAATGCTAGAGTAACTCAACCAGTCAGGCAGCATCTCTGGAGAAAAGGAATAGGTGACGTTTCAGGTCAGAACCCTTCTTCAGACTGCACAGACCAAAAGACTCCCAAGCTGCAAATAATCTCTGTGCAGCATTCTCAGATTTGATCATCCTCACTATAAATCTTCCACATACCAGTCTATTTCCTAGTGCTGGCAAAACCAAGACCAACCCTGTGTTACTAAATCCAGTACTCTTCCTATTGCTATGAAAGCCCCCAAGAATTTCCAAACTGATCCCCTTGGCACAGTATTGCAAAATATCAAAGTTGAGGAGATCACAGCCAGGATGTTGGCTTAATCTGATTCTGCATGATTTTCATTTTTTTCAAATTGTACATTTTACTACATCCAGAAGAGATAACATTTTGTACATGCTACCTTCCCCCTTTAATCTGGTAAGTGTATATGACATGTTTCATGGGGTACTGGAACTAATGTGTGGTATTGAAGAATTATTCAATTAAACCTGGCTAGGACTAGTTGTGTGTTCCAAAGAATCAAATCATTTGTGGTGTAGAGAGAATTGCAGTTTTGTGACAGAATGTTAGTTAATTTTCCCGATAATAATGGAGATATCTTCTGATGATGTTGAGTCTGCATGTAAGGTATCTGTCAAAATGTGATGTTACCAATCATGTTGCTTCATACAAACAAATTGCTTTATAAATATAATTAGAATGGATAAGAAGTGCCGTTATTTGTTCTTTTACATCTTTGTTTTAATAATTGTTGGAATCCCTTGAAAGTCAACTTTTATCCTTTAATGTTCAAGAGAGTGTGCATTTTTGTAAATGTTGACTCATTGTTTGAACAGGCATGTAAATCAATTGGATTTATGCTTGCAGGTGGTTGTGATTTTTTGACATCATGTTGGTATAATTCCCAGTATTATTAATGGTATTGCTCATGTGTGCTTTGAATCAGTAAAATAAATGAAACCAAGCCTTGCTATCATAAAATCCTTTCCCACAAATGTTTCATAGGTTTTAAATTGAATTTATGTGAAACATGCATAACTTAAATGAGCTATGAACTATATTTTGAAAAGAAAAAGTTTGGAAGCAATTTAAATGTGTGATTTTGCAATTTAAGAAAACTGCTCCTTAATGCACCATGCATGAAACAAAATTAAGAAACTATTCAAAAAGGAGAGAAAATAAGTACAGGTTAAAGCTCTCCAAACTTGCAAATTGGACACTGCTGATTTAAATTATTATTATTAATTTCCTTATGTATTTTAGCTTAAGTGCCATCACATTTATTGTGCACAGGTCTACTGACAAGAACTCTTTTGGTACATTAAGAAATGTAAACGTTTTACATTTATATTAAAATGGGAAAGTAAATGCACAAACTTGAGGTTAGAGAAGGTAATACATAAATAGCAAATTATTTGGTTGAAGTTTGGCATGTTATTATTTCTTGATCACAACCTTTTCCCCATAGATATACAAATAAACAAGGACTACTTACCTATCATGGAGTAGAACACTTTCCAATAAAATTAACAAAGAACATCTGTCTTTCATTTAGCCTGCATTCAACTGTTCATTAAAAAATATTAACTGTCATCATATATCTGTCTTTTCCAACAAACATTTGGACACCTTTTTCAATATTATGCTAACGCAAGCACGCGACGTAAATACATCAAAGTCAATTTGGCTTTTGAGTAAAGGATTCATGAAGATAGTTGTTAGTCAGGGCATAAAACTGCATCTGATATTTATTTGAGATATTCCCCTTCCTCTGGTTATGCTTTATAAATTCAAATGCCTTACAGCTATGGGAGAGATTACAACCACTTTGTATGTAACTGTACATTAACTGAATGAAATGGAAACGGGAGGGTTGTATTCCTGTGTGCAGAGTCTTAAGGATATAAACAATGTTGAGAGCATAAATATTAATTTAGATTTTTTGCAAAATGTGCTTGGTTTCTACAGCAGGCCTGATTATGCCAAATAAGCAAGAGAATAGAGTACAAATTGATCTACCATGCCGTTCTACTTGAATGGCTTTTATAACCTCATATTTTTTATGCTGGCTGTAACTAATCCATACGGCCATAGCAGAACAATACAAGTGAGCCATTTGAAAATATAATTTTTTGTTCTATTTAAGAAATAATTTAATCAAATAGGAATGCAATAAATTTGTGGACACAAATTCTGTAAGTCCACCTAAGCTGCATGTAAAGCCAAAATATGGTCACTAATGGTCAGTGCTATACTTGCAGGAACAGAAATATTATCAAGACCGAAACCATACAGAAAAATTGGAAGCATCGATTTGAAAGTTGTTCCAAAATTTAGAATAATCCCATGACTCCCCAACAGAGAAGACATGCGTTGAAGTATCAAAATACACATTTTTTTACCTGCAAAATTATGTGATGGAACAGATAAATAAATGATTTTGATCTGGGATTAATTACTTTTTTCGAGTTCTTTTTCTATACCCAAAACTAAACTCAAGTAATTTCTCAGCCACTAAGGACTCCATTGCATCTAAAAATATTTAATGGTTTCAAAGCATAAAGCATGGGAAATACCTGCAGTGTTTGATCACATTGCCCAGTGAATCTGCTCCACCATTCAACAATAGCAATATGGTTTACCTTCCCCCTCAACTTCACTTTGTTACCCGAATTCTGTCTCTTGATTTACCAAATATACAATTTGCTAAATATACAATTCCCTATTCCTGAGACTTAATTCCAGACTTTTCAGCCAAACAAATTCTGAGCATCCACCCTGTTAAGACCTTTTAGAATCTTGTGTGTTTTGATGAGATGGACTCGCAATCCTTTAATCTCCAGAGAATATAACCCTGTTCTATCTTTTTTTAATCATCATACTCCCCTATAAATGCAGAAAAACTCTGTTCCACTACCACGATTGCAAATATAACCTTTCTGAAATAAGTCCAATACTGTATATAGTTCATTTGGAATAATTTAGTTTAGGTTAGTTCAGTTTAGTTTACGGACACAGTTTGGAAACAGGCCCTTCAACCCACTGAGTCCATGCCAACCAACGATCAACATTACACTAGGTCTATCCTGCACACGAGGAACAACTTACAGATGTTAATTAACCTACAAACCTGCACGTCTTTGTCTATTGTCTATTGTCCTTGTCTATTGTCTATAAACCTGCACGTCTTTGGAATGTGTGTGGAAACCAGGGCATCTGGTGAAAACCCACGCGGTCACAGAGAGAAAGTACAACTCCGGACAGACAGCACACGTAGTCAGGATCGAACCTGGGTCTCTGGTGCTGAAAGGCAGCACCTCCACCGCTGCGCCACGCTGCCACTTTCATCAAAGTCTTTGTAATTATGACAATTCTTCCAAGATGTTGCACTATCTTCTGATTGCAATAAAGCCATCCTAACTTCTTGTACAATCTTTATAAAACCTCCTGTGAGTCATATATGAGGACCCCTAAATCTCTTGAATTAACTTTATAAATGCCCTACATTCAAAATAATTCTGTTTTTCTATTCTGTCTTGAAAGGTAAATAATTTCCAATTCCCTCATCATACTTAATTGGATTTTTTCTATTCATTAATTTTTCAGGACCTGAAGCCTTGACCTACTCTTTGGGAATTGAGACAGGCAAATGGTTGTCGTGTTGGTGGGCGAGGCGTTTGGGACCAGTGACCACAGTTCTATTACTTTTAAAAGAGTTATGGATAAGGATAAAACAGCCCAAAAGTTAAAGTTCTGAATTGGGGCAAAAACCAACATAGATGATGCAGGCTCACCACCAATTTTCCGGCAACCTTGGTTCCAGTGCTTTGCTGGATTATCCGTTTTGCCAGACCAACAGAGGTCACAGAGAGGAGCCGAGAGGAGCTGAACAGTTCTGGAATGGACCGCCGAGGTCGCCTTGGGGCCGTGATACCTCAGAAGTCAGCCTCGGAGGTCGGCTAAGGGAAAAGATTCACGGGCTCGAGCCACGCCGGTGTCCTAGAGACCCGGCCGCAGGGGCAAATTTGACCTGCTGATCAGAAGTCCAGCCACAGAAGTCCCAATGAGATCGAGATCGGCTGCCTCACTCAGCCTAGGTGCTTCATTTTCACCATCAGTTACCGGAAAATTGGTGGTGGACCTGTATTAGACATGAAATTGCTAAAGTCGATTGGTGTGAGGAAACATTCAGCTAATGGAATGTTTTGAAATGAGTGATGGTGAGAGTACAGGGCATGCATGTTCCTGTTTGGAAAAACATGGCGAGCGTTGAAGCAATGTTACATTAGGAAAGAGAGGAGCATATGATAAAAAAGTAAGTTGTAAATCCAGGTTTTGAAACCTCATGAAGCACTGCCATGGTCGTGTGAATGTTTTAGAAGCGGTAATTTTGCTTTTTGAAATTGAGAAATTATTGACTGGACATTGTATTGTGTATTATTGACTGGAGTATTGTGTGCAGTTTTGGTCTCCAAATTTGAGGAAGGACATTCTTGCTACTGACATACTTGCTACTCCCTCTTCACGCATGACTGCATCCCCAAGTATGGCTCCAACGCCATCATAAAATTTGCCGATGACACCACGGTGGTAGGACTGATCAGTGATAATGACGAATCAGCCTACAGGGAGGAGGTCCAGCACCTGACTACCTGGTGTGCCAACAATAACCTCGTCCTCAACTCCCAGAAGACGAAGGAAATCATTGTTGACTTTCGGAAGAACAGAGGGGGCATTCTTAATACTTGCTATTAAGTCCATTGCCGACTACCATAAAGTCAACACCCCCCCCCCGGACAACGCCTCCCTTCCTAATGAGCTAAACCACTTCTATGCTCGCTTTGACCGGGACAACAAAACTCCCGCCATCAAAGTTGCTCCACCCCCGAATGAACAACCCCTCAGTCTCTCCACCTCTGCTGTACAAGACGCACTGAGCAAGGTGAATGAGCACAAAGCTGCCGGCCCTGATGGCATCCCCGGGCGGGTGCTCAGGGCATGTGCCGGACAACTATCCCTGGTCCTCACTGACATTTTCAATCTGTCACTGGCCCAGGGTGTCGTCCCCACTTGCCTCAAGACATCTACCATTGTGCCAGTGCCCAAACAATCAGCGACAGGGAGTCTCAACGACTACCGGCCAGTGGCACTCACCCCTGTCATCGCTAAGTGCTTTGAGCGGCTGATCCTGGCTCACCTCAAAGCCAGCCTCCCCCCCACACTGGACTCCCACCAATTTGCCTACCGGTCAAACAGGTCTACAGAGGACGCCATATCGACGGCCCTACACTCTGCCCTGACCCACCTGGACAGCAACAACACCTACATCAGGCTGCTGTTTATTGACTTCAGCTCTGCCTTTAACACTGTCATACCCGCTAGCTTGATCACCAAACTCAGCGGTCTTGGCATCTCCACCTCCCTCTGCAATTGGACACTGGATTTCCTCACTAACAGACCACAGTCTGTTAGGGTCAACAACCTCACCTCCTCCACTATAACACTGAACACCGGCGTGCCACAGGGCTGTGTGCTCAGCCCTCTCCTCTACTCCCTCTTCACGCATGACTGCATCCCCAAGTATGGCTCCAACGCCATCATAAAATTTGCCGATGACACCACGGTGGTAGGACTGATCAGTGATAATGACGAATCAGCCTACAGGGAGGAGGTCCAGCACCTGACTACCTGGTGTGCCAACAATAACCTCGTCCTCAACTCCCAGAAGACGAAGGAAATCATTGTTGACTTTCGGAAGAACAGAGGGGGCAGACACACCCCCATCCATATAAACGGGACTGAGGTGGAGCGGGTCTCCAACTACAAATCCCTCGGGGTACACATCTCGGAGGATCTGTCCTGGTCCCTCAACACCTCAAAGCTAATCAAAAAGGCACAGCAGCGCCTTTACTTTCTGAGGAGGCTCAAAAAAGCCCACCTGTCCCCCCAGATCCTGACAAACTTCTACCGCTGCACCATCGAAAGCATCCTGACCACCTGCTTTACGGTATGGTACAGCAGTTGCACCGTGGCAGACAGGAAGGCACTACAACGGGTGGTGAAAACCGCCCAGTACATCATCGGTGCCCCGCTCCCTGCCTTGGATGCCCTCCACCGAAAACGGTGCCTGAAGCGGGCCGGGAAGATCATCAAGGACCCCTCACACCCTAATCATGGACTGTTTGCCCTCCTCCCATCAGGGAGGCGGTACAGGAGCCTCAAGTCCCGCACCAGTAGGACGAAGAACAGCTTCTTCAACTACACCATCCGACTGCTGAACTCGGAGCCCAGCTGATAGACTTGTCTGTACCCTGTATTTATTTATTTTCCATATTGCTACCACTGCACTCTGTATTTATTTTTCTATATCGCTATCACTAAGAACGACGCTAAACTGCATTTCGCTGTACCTATACTTGTATTTGTGCAATGACATTAAACTTGAATTGAATTGAATTGAATTGAGGGAGTGCAGCGTAGGTTCACGAGGTTAATTTCCGGGATGGCGGGACTGTCATATGCTGATGGAATGGAGCAACTGGGCTTGTACACACTGGACTTTAGAAGGATGACAGGGCATCTTATTGAAACATATAAGATTATTAAGGGATTGGACACGCTAGAGGCAGGAAACAAGTTCCCGATGTTGGGGGAGTCCAGGACCAGGGGCCAAAGTTAAAGAACAGGGCTTAGGTCATTTAGAATTGAGATGATGAACAATGTTTTCACCCAGAGAGTTATGAATCTGTGGAATCCTCTGCCTCAGAAGGGAGTGGAGGCCAATTCTCTGGATGCTTTCAAGAGAGAGTCAGATAGAGCTCTTAAGGATAAAACTAAATAAGAAAAAGACATGAATAACATTAATAAGGTATCGAAGAATAGACCGCTCAGATGCCGTAGTTATTGCCATTACCTTTGATTACAAAACCTTCACAAACTAAATAATTCTCTGCAGTATTGGAAGAAATTTAATAACCTTACAAAGTCATCAAAGATAAATGTGCTTGATGGATTAAATCAGGGAAAAATACACAGTATATAAAGGGTAATGATTGTAGTTCAATTCCCACAATAATATGAGGCGATTTTGCATTGAACGACAATCATTGCCCTTTAGACGCTGTGTGGGACAACACGCCTTGCATCAAAAATAAATATACTTTGCAACAGATGCGTTCAATCATTCACAGCCTCTAACTCAGAGTCTCACCAACTAGTTTTTCATAGAAAATCATTGCCAATCTTGTGACAATCCCTGACCTGATTTTCTCTGGTGAGATGATGGAGACCTTCCAAAGAATTTATATAAATTTATATATATATATGTGTGTGTGTGTGTGTGTGTGTGTGTGTGTGTGTGTGTGTGTGTGTGTGTGTGTGTGTGTGTGTGTGTGTGTGTGTGTGTATCTATATTCCTAAAAGTCTGATCTTGGCCACTTCCTGTTTATCTGTTTCATGATTTTAGAAGAAATGCTGCCACTTACGGCTGAGATTTTTTGCCATCTTACTCAGAGTCCCCGTCTGCTGTGCAGGACAAGAGGACTTTTCCCATCGATTAAAAATAAAAGAGTTAGTAATGTTTAAAAAATGTTGGGATTCTCTCTGCTGCCCCTGCTGGTGGGAGGGGGGAGGGACTATAAAACCCAGAAGTGTTGCGCCTCAGTCAGTCTCTGCAAGATGAGGGAAGTGAGAGGGTCACGTCTCTCAGTCAGAGTTGTGAATGACACTGAACACATGTCTACTAAACTGTGAGTGTGGTTTTACTGACCTTGAGTGCCCTTAATGTGGTTTGAAAATGAAACTGTTGGTTTGAAATAAAAGCACTGCAAATGGTTGGTGGGGGTTGGGTTGAAATAAAAGCACTGCAATTAGTTGGTGGGGGTTCGGTTAAAGTAAAAGCACTGCAAATGGTTGGTGGGGGTTGGGTTGAAGTAAAAGCATTGCAAATGGTTGGTGGTTTGAAGTAAAAGCATTGCAAATGGTTAGTGGGGTTGGGTTGAAGTAAAAGCACTGCAAATGGCTGGTGGGGGTTGGGTTGAAGTAAAAGCACTGCAAATGGTTGGTGGGGGTTTGGGTTGAAGTAAAAGCACTGCAAATGGTTGGTGGGGGTTTGGGTTGAAGTAAAAGCACTGCAAATGGTTGGTGGGGGTTGGGTTAAATAAAAGCACTGCAAATGGTTGGTGGGGGTTGGGTTAAATAAAAGCACTGCAAATGGTTGGTGGGGGTTGGGTTAAATAAAAGCACTGCAAATGGTTGGTGGGGGTTGGGTTAAATAAAAGCACTGCAAATGGTTGGTGGGGGTTGGGTTAAATAAAGCACTGCAAATGGTTGGTGGGGGTTGGGTTGAAGTAAAAGCACTGCAAATGGTTGGTGGGGGTTCGGTTGAAGTAAAAGCACTGCAAATGGTTGGTGGGGGTTCGGTTGAAGTAAAAGCATTGCAAATGGTTGGTGGTTTGAAGTAAAAGCATTGCAAATGGTTGGTGGGGTTGGGTTGAAGTAAAAGCACTGCAAATGGTTGGTGGGCATTTGGGTTGAAGTAAAAGCACTGCAAATGGTTGGTGGGGGTTTGGGTTGAAGTAAAAGCACTACAAATGGTTGGTGGGGGTTGGGTTGAAGTAAAAGCACTGCAAATGGTTGGAAGTCTAAACTTGACAACATCCTGTTTACATTGTATATTGATTTTAGATTAAAAGCTACCACTTACGGCTGTGCTTTTTGGCTATCTTACTCAGTCCCCCTCCACTCATCAGGTGCAGAGGATTCTTCCCATCAATGAAAAATCAAAGTGTTAAAAAAATGTTGAGAATCTCTCTTCTGTCAATCACGCCATGAAGGGTTTGTTTCTCTCTAATATGTAGCATGTTCCATGTCAAAAGGCAGGGATATCATTGAAAAACATGTCACCGATATACAAATGGTGTTCATCTCAGAACTGTCACCAGGGAGCTTGGTGAAAGTTATGGCTGTATGAATAGATATGAAAACCTTTCCCTAGTTACTTGCAGATAAAAGAAAGTTAGAAAAATCAATATGGAAGCTTTCAATGAAGCACTGGTGGTCTTTGGGGAACAGTCTGTCAATCAAATTACAAATATATATAGAACTATGTCTCAAAAGAACAATAAGATTGTTAATTAAGTCTCACTTGGTGGGGTAAGTATTTTTTTTAATATGTGAGATCTGCTATGCCACCGATCATAGGTAACCTGTATCACGTGTCCACTTCAATTGTTGGAACAGCTCCAACCTTTCTCAGATGCTTCACTTATACAGCAGCAGCAGAAAGTACTTCCATATTTCATGGTTTGTTAACTTTCTGGCTACCACCGTCTTCCTCTAGAAGACTTGTTTTCAAAAGATCAGGTGAAAAAACTTCCATTTGTCTCCACCTAGCAAAGAGACCTTGGGATCTATGCCAAGACATTTACAATATGTTAAAGCAGACTAGACCCTTATGGCCTGAATGAAGTACAACAGAAGCAAACCCTCTTCTTGGAAATAGTTATAATAGGTCACAAAATATAGGATTGGGTTAGTTAGAGGCGGTTTTACAGAAATTGGTGAGATGATGGAGACCTTTAAAGGACAGGGACTTCCAAAGAACAATATTCTTCTCTAACTGCAAGTATTATTCCAGCAGCAAATAGTGAAAAGTTATCCCATTAAATAATTACCTTTTTTAACCCAAGTTAGAAATGGCTATAAGAGACACAAAGTGCTGGAGTAACTCAATGGGTCAGGCAGCATCCTTGGAAAAAAAGAATGGGTGACGTTTCAGGTTGGAATCCTTCTTCAGTCTCAAAGTAAAGAGGGGGTAAGTGGAGGTAAGAAACATAGCTATGTTCAGCTAAACCTCAACAGACTTAAACATAACAAAAATTATGCACCTGGGCACAGTAATTGAATAGGAAGCAAAATTAGTGCACCTGATAGATAACGTTGCATTGGCTCACCTCTTCATTCTCCAAAGAGCATCAAAACAGAACATTTCCATTGTGGACCATTCTTCAACTCTTGGATACATAACAATTGGTGCAGGGGCTCTTCAATATCCAAGCAAGAAGAAATTAAAATAATAACTGAGAAATTATTCTCACATATAACTTGGCTAGCTTACCACCCAGCGGTAAGAACATTGGATTTCTATTTTTTAGTAACTTCTACTTACATTCCCCTCTTCTCCCCTCTTTTCCCCTTCATCCGCCCTAGTTGTTTTACCAGTTCCACAGCTTTCCATATTGTTTCCCTCTTGAGATCGCACCTTCCCTAGCCAACAATGGGCTTACCAGGCTGTTTGAGGTTGTTTGTGGCCAGCTTTGATTTGTCCTGGTCTTTTCCCTCCTCCAGCTCTTCACCCACCCCCTGCCCCAACCCCCTACTTTCAGTCTGTAGAAGTGTCCCAACCCGAAACGTCACCCATCCTTTTCCTCCAGAAATGCTGCTTGACCCGTTGAGTTACGACAGCACTTTGTGTATTTCTTTGTTCTAATAATCAGTTGAGCTTCCATGATTCATATGACCCTCAGTAACTCTGGATATCCTTTTCATGTAGGTCCTCATCACTGATGTGAATTTGTGTAGATTTCCTTGTAGCTTTGGTAAGTTGCAATCATTGAGAAATGGATGAAATGTGGAAAATATTGAATTGAATGGCCCGAGACGTCCAAATAATAATAACATTTTAATTCACCATCCCATGTCCTTTCTGACCTCTTTGTATGTGGCCTCCTGCAGTGCTACAATGAGGTCTAACACAAGCTCAGGTTACAACGCCTCACCTTCCATCTGGGTATGCTGCAGCCTTCCAGAATCAATATTTAATCCTTAAATTTAGATAACTTATGGTTTGGCCTGCTGAACATGTGTCACAGCCTTGATATTAACAGATGAGGAAGCATGATGTGCACTAACTAGCATTGTGACTGCCCCCCATTAAATTATTTGGTCTTGCCTTATGAGAGATATTCCCTTTGTTCTACCAATCCCTCTGCCATTTTCTTTGCCATTATAAACGTGAGTTTTTATCGGGGGGTTTTCAACTGCAGCTGAATGGGGCATTGGCCTGTTAATTGTTAACTGTTTCTCCTTCCACAAATACTGCTTGATCTTCTGAGAATCTGCAGCTTTTTTTTGTTTTTATTCTAAATAATAGTGTTCTATTCAACTAACTACATATAATTCCATTAAAACCAAGGGAATGTTAGGTGCAGTGGTAGATTTGCTACAAGTCTGCAGGTTAATTTAGCTTTGGTAAAAATTGTAAAATGCACACAGGAGAAGAATGCTGCATATTGAACGATCATTTCCAAACAGATAGTATACTGTGTGAGGGATTATGATCTAATGCACCTTTTGATGTGTTGGTTTAATGGTTTAAGTGTTAAGAGATGTATATGCAATGTAAATAACAAACAGCAGATGGAGTACCGAATCACTGGAAAGTTATAGGCCTGCTTGAGGTATTGTATCTGAAAAGTTTATTGACAATTTTGAAAGCTCCTGTAAAACATATAAAAAACATCTGATTTCACTTGTGCCTGAATTTATTCCTTGAGAATAGTGTTATACCACAATGTTTAAATATCCCATCGGAGTTCGCCCTATTGTAGGGCATTACTGAAATAGGTGCATAAGCAGGATTATACACCTGTTTCCCCAGGAATCACTGCTCAATACACCATTAATTGCAGTAATGGATAATCACAGGGAGCAATTTTATAAGTAGCATGCAGCAGCCGCTGTAGCTAATAGGTGCTGAATGAGTGAGCCCATTCCTGATTTCTTAAAGTGGGGAGGTGGAGGATGAGGTGAACGGATTTTAGTTTAATTTGGAGATACAGCGTGGAAACTGGCTCTTCGGCCCATCGAGTCCACACCAACCAGCAATCCCTGCACATTATCACTATCCGACACACATCAGGGACAATTTACACATACACCAAGCCAATTAATCTACATACTCATCAGGAAGGCTGGCTCCGTCCTGGGGCGGAGTTGGATTCTTGGGAGGTGGTCTTGGAGAGGAGGATGCTCCGCAAACTGCAGAGCATCCTGGAAAATACAGCTCAACCTCCCCCCTCCATGACACACTGGTCAACTTGAGGAGTGCCTTCAGCTACAGACTGGCACCACCATGATGCAGGACAGAACACCACAGGAGATCCTTCGTCCCTGTGGCTATCAAACTTTATAACTCCTCCCCCTTCTGTCATGGGAGAGACTGAGACTGACCCCCCCCCCCCCCCCCCCCCCCCCCCCCCCCACACCTCCTCAATCTTTGCACATCCACAAAGCCTTACCATTTGTCACTTTATTTTTGAGGTTTCATATATTTTGTGTTTTTAATGACTGTTGGCAAATTTATTTCCCTCCTGGGATAAATAAAGTTCTATGGTATCATATTGTATCGTATCGTACCTGTACGTCTTTGGAGCATGGGAGGACACCGAAGATCTCAGTGAAAACCCACGCGGTCACAGGGAGAACGTATAAACTCAAACTGACAAAACCCCCTTAGTCGGGATCGAACCCGGGTCTCTGGCGCTGTAAGCACTGTAAGGCAGCAACTCTACCGCTGCGCCACCGTGCCGCCCTTGATGAGGATGAGGCGAGAGGATGAGATGGGGACGGGACATCCCCCTCCTTGTTTCCATCTCCCCTCCCCCACCTCATTCGCTCCAGCATTTAAGAATAATCTAGACGACCCCTTACATTGCCATCATTAACAATTATAGATTTTATGAAGGTAAATATAATTTGTATAGATGGGTGCAATTATTGTCTCAGACATGATGGGCCACGTGGCCTGTTACTGTGTTGTGCGATTCTCTGGCTCAAAAACATCCCCGCCCTTAGATTATAAGGTTTGATTAATGAAGGCAAGTATACCGTATTCCTACTTCACTACCTTCCAGTTGTGGACTACCTTTGCTTCCAGTTCCTCGTGCTGGTGAGGGCAGGAACAGGGAGATAGGGGATCTGAATGTGTGGCTGAGGAGCTGGTGCAGGGGGCAGGGATTTAGATTCTTAGACCACTGGGATCTGTTTTGGGGTAAGGGTGAATTGTACAAAAGGGATGGGTTGCACCTTAACAGGCGGGGGACCAGCATTCTGGCAGGAAGGTTTTCCACTGCTACACGGGTGGTTTTAAACTATATAGTGGTGGGGAGGAGACAAATTGGAAATACAAGGATGGAGTTAAAGGGAAAGAGAGTATAGGAAAAGTTAAGAAAGACACCTGAATTAACAGGGCAGAAAGCTCACGAAGGAATAGGAGAGTATGGCCAAGGGAAATAGGAATCGATGTGAAAGGTGAGGTGAGTAATGGATTAAAAGTATTATTTATGAATGCACAAAGTATAAGAAATAAAGTGGATGAGATTGGTAGATACAGTATGACATTGTGGGGATTACAGAGACATGGCTGCAGGATGATCAGGACTGGGAACTGAATATTCAGGGTTATACGTCCTTTAGAAAGGACAGGCAGGTGGGCAGAGGAGGTGGGGTAGCTCTGTTGGTGAGGGATGAAATTCAGTCCCTTGCCGGGGTGTCATAGGGATTGAAGATTTGTGGATAGAATTGAGGAATTGTAAAGGTAAGAAGACACTAATGTAAGTTATCTACAGGCCCCCAAACAGTAGCCTGGATATAGGGTGCAAGTTGCAACAGGATTAAAAATTGACATGTAACAAAGGTAATGCTACTGTGGTTATGTATATCGGCCAGACCAAGCGATCGTTTCGCTGAACACCTCCGCTTTCCACTAAACCTACCTGACCTCCTGGTTGCTCAACAATTTAACTCCCCCTCCCATTCCCAATCTGACCCTTCTGTCCTGGGCCTCCTCCATTTTCACAGTGAGGCCCAATGCAAATTGGAGAAACAGCATCTCATATCTTGCTTGGGTAGCTTACACCCCAGCAGTATGATCACTGACTTCTCTAACTTCAAGTAGCCCTTGCTTTCCCTCTCTCTCCATCCCCTCCCCCTTCCCAGCTCTCATACCAGTCATTCTATCTCCAACTAAATTGTATCTCTGTACTGCCCACTCCCCTGACATCAGTCTGAAGAAGGGTCTCGACCCGAAACGTCACGCATTCCTTCTCTCCAGAGATGCTGCCTGTCGCGCTGAGTTACTCCAGTATTTTGTGTCTATCTCACCTCACACTTAACAGGATTGAACTCCATCTGCCATTTCTCAGTCTGTTTTGCCAACTGATTAATCTCAGCCTGCAACTCACAAGGATCCTCCTCACTATTAGCAACAATTCTGATTTTTATGCTATCTGCAAACTTATTATACAACTGGTACTCACATCCACATTGTTTTTTGTTCATAACAAAAAGTAAGTGTTCCTGCACTAATGCCTATGGATCCCACCGATTGCAAGATTCACCAACCTCTACTTCTTTACCCCTCTTTGCCTTCTATTACCAAGCCGATTTTGGATCCATGCTGCCTTGGGCTCTAAAACATTGGATGAATATCCCATATGGCTACCATGACAAAGGCATTACTGAGTTAATGCCAACTACATCAGCTGACGAAGGGTCTGAATCAGAAACGTTACCCAGTCTTTTTCTCCAGAGATGCTGCCTGACCTGCTGAGTTACTCCAGCACTTTGTGTCTTATCTTTGGTATAAACCAGCATCTGCAATTCTTTGTATCTACATCAGTCACACTGCCCTCATTAGTCTATTTTGTTTCTTTTTTGAAAAAATGAATCAAATTAGGCAGCCAGATAATCTCTCCTTAATAAAACATCCCTGGCTATCTTTGATTAATCCCTGCCTTTCCAAGTACAGATTAATCGTGTCCCTCAGATGTTTTCCATATAACTTCCATACCACTGATGCAAGACTCATAAACCTACAGATACCTGGCCTATCATTGTTGTTCTTCTTGAATAAAGGTGCCAAATTTAGTACCTCACAGGTGGATGGGGAAGATTTAAAAATCTGTCAGTGTGTGAGCAATGATCTTCCTTAACTTCCCTAGCAACATGGGGTACATCTCACCTCCATCATACCCACAAAATGTCTTTCAATCATAATACATTGTAAAATTTCACAGCCTCCCTTCCTAAATATTCCAACTGCATTTCCCTTCCCCTGTGTGACTATTCATTTAAGACCTTTCCTGACTCCACAGATTGCCATGTTGGTCCCCAATGAGCAGTATTCCTTCCCTGGTTACCTTCATGCCCTTAATTTACTGTGCATCTAACCAGAGTTTTGGGGAATGAGGGAGCAAGCCATAGAAACACACGAACAAGAGAGTGCACTTTGATTTTCAGAGCCTGTTTTGGATGTAAAAGTGGAAGAGGTAGTGAGGGGAAAAGGATGTTTCTCCCCAGAACCCAGGCATTAACTACCAAGGTCAACCGCAGTGGTATTGCACCCTCGACTTGGTGCAATACAGAAATTGTTTAATGTGGGGAAAAGATTTAATAGGAACCTGAGAGGTAACTTTTTTACATAAAGTGTGAGGATGTATGTGACAAGCTCATATGTTGATAGAATGTCATATGTTGATAGAATGGAGTGGTTGGGGTTGTATACTCTGGAATTTAGGATGAGAGGGGATCTTATTGAAACATATAAGATTATTAAGGGTTTGGATACGCTAGAAGCAGGAAATATGTTCCCGATATTGGGGGAGTCCAGAACCAGGGGCCACAGTTTCAGAATAAGGGGTAAGCCATTTAAAACGGAGATGAGGAACAACTTTTTCACACAGAGTTGTGAATCTGTGGAATTCTCTGCCTCAGAAGGCAGTGGAGGCCAATTCTCTGGATGCTTTCAAGAGAGAGTTAGGTAGAGCTCTTAAAGATAGCGGAGTCCAGGGATATGGGGAAAAGGCAGGAACGGTGTACTGATTGTGGATGATCAGCCATGATCACAATGAATGGCGGTGCTTGCTCGAAGGGCGAATGGCCTACTCCTACACCTATTGTCTATTGTCTATTGAGCTGCTGGAGGAGGTAGCTAAGGCAGTTACCATTGGAACATTTAAGAGAGGGTACATGGATAGGATATGTTTAGAGGGATATGGGCCAAATACAGGTAGGTGGGACTAGTGCAGATGGGATATGTTGGTCGGTGTGGACGAGTTGGGCCGAAGGGCCTGTTTCCGTGCTGTAAGACTTTATGACTCTATGACAACTTTGTCACATGCAGGATCAGTGACGATCACTGACAACATCATCAAATCTCATCTCACAGGAACTATACCAAAGCGTCACATACTACAACTTGTATTGCATATCTGTGCTTACCGAACAGTAACCTCTCTTACTCATGATTCATATCCAACATTCATAAAATGTGCCAGAAAAATCTAGGTTATCCCCTGCAGCAAGAACACTAATGCAAATGCTCACTAACCTGGACCAAGTAATATGCTGAAGAGTTGCTCACGGTTAAACGGGAAGTGGGGTGGTGGGAAGGTGAAGACATAAATATGGTCTGCTCCAATGATACAGATATGGTCCATTAAGACAACTGACAGATAGCTTATTCCACAAGATGTTCCCTTGAAGCCCACAGTTGCTGAGGGAAGCAATGTCTAGAAATAGTAGGACATCCATTAAAGATATGGACTGGAATCAACAGCTGCTGTTGTTACTCATGATTTGATGTATTGATAAGTTTTGGAAACATTTGTTTTTATGATTTATGGTCCAGTAACAGGGGGAGAATAAAAGGGGGAGAGTGATGAATTTTATTTATCTTGCAAAAATGAAATCTAGACAAACGCAAAGGGTCAGGCCAGGGCCGGCCTTAAGCCGATTGGACCAATTGCTCCCAATTGGGCTCCGCACCCCCTAAGGCCAGCCCTGCCTCAGGCAGCATCTACGGAGGGAAATGGACAGGTGACTTTTCGGGTCAGGGCATTTCTGCAAATTGTTCAAGGTATCAGCATTTACAGTCCCTTGTATCTCCAGTTTCTTTCTCTTATTTTTCTTCACATGCCAGATGTGGAGATTGTTGGCAGATCAGTCTTCAATTACCATTTGTAATTGCCATCGAAAAGGCGGTGAAGAGCTGTCTTTGCATCTTGCTGCATTTGCTAACATAGACATCCATTTGCCACATATTTGCCAATGCACAATTTGTGAATATTATTGTACTGTTTTGACACCATCTTCTCCACTTACAGGACCATCTATCTTGGTGTTATAAGTACACTTGGATACACTGATATACATCGATTCTTATCGAATCATGCTAACTTTTTTATAACTACGATGAACAATTTTTGCCCCATTCAAAGGATAGGACATTAGTACTCAAATATAGATAACACCTATCTATAATCCATATCCTCTGAAATAAATTCAACCAGTTTCATCAGGCATGACCTCCCTCCCCTTTACAAATCATTGTTTGCTCTCTCTTAACTGAAATTTGAAGATATTCAGACACTCCACCTTTAACTACAGGCTGATAATTTCCTGATAACAAATGAGTAGGAAAGAACTGCAGATGCTGGTTTAAATCGAAGGTAGACACAAAATGCTAGAGTAAATGGCCTGTCCTACAAGCATGCAACTCTATGCGATTAGCGCGACCTAACGTGGTCGCTTGAGCCGTCCGGCATCGCGGGGCCGGTCCCACTTTGATCGCCGGAGCCGTGCGGAATTGTGCGGAGTTCGTCCCGACATCACGCGGGGCTCCGAAAAACTGACTATGTTCAAAAATTCCGAGCGGCAACGGCTTATCGGCTCGCAGTCGCCTCGACGCATTACACACCGCCCCGACATCGTGCCTCCGTGACCCTCTATGTGTGTGGCTCCATGGCCCAGTGTGTGTATGTGCCTCTGTGCCCTTCTCTGTGTGCCCCTCTCTGTCCTGGCGAACTTACCTTAGACTTCGCTCCAAGTTCGCCTCACTTTGCGCCGCGTTGCGCCACTCACCCGACCTCCGCGCGGCCCCTGCCGCCGGTTTGGTCACGCTTGCCGCATGCAGGCGCATGCTGGTGGGAACGGCCCTGTACAGGGGATCACCCAACCTCCGCGCGGCCCCCGCTTCTAGTTTGATCGCGTTCATCGCATAGAGTTGCATGCTTGTAGGACAGGCCCTTAACTCAGCGGGTCAGGCAGCTTCTCTGGAGAGAAGGAATTCTCTCTCTCCTTCTCTCCAGAGATGCTACCTGTCCCACTGAATTACTCCAGCATTTTGTGTCTACCTCCTGACACCAGATGTTGGGCTAATTGGTCCAGAATTCCTCAGTTTCTCTCTTTCACCATTCAAAAATAACAGAATAACATACACATTTTTTCAATCTAAAATAATGGTTACCAAACCAAAAACTCTACTAAACTATAGTGAGGGCATCTGCCATGTTACTTTGCCCGTTAAAACAGGGCAGTTGGAAATCATCTACTCATTGTGTATTGTCACTTGTTCAAAGCCATTATTTTATTGTCTCGTTTAAGAAAGAACTACA
The DNA here is from genome assembly GCA_963514005.1 of Raja brachyura. Next base: position 24,184,178 of record OY740784.1, on the reverse strand, counting down.
GATGCTGGAAAAATCGAAGGTAGACAAAAATGCTGGAGAAACTCAGCAGGTGAGGCAGTATCTATGGAGAGAAGGAATAGGTGCTGTTTCAGACCCTTCTTCAGACCCAATAAGAACCTTCTTATTGTCACTTTTATTCTGCTTATGGTGATTTAAGTGAGTCTCTGTATCCACTATAAATATTAGTTTTCTTTAAATATCAAAACTGCCAGTCTTATTCTTCGCGGCAAATACTGATGTGAGGTCATTATTTAACAGTGCCATTCTCTTACTTATTTATAGTACCACTGACAGCAACACTAAAAATGTTTGTGCTACCTGTTGAGTGTTTCTCGACTACCAACACAATGAAGTTCATTAAAGTGTTGTCAGCTATAGGGCACAAGGCATGGACCATGACTAAATAAGCATTGCATCCTTGCCTTTCCTCCACAGGCCTGACATGGGTTGAGAAGGGAGGATCATGCTAGAGTAAATGGGAATAGACTGAGAGACCAGTGGGACGGCTTGGTGAGACTAATAAGATTGGGAATACAGGAAATTGGCTAGAAATGGGATCAAGAATCTGAGATAAGGTTTGGACCTAGAGTTTAATTAGGGATAGGATGAAGGTTTCTGAATGGGAAGTCTATTGGATACATCATATAATCATGGGTTGAGAGTATACTCAGCCTTATGAGTGATAGGCCTCCTTGAAGACATCGGCGGATAGGTGGAGAGGGCAAAATGGGAGTTGGGGGTGGGGCTGAGGATGGAGGCGGGGCTGGGGATGAGGGTGGAGGTGTGTGTGAGGTTGGCCGGGTGGCTCCTCCGTCGTCGGGCTGCGGTGGGCAAGACCTCCTCGATCCTTGGTGTGGGGCGGGCGAAGTGGGCCTGCTTGCCAGGGAGTGTCCCAGCCTGCTGCTCGCCGGGATACATAAAAGGCCGTTGTGGCAGCACCACTCAACCAGCTGTTCCACCTCTTTCCTGGACACTGACTCACCGCCACCCAAATTGTTGATTTTTCCGACAATAGTGGTGTCGCCGGAAAATTTGTGGATGTCATCGGAGCTGTTATGTGCGTAAAGAGAGTAGAGAAAGAAGCTGAGCGCACAGCCCTGATGTGCACCTCTGTTGATGGTCAGGAAAGAGAGGATTTATTACCCATCTGCACTGATTAAGGTCAACCAAAGTGGCAGTCAGGGTCCGGTTGTAAAGGGAAATACAAAGGCCCAGGTCATGGAGCTTACAAGGGAAGATTGTATTGGACGCCAAGCTGTAGTTGATGAACAGTAGCCTGATGTATGTATTCCTGTTATCCGGGTGATACAGAGCAGAGTAGAGAGTCAATGAGATAACACCACTTAATCTGTTAACATTTCAATTGAGTGTCATTGTGTAGGAAGGAACTGCAGATGCTGGTTTAAACCGAAGATAGACACAAAACGCTAGAGTAACTCAGTGGGATAGGCAGCATCTCTGGAGAGTGGAACGGGTGATGTTTCGGGTCGAGACCCTCCTTTAGACTGATGTCAAGGGAGAGGGAGGTACATAGGTAAGTAAATGTAGGGTGAAAACAGGACAAAGGGAATAGAGATCAAGGGAAATATAGAATAGATCATTGTTAGCTGGGAGAAGCTAAAAAACAAATCAAACAGAGATGAAATGTAGTTGGAGACAATACAACTGGTCGTAGAACTTCTCCATCCCTCCCCCTTCCCAGTTCTCCAACTGGCCGTGCTGTGTCAAATGGCCTCGCATCTCGCTGGGTCTTTTAGTTTAGTTTAGAGATACAGCATGGAAATAGACTCTTCGGCCCACCGACTCCACACTAACCAGAATCCCCGCACATTAACACTACCCTACATACACTAGGGACAATTTTTACATTTACCTACAATTAATTAATACAATACCTTACCAACCAAGCCAATTAACCTACAAACATGTATGTCTTTGGAGAGTGGGAGGAAAACTGAAGATCTCGGAGAAAACCCACGCAGGTCATGGGGAGAACATACAAACTTCCTGTCATTCTGTTGGATCTTCCTACCATTGACATTTCTTGAGTCTGGAAAGCTTCCTAGGCAAGCTTCACTTCTAGTTCACTTCTAGCGTGCACCCATTGTGTACCCATCCTGGGCCATGAATTCACATGAACCGGTGCTCAGTAATGTTATGTACTTGGAACAGCTTTCCATAAGTTCTTTACTAATAATATAATCCTTAAACTATCAATTCTTATTTAACAATGACAAATTAAATTCATCAAAAATACATACAGCCTTAAAGCCTTCAGGATGCCAAATTAAAAGTTTTATTCTCTGCAAAATTAGTGAATGAATTAATGATTAAATATAGACAGCAGTGTCATTACTTGTAATATTACCATCAAGTAAACAACCAAAGACAAATTTCAATGTGTCAGTTAATTACATTTAGTGATATAATGAGTGAATGGAACAATTGTATTTGATCTGATGGGTTAGCATCATCCATTCCAAAAGGATCTTCTCAGAACCAGTAATGTTGCTTCACGCTGGATCGTACTGGCATGGAAATGCTACATTGCCTGAGTACCATAAAGCGCAAATTTCATGCAATTGTACAATCTGGAAAAGCAACAATTAAAAATGTTTTCTGCTTAATTCAGCATAACATTGAAGGTAAATAGGCACAGATAATGGTTTCTATTTGCAGATTTTCAGTGAGAAAATAATAATATTTTGCATGTAGATTTTTCTCCTTGCCTTGTTAACACTTTGACAACCTTGCAGATGTTGTTCTAGATGCAATATTTTTGACTACATAACAAGATCGGAATGCAGATGCTTACTTTTCATGGCATTTGCAAATTAATATGGATGTTATAAAATGTGTAATTTAAAACATTTTAGTATTTGTCTTTACGCAACCTCAAAACATTGAAGTACAAGATTGCAGTAATCCTGCAAGCAATGAGCAAGGAACTATTCTAGCCTTTCCTTTCATTTCTGAGTTCCGTACATGATTTATCCAAAGAAATGATTACATCATGCATTAGTTATATTGGGCATTACATGATCTTCAAATACACGCACTCCATTTAAAACTTACCAGTCTGCTGCTCAAACACTCCAATTCCTAACTAACAACAGAATAATTTGTTTAGCTGTGTAAGCTGCAGTGAGACTGCTTACAATAAAATAATGCATTCTGTTTTTAAAATGAATAAAAATTGATTGTGTCCCAATAAGATCTAAATTGGCAGAGTGATAATTGAATTTCACATAAACATCTGTAGCAGTCCGTGACTTTATATTGTGTGGTAATGTAATATAGGACACTTAGGAATAAATGCATCCTCAGATCTCTTTGCAGAGCATTTCTAATGCTGCCTGATGAAACTGTAAAAATCTGATTAGAAGGATGTGCTAATGATTCTTAAAGCAAAGAAAAAAAAACATTTAACCGCAGGAATAATTTCCCTCTACTGTCTGCTGGATGCATTCTACGTAAATTAGTTATTGGTAAAATATCTGCCTTAAATATAGAGACATCAATCAAAACAACAGACAAAAATATTTTACTAACTGAAAAGAGCAGTTGGTATCAATGAAATAATTGTACTCCAACAATGTATTCAGAAAGGCACTTTGTCTAATCTTTCTCTTCCTGCGTGTAACTGTCAACATTGTGCTATATCCTTTACTGATATCCCAACATGAACAGGTACTTTGGATCCGTCTTCACTGAGGAGGACACAAACAATGTTCCTGATGTACTAGTGGCTCGAGGATCTGGGGTGACGGAGGAACTGAAGGAAATCCACATTAGGCAGGAAATGGTGTTGGATAGAATGATGGGACTGAAGACTGAGAAAGGCGGGAGAGAGAAAACAGGGAATTATAAACCAGTTAGCTAGACATCGGTGGTGGGGAAGATGCTGGAGTCAATTATAAAAGATGAAATAGCGGAACATTTGGATAGCAGTAACAGGATTGGTCCGAGTCAGAATGGATTTACGATGGGGAAATCATGCTTGAATAATCTTCTGGAATTTTTTGAGGATGTAACTAGGAAACTGGACAAGGGAGAGCCAGTGGATGTAGTGTACCTGGACTTTCAAAAAGCATTTGATAAGGTCCCACATAGGAGATTAGTGGGCAAAATTAGGGCACATGGTATTTGGGAGTAGAGTGCTGCCATGGGTAGAAAATTGGTTGGCAGACAGGAAACAAAGAATTGGGATTAACAGGTCCCTTTAAGACTAGTGGAGTACCGCAAGGCTCGGTGCTGGGACCGCACCTATTCACAATATACATCGATGATTTGGATGAAGGGATTCAAAGTAACATTAGCAAATTTGCAAATGACACAAAGCTGGGTGGCAGTGTAAACTGTGAGGAGGATGCTATGAGAATGCAGGGTGACTTGGACAGGTTGGGGGAGTGGGCAGATGCATGGCAGATGAAGTTTAATGCGGATAAATGCGAGGTTATCCACTTTGGTAGCAAAAACGGGAAGGCAGATTACCATTCCGTGGATAACAAGGGAAATCAGGGATAGTATCAAAGCAAAGGATGATGCGTACAAAGTAGCCAGAAAAAGCAGCATACCAGAGGACTGGGAGAAATTCAGAGACCAGCAGAGAAGGACAAAGGGCTTGATTAGGAAAGGAAAAATAGATTATGAAAGAAAACTGGCAGGGAACATAAAAACTGACTGCAACAGTTTTTATAGATATGTGAAGAGAAAGAGATTAGTTAAAACAAATGTAGGTCCCTTGCAGTCAGAAACAGGTGAGTTGATCATGGGGAACAAGGATATGGCGGACCAATTGAATAACTACTTTGGTTCCGTCTTCACTAAGGAAGACATAAATAATCTGCCGGAAATAGCAGGGGACGGCGGGTCAAAGGAGTACTTGAGTGAAATCCAGGTTAGTCGGGAAGTGGTGTTGGGTAAATTGAATGGATTAAAGGCCGATAAATCCCCAGGGCCAGATAGGCTGCATCCCAGAGTACTTAAGGAAGTAGCTCCGGAAATAGTGGATACATTAGTGATAATCTTTCAAAACTCTTTCGATTCTGGAGTAGTTCCTGAGGATTGGTGGGTAGCAAACGTAACCCCTCTTTTTAAGAAGGGGGGGAGAGAGAAAACGGAGAATTACAGACCAGTTAGTCTAACATCGGTAGTGGGGAAACTGCTAGAGTCAGTTATTAAAGATGGGATAGCAGCACATTTGGAAAGGGGTGAAATCATTGGACAAAGTCAGCATGGATTTACGAAAGGTAAATCATGTCTGACGAATCTTGTGGAATTTTTCTAGGATGTAACTAGTAGCGTGGATAGAGGAGAACCAGTGGATGTGGTGTATCTGGACTTCCAGAAGGCTTTCGACAAGGTCCCACACAAGAGATTAGTATATAAACTTAAAGCATACGGCATTGGGGGTTCAGTATTGATGTGGATAGAGAACTGGCTGGCAAACAGGAAGCAAAGAGTAGGAGTAAACAGGTCGTTTTCATAATGGCAGGCAGTGACTAGTGGGGTACCGCAAGGCTCAGTGCTGGGACCCCAGCTATTTACAATATACATGAATGATCTGGATGAGGGAATTGAAGGCAATATCTCCAAGTTTGCGGATGACACTAAGCTGGGGGGCAGTGTTAGCTGTGAGGAGGATGCTAGGAGACTGCAAGGTGCTTGGATAGGCTGGGTGAATGGGCAAATGTTTGGCAGATGCAGTATAATGTGGATAAATGTGAGGTTATCCACTTTGGTGGCAAAAATAGGAAAACAGACTATTATCTAAATGGAGGCCGATTAGGAAAAGGGGAGATGCAGCGCGACCTGGGTGTCATGGTACACCAGTCATTGAAAGTAGGCATACAGGTACAGCAGACAGTGAAGAAAGCGAATGGTATGTTAGCTTTCATAGCAAAAGGATTTGAGTATAGTTGCAGGGAGGTTCTACTTCAGTTGTATAGGGTCTTGGTGAGGCCACACCTGGAGTATTGCGTACAGTTCTGGTCTCCAAATTTGAGGAAGGACATTATTGCCATAGAGGGAGTGCAGAGAAGGTTCACCAGACTGATTCCTGGGATGTCAGGACTGTCTTATGAACAAAGACTGCATAGACTCGGTTTATACTCTCTAGAATTTAGGAGATTGAGAGGGGATCTTATAGAAACTTACAAAATTCTTAAGCGGTTGGACAGGCTAGATGCAGGCAGATTGTTCCCGATGTTGGGGAGGTCCAGGACAAGGGGTCACAGCTTAAGGATAAGGGGGAAATCCTTTAGGACCGAGATGAGAAGGAATTTTTTCACACAGAGAGTGGTGAGTCTCTGGAACTCTCTGCCACAGAGGGTAGTTGAGGCCAGTTCATTGGCTATATTTAAGAGGGAGTTAGATGTGGCCCTTGTGGCTAAGGGGATCAGAGGGTATGGAGAGAAGGCAGGTACGGGATACTGAGTTGGATGATCAGCCATGATCATATTGAATGGCGGTGCAGTCTCGAAGGGCCGAATGGCCTACTCCTGCACCTAATTTCTATGTTTCTATTTAAATGGTGTCAAGTTGGGAAAAGGGGAAGTACAATGGGATCTGGGGGTCCTTGTACATCAGTCTATGAAAGTAAGCATGCAGGTACAGCAGGCAGTGAAGAAAGCGAATGGCATGTTGACCTTCATAACAAGAGGAATCAAATATAGGAGCAAAGAGGACCTTCTGCAGTTGTACAGAGCCCTAATGAGACCACACCTGGAGTATTGTGTGCAGTTTTGGTCCCCTAATTTGAGGAAGGACATTCTTGCTATTGAGGGAGTACAGCGTAGGTTTATAAGGTTAATTCCTGGGATGGCGAGACTGTCATATGCTGAGAGAATGGAGCGGCTGGGCTTGTATACTCTGGAATTTAGAAGGATGAGAGGGGTTCTTATTGAAACATGTAAGATTATTAAGGGTTTGGACACGCTAGAGGCAGGAAACATGTTCCCAATTTTGGGGGAGTCCAGAACCAGGGACCACAATTTAAGAATAAGGGGTAAGCCATTTAGAATGGTGACGAGGAAACACTTTTTCACACAGAGAGTTGTGAGTCTGTGGAATTCTCTGCCTCAGAGGGCGGTGGAGGCTGGTTCTCTGGATACTTTCCAGAGAGAGCTAGATAGGGCTCTTAAAGGTAGTGGTCAGGGGATATGGGAAGAAGGGAGGAATGGGGTATTGATTGGGGATGATCAGACATGATCACATTGAATGGCTCGAAGGAGGCCTACTCCTGCACCTATTGTTTATTGTCTATTGTCTATTGTTTTTCCTGATTTGGTTTTAAAAACCCAATTCCTCTGTTTATGTGCGTGTGCGTGTGAGTGCATGTGTGAGTGTGCGAGTGCGCGTGTGTATTTGTGTCTATGAGCTTGTGGAGGGCAACGGGTGTTTGGTGGTGGAGGGCGATAGATTGCAGACCAAAGAGTGTGTGAAGGTGGGTAAGGGGCTAGGAATATGTCGCCTATGCTGACAGAGGAAATTTTAGGAGCCCTGGACCAGAATCTGGGATAATAGTGGATTGCTGGGTCCTGCCAATGTTGAGATGAGTTAAAGAGAAGTGATCAAAGCTGGAATGTGTGGGGGATTAGTTGAGGTGATATGAAAGAAGAAAGTGTCTAAAAAGAGTCTAAACTGACCATTCCCTCTTTAAATCTATTAAGCATTGACTCTAATCATTATTGTTTTAACCTTTAGCCTCTTATCATGTTCCTGTAATTTGCCAAAACCCATGATGTCAGCGGGTTTTTATTTTCATTGTTTTAAAGAATTTGGGACACAATATTCCCAAATTATCAAACACATTTTAACTCCATATTCCTTACCTCCATGTGAGACAGGGTTATGGGGGCAGTGGATCATTCCCACTTCTGCTCAGCCCAAAATGTTAGCCGGGAATTTATTGTTGTTGACCTAAAGGGCCTGTCCCACTTGGGCGTCATTTGCACGTCACGCAAATGGCGCGCAAAGATTTTGTGAATCCCAAAATCCTGGGGCACCGCGCGCGACCACACGTCACTGCCTACGTCACCACATACCATGCGCTCGTAATGCACGTGGCGCGTAAATTATGTCACGTAAATGACACGCAATGACGCCCAAGTGGGACAGACCCTTAAGGAACAGTCTCCACATTGAGTAGGAAGGAACTGCAGATGCTGGTTTACATCGAAGAAAGACATAAAATTACAGAGTAACTCAGGAGGACAGCCAGCATCTCTGGATAAAAGGAATGGGTGACATTTCATGTCAGGACTTTTCGAAAAGTCACCCATTCCTTCTATCCAGAGATGCTGCCTGTCCCGCTAAGTTACTCCAACATTTTGTGTCAGTCTCCACATTGAGATGTGTATGATAAAAACTGTTCTTCTTCCAAAACCTACTGCTGTCAGTCAGGGAGTGTATTTCTCCATCTTCATATGTTAATTCAGTTTAAAAAGCAACATCAGTTTGTTCTGAAGCTAAAAATACACATGCAATAACTCTCCAGTTGGATTTTGCAAGAATAATGATGTTCACTTTATTACCTCACAAAACTGGTAAATACGTCAGAGACGTGGCCGGCATTTAGAAATAGTCATGCCAGAATTGGTAAGGAATTTTCACAGAGAGCATACTAGAAAGCAAAAGGAACAATTTGAATTAACATTTTAAATATTATGTAGGGTTAGGATAATGGATTTTTTTAAATGGCAGAATGAAGTGGCACAATGGCGCGGCTGATGGAGCTGCTGTCTCATAGTGCAAGAGACCTGGATTTGATCTTGACCTCGGGTTCTGGTTGAGTTGAGGCTGCACATTCTTTTCTGACAGCTCCAGTTTCCTCCCACATCCCAAAGATATACAGGTTTGTATATTAATTGGCCACTATAAATTGCCCCTAATGTGCAGTAAGTGGATGAGAATGTGTGAGACCATGTGGAGGAGAATAATTACCCAGAATATTTGTCCACGGGGCATAAAATATTTTGTTCCATTTTTGCTTTTGCCACCTGTAGAACCAAATGAAATGTGTACTTCTCCCAATCTGTCACAAGACTGAAATTAAATTTTTTTTTTCATGTCACAGGACTTATGATTTGCTCTACCTTAATAGATAAAGGGCCAATGTTCTGAAACAGTAGATTATCTGACTATCTAGCAATACACAGCTTCTGGCTGATACAGGAGGACCATAGACATCCATGACTGTCATCGTTAATACACATTTTTGGTGTACAACTATTGGGAATAAGCATGAGAACTGGAGCCTGGTAATCGATTGTTTCTATGAAATTTTCATCTAGACATCATCATCCGGCCCAATTTAAAAAAATCATTTTTTCATAGATTACTGTTTTGTTTATTTCACGTAGACAAAATTAAGTATTTTTAACAGGCTTAAAAGAACAATATTCTCCAGGAGGTTCCATTGTCAATAATCATAGGTGAACGCTTTATATATTGATTTGATATTCTGACATTTGGTATATTAAAAGATGGAATAAAACTATATATCTTAACATGACCTTGTAGTTTGATATATAAAATTATTTATGTTTTGGTATTTAACATACCCATAACTCTCTCAACAGGGGCATAGTTTTGCATTGCACAAAGTATCAGAAATAAAATAATTTATAAATACTTCTTGAAGGCACTGTCATTGGCTGTTCACCATAGTGAATGCTTACAATTGGTGTAACACAAAATTTGCATTTAGTACTTGAGAATTTTTTCTCTGAAATCATGGTGAACAGATGTTGGGTGTAGAAATAGCTTAATTGTTCAACCATCCATGTATCACTAAACCTTCAGCATGGAGTCTCATCATTGCAAATCCTGAGAACAGTGGGAATAGAGTCATAAAGCCATAGAAGCACACAGCACAAAAACAGACCATACGGCCCAACTTGTCCATACCTACAATGATGCGCCATCTCAGCTAATCCCATTTACCTCCATTTTACCCATAATGCTCTAAACCTTTTCTATTCATGTACCTGTCCAAATGTCTAATAGAATCTGCCTCAAATACTTCCTCTGGCAGCTCGTTTCATATGCCCACCACCGTCTGTGTGAAAAAGTTGCCCCTCAAGTTCCTACTGAATCTTTCCTCTCTCACCTCAAACTATGGCCTCGAGTGAATGATTCCCATACCTTGAGGAAAAGACTGTGCATTCATCCTATCTATTCCCCTCATGATTTTATATGCTTCTATAAGATCACCCCTCATTCTCCTGCACTCCAAGGAATAATAGCCTGCCTTGCCCACCTCTCCCTGTAGCAGGCACTCAAGTACTGGCAGCATCCTGGTAAATCTGGAAAGAGTGCAGAGAAGATTTACCAGGGTGTTGCCTGAATTTGAGGCTGAAAGGAGATCTTATAGAGGTGTATAAATTCAAGAAGGGAATGCATAGAATTAATGCATAGAGATTTTTCCCCATGTTAGATGAATCAAGAACTAGAGGGCATAGGTTTAATATGAGAGAGGAAAGATTGAATATGAACCTGAGGGAAACATTCTAACACAGAGTGATATATGGAACAAGCGGCCAGATGAAGTAGTTGAATCAGGCACTTAATAATGCTATTTAAAAGATTTTGGATGTACATGGATTGGAAAGGCTTAGAGGGATTTGGACCAGGTGTGGGGAAACCAGATTAGCTTGAATAGGGGTAGATCTTGTCAGCATGAACAAATTGGACTGCTTCCCTGCTGAATGACTCAATGTCACAAAAATTTGAGTAAATAATAATAGATGCTTAAATAACGCATTCCTCATTCTATTGTTATCTTGATAACAACAGCACGAACAAGTGTTATTTCCAAGATGTTAGGAACTTAATGGAGAAACCACTAAACATCTTCCAGTTCAAATATGTTTTATTACATCTTTAATTACAAATATTAATGAATGCAAAACTGCTGAAACTTGCATCGCGGACAAAGAGAGCAAATAAAATTGTGATTATCTTCCATGTCCATTTTGTTCACACAAAAATTCCACATGATTCAACTAAATTCATAGTTTAAGAACTATATAAAGAGCCAATAGTTTGGATTTAATCATTTTAACCTGTGACCAATTACATTTCAATAGGAAACAGTTTAAGATCTTTGCACTGTCATTGAACCTAGTTTCCTCAGGTGGTTTTAATTTCATTTTGGTCAAACTGAACTCCTAGTGTTCTACAAATGTCTCACGTTCAATTAAACTGCCTGCGTGACTTATTGTTCTCTCCTCTGTGGGTGCAATAGCATCACTACATTTACACCCCGATTACTGCATTTCCAGACATTCCAAGTACAATACCAACTACCCTGGAGTATCAAAAACAAAAAAAGCAAATTAAAAAACGGTGCCACCTGGTCTTTTCAGACACTGCATCTCACCATTTGCAATACCCAACTGCAGAACAGGAACATAGTAACAGCAGTTGGCAATTCGGGGCTCTGGAGTCACTCTCTCTGTAGGTACTTTAACCGTTTTCAAAAACTTTTCTTCATATATCTTAATGCCAGCACAGAGAAATATCTGTTCATTTCTCAGCTTGACAATTCTAATTGACATATCATACTGAGGAAGAGAATACTACCACGATTTGCCTGAAACAAAACCTTCTGGAGATGACACAGTGACGCAGCTGGTAGCTGCTGCCTCAGAGCGCCTGAGACCCTGGGTTACACAAAAAGCTGGAGAAACTCAGCGGGTACAGTAGCATCTAAGGAGCAAAGGAGATAGGCGACGTTTCGGGTCGAGACCCTTCTTCAGACCGAAGAAGGGTCTCGACCCAAAACGTCGCCTATCTCCTTCGCTCCTTAGATGCTGCTGCACCCGCTGAGTTTCTCCCGCTTTTTGTGTAACCCTCGATTCTCCAGCATCTGCAGTTCCTTCTTTAGCGCCTGAGACCCTGGATTGATCCTGACCTCGGGTGCTGTCTGTGAGGAGTTTGCACATTCTCCCTATGCCTGTGTGGGTTTAGAACATAGAACAAAGAATATAGACTAGTACAGCACAGAAACAGGCTTGTCGGCCCACAATGCCTGTGCAGAACATTACGGCAAGACCAACTGTTATCTGCCTGCATGCGATCCATTTCCCTCCATTCTCTGCACATCCACGCGCCTATCCAAAACCTTCTTAAATGCCACTATTGCATCTGCCTCTACCAATCACCCATGGCAGTTCATTCTAGGCACCCGGCGCTCTTTAGGTAAAAAGCTTGCCTCGCACATCTCCTTCAAGCTTTCCTCCTCTCACATTCAAGATATGGGTGTTTCCTCCCTCCATATGCCGAAGATGTGTGGGTTTGTAAGTTAATTGGCCTCTGTAAATTCCTCCTCGCGAGTAGGGAGTGGATGCAAAAATAGTTGATCAATGGACTCGGTGGACGGAAGGGCCAGCTTCCATACTGGATCTCTAAACCAACTAAACTAAACTCTCATAGCTTTGCTTTTAATGTTGTACAGATCAACAAGATTGCCTTTCCCAGGCAGAACTAAAGACACTTTTAAAGAAGTAATGTGTTTTATGTAATTTAAACTACTACCCCTCATCTCCCAACCCCAAACGTAACTTACCGATCAACTTTTGCACATTACAACAATTAGTAAAAGTAAAAATGACATTTCCAAATTTTGCCTGTTTTGTTTGCACGTCTGCTACATTTTTTATAAATGCTTCCTGCAATTTAGGCAGAGCTTTAGAAAGGGTGTGCATTGCTGTCAGATGAGGAGACATCGCAAAGGACATGGAATAGTCTGTAGAACACAAAATGCTGAAGTAACTCGTTGGGTAAGACGGCAGTTCTGGAGGATATGGACAGGTGATGTTTTGAGCCAGGACCCTTCTTCAAACTGAACATCATTAGGCAATGTTTCCTGGCCAGATGGCATCCTTCAGAGAATTTGCCATGACCCTATGTGGAGAAGGATCCAATCCTCTAACTTGGGGAGCATTTGAAATAGAAGAAACCCCCCTTCCATTTTCTGTGAGAATCAGTGGTTTCTTGCAACGTGAAAAACAAAAAGGAAAACCAACACTAAAGCAGTTGTAAACAGGGTGTGTATGCTTCAAAATTGTATTTATCAATTAGAGTCAGAAGATAAGCACTATATCTTAGCAAGAGTAAGATACTGAACATTTGTCAGGTATTGTTCCCATGTTCTGGGTGATTCACACCTCAGTGTAATTTCTTATTTTAGTTTAAATAGAAACAAGGCCCCATAGCAGAAGCGTCCACGTCACGGGTCTGCAAACTGTAAGTATCCTGAGCTAATTCTGCTACCACCATCATCTATTGCGACAAGTGATGGCTCCCACTCATTGTCGCCGGATGTTTGCGTCCTTTTCATGATGGACGATGACAGCGAGGTCAACATTTGCAACAAGATGGGCACGAAAAGAAGAATATAAACATAGAAACAGATAGGTGCAGGAGTAGGCCATTCGACCCTTCGAGCCAGCACCGCCATTCAATATGATAATCTAAAATCAGTACCCCGTTCCCGCTTTTTCCCCATATCCCTTGACTCTTTTAGCCCTAAGAGCTAAATCTCTCTCTCTCTCTTGAAAACATCCAGTGAAATGGCCTCCACTGCCTTATGTGGCTGAGAATTCCACAGATTCACAACTCTCTGGGTGAAAACGTTTTTCCTCATCTCAATCCTAAATGGCCTACCCCTTATTCTTAAACTGACCCCTGGTTCTGAATTATTATTAGTGTATTATTATAATGTATATTAGTGTATTATTATTACATATGTCGAGGTACAGTGAAAACCTTTTTTGATGTGTACTATCCATGATTACAATCAAGCCGTCCACAGTGTACAGATACAGGATAAAGGGTGTAACATTTAGTGCAAGATAAAGTGCAGTAAAGTCTGATTAAAGATAATACGAAGATCTCTAATGAGGCAGATGGGAGGTCAGGACCACTCTCTAGCTGGTGAGAGGACGGTTCAGTTGCCTGATAACATCCCCATCGTGCCATGAGCAGCTCATTTGTGTTCAGGTAACTCACCTGAAATATCTGATGAAGTGTGCCTACTGCCACCTTTTCACCTGGTCAACAACAATGATGGTGTCCATATCTCCCTTCCCTGGTGGCCAGCAGTGCGGCTATTTGTACAAAGTAAGCCTCAGTCATTTCCAGCCTGCTGCGATTTTGTAGTCAGGTGCCTCTTTCAGCGCAAGGACCTTGAAGTCAAAGATTAAATTAATGTATGTGCATGCGTGCATGCGTGCGTGTGCGTGTGTGTGCCCGCGTGAAGTAGTGGGATATTAAAATGTGCCGTCTACACAGGAGCTAGCTATATACACCTGATTCATTTTAATGATTGTTATTGAACAAAATCCTACTTTATGCAGGTTGTTGTCATCTTCCCTTTAGCCAACAATGAACCATTCTATATTTCCTTAATATTCATCTGCTTTGATCTGTCGTTTTCACACCATATCCTTCCATATCCCTAGTCTCCCTCTCCCCTGACTCTCAGTCCGAAGAAGGGTCTGGACCTGAAATGTCACCCATTCCTTCTCTCCAGAGATGCTGCCTGTCCCGCTGAGTTACTCCAGCATTTTGTGTCTAACTTTAGCTAAAGGGAGAGCTACACAATTAAACTCACGTGGTCCTTTACACTAGGATTGCAATTGGAAGGTGAATCATGGTAAACAGATATGGATCCCTGTGAATCTTTGTGAATAAACAGGAACTCTTCCATTTAAAAGAACCAACAAAAATGTCGTAGTGTAGTTCAAACAAATGTAATATTTCTTGAAGTTTGTCTAATATTTATTAAAATTATTTTCCAATTCTTTTTTAAGCATTTTTAGAAAGGGAAAGATTCTGGAGACCTTTCATCAAGAGTGAAAGTCTAACTTTGATGTTCCAATCTCCCACTGGCTTAATTTAATTATAGGTGTGTACATTTGTACCTGTGGAAGTACTCCAGATGTTTCTTCCTTAGAGAATAAGGGGTATGCTATTTTGGACTGAGATGAGGAAAAACTTTTTCATTTGTGGAATTCTCTGCCACAGAAGGCAGTGGAGGCCAATTCACTGGATGTGTTCTAGAGAGAGTTAGATATTGCTCTTAGGGCTAATGGAATCAAGGGATATGGGGAGAAAGCAGCAACAGGGTACTGAGTTTGGATGATCAGCCATGATCATATTGAAGGTCCAAATGGCCTACTCCTGCACCTACGTTTGTAGAAGTGCCTGAGAATTGAATTGACAGGCTTTTCTGAAACAGAAACCTGTTAGAGACCAAGTGTTACACTGAACAAAATCCTACTTTCTACAGGGCTTTGCGATATACTGAGGTGTTGCCATTAGTTACCTAAACACCTTGTGCGGTCTGTAATATTGAGAAGGCCCAATATTAAATGCTCATTGCTTTTCATGTTTGTGAGTCCTTTGATTGCCTGGCAACGGTGTGAGTCATGGCAGTAACATTTCTGTTAATCACAAGGATTGCTGGCAGGATAAGTGCATTTCTTCCATTGATTCACCAGAGTTGGTTTTAATTTGACCGAAATTCATGCAATCTAACCCAAACTCTGACCATGTTATTAACATCCAATACAATATAGGACGACACTGTGGTGCAGCAGTAGAGTTGATGCCTCACAGCACCAGAGACCCGGGTTCGATCCTGACTATGGGTGCTGAATGTACAGAGTTTGTGCGTTCTCCCTCTGATTGTGTGGATTTTCTCCAGGAGCTCCCGTTGCTTCCCACACTCAAAAGATGTATAGGTTTGTAGGTTAATTGACTTGGTAAAATTGTAAATTATCCCTAGTGTGTAGGATAATGTTAGTGTGCAGGGATTGCTGGTCGGCACTGACTTGGTGGGCCAAAGGGCCTGTTTCCGAACTGTATCTCTAAACTAAACTAAACGCCCTTAGCCATGTTGCCTGATGGACTATCTGTCTGCAAGTGCGACAAGAATCACCATGTTGCTATCCTTCAGTTGAATCAGAGCCTGTGATATGTGTGTTCAGAAACGTTCCCTGTTCTCTGCAGCTGGGTGTTACTGCTTTACAAGAGATAGCAGCTGTCTTTCAATGGCATCATTGTGGCCTAATTTCCCGGCTCCAAACTGACATGCAGCTGAAGGCCTAAAATACTACGATGCCCCAAGGGACAGAGGTTGCACATAAACTCTGTGTGTCCTGTCCAGGTCTATTAAGGAACAGTTACATTTCTGGGAATATAGGTATGTGTCTGTGAATATAGTAGTGAGGTGATGATTGACCTATGTTTAATAGAGGCTCTGGGAACTGTGATGGCAAACAGCCTCCCTTAACCCAGGTCCAGAATGCTCCATGTGTAGGCTATAGCATTTGCACATAAGTTGGTATCATCTAGGCCTGCTTGCACTGGCTGGAATGGCCCACCTACTGGCTCCAGCATTTATGTAGCGATATATATTAAAACTAATTTCTCTACTATGCATCATATGTTATAGAATCATTAACGCCTGTGCCAAGACTCTCAAGCATATTACCT
The DNA here is from genome assembly GCA_963514005.1 of Raja brachyura. Next base: position 24,167,669 of record OY740784.1, on the reverse strand, counting down.
AATGATTCTGGCATTTAATGATTCAGAAAGTTATTTCTTTCAAGAGCTGAGCCATGGAAATTAGGAACTTTGCCTTCTATAGCCAAGCGAAGCAGTAAGATCTACACTACATAGAAACATAGAAACATAGAAAATAGGTGCAGGAGTAGGCCATTCGGCCCTTCGAGCCTGCACCGCCATTTAATGTGATCATGGCTGATCATCCAACTCAGTATCCTGTATCTGCCTTCTCTCCATGCCCCCTGATCCCTTTAGCCACAAGTGCCACATCTAACACCCTCTTAAATATAGCCAATGAACTGGCCTCAACTACCTTCTGTGGCAGAGAATTCCAGAGACTCACCACTCTCTGTGTAAAGAATGTTTTCCTCACTTCGGTCCTAAAGGAATTCCCCCTTATCCTTATACTGTGACCCCTTGTTCTGGACTCCCTCAACATCGGGAACAATCTTCCAGCATCTAGCTTGTCCAACCCCTAAAGAATTTTGTAGGTTTCTATAAGATCCCCCCTCAATCTTCTAAATTCCAGCGAGTACAAGCCGAGTCTATCCAATCTTTCCTCATGAAAGTCCTGACATCCCAGGAATCAGTCTGGTGAATCTTCTCTGTACCCACTCTATGGCAAGGATGTCTTTCCTCAGATTTGGAGACCAAAACTGTACGCAATACTCCAGGTGTGGCCTCACCAAAACCTTGTACAACTGCAGTAGAACCTCCCTGCTCCTATACTCAAATCCTTTCGCTATGAATGCTAACATACCATTTGCTTTCTTCACTGCCTGCTGCACCTGCATGCCTACTTTCAATGACTGGTGTACCATGACACCCAGGTCTCGTTGCATGTCCCCCTTTCCTAATCTGCCACCATTCAGATAATAGTTTACCCTCATGTTTTTGCCACCAAAGTGGATAACCTCACATTTATCCACATTATACTGCATCTGCCATGCATCTGCCCATTCACTCAGCCTATCCAAATCACCCTGCAGCCTCCAAGCATCCTCCTCACACCTAACTATACCCCCCAGCTTGGTATCATCTGCAAATTTGGAGATGTTGCATTGAATTCCCTCGTCCAAATCATTAATATATATTGTAAATAGCTGGGGTCCCAGCCCTGAGCCTTGCGGCACCCCACTAATCACTGCCTGCCATTCTGAAAAGGACCCGTTTACTCCTACCCTTTGCCTCCTGTCTGCTAGCCAGTTCTCTATCCACATCAATACTGAACCCCCAATACCGTGTGCTTTAAGTTTGTATGCTAATCTCTTATGCAGGACCTTGTCGAAAGCCTTCTGAAAGTCTAGATATAACACATCCACTGGTTCTCCCTTATCCACTCTACTAGTTACATCCTCGAAAAATTCTATCAGATTTGTCAGACATGATTTACCTTTCGTAAATCCATGCTGACTTTGTCCAATGATTTCACCACTTTCCAAATGCGCTGCTATCCCATCTTTAATAACCGACTCTAGCAGTTTCCCCACTACCGATGTTAGACTAACTGGTCTGTAATTCCCCACTTTCTCTCTCCCTCCTTTTTAAAAAGTGGGGTTACATTAGCTACCCTCCAATCCTCAGGAACTACTCCAGAATCTAGGGAATTTTGAAAAATTATCACTAATGCATCCACTATTTCTGTGGCTACCTCCTTGAGTACTCTGGGATGCAGACTATCTGGCCCTGGGGATTTATCGGCCTTCAATCCATTCAATTTACCCAACACCACCTCCCGGCTAACCTGGATTTCACTCAGTTCCTCCATCTTATTTGACCCCCGTTCCACTGCTATTTCCGGCAGATTATTTATCTTCCTTAGTGAAGACAGAACCAAAGTAGTTATTCAATTGGTCTGCCATGTCCTTGTTCCCCATGATCAATTCACCTGTTTCTGACTGCAAGGGACCAACATTTGTTTTAACTAGTCTCTTCGCATATCTATAAAAACTTTTGCAGTCAGTTTTTATGTTCCCTGCCTGTTTCCTTTCATAATCTATTTTCCCTTTCCTAATTAAACCCTTTGTCCTCCTCTGCTGGATACTGAATTTCTCCCAGTCCTCCGGTAGGCTGCTTTTTCTGGCAAATTTGTATGCCTCATCTTTTGTTTTTATACTATCCCTGATTTTCCTTGTTATCCATGGATGCACCACCTTCCCCGATTTATTCTTTTGCCAAACTGGTATGAACAACTTTTGTACTTCATCCATGCAGTCTTTAAATGCCTTCCATTGCACATCCACTGTCAACCCTTTAAGAATCACCTGCCAGTCTATCTTGGCCAATTCACATCTCATACCTTCAAAGTTACCTTTGTTCAAGTTCAGAACCCTTGCTTCTGACTTAATTTTGTCACTCTCCATCCTAATGAAGAACTCAACCATATTATGGTCACTCTTGCCCAAGGGGCCACGCACAACAAGACTGGTAACTAACCCTTCCTCATTACTCAATACCCAGTCTAGAATAGCCTGCTCTCTCGTTGGTTCCTCCACATGTTGGTTGAGAAAACTATCCCGCATACATTCCAGGAAATCCTCTTCCTCAGCACCCCTGCCAATTTGATTCACCCAATCTACATGCAGATTGAAGTCACCCATTATAACCGTGTTACCCTTGTTGCACGCATTTCTAATTTCCTGTTTGATGCCATCCCCAACTCCAATACTACTGTTAGGTGGCCTGTACACAGCTCCCACTAGCGTTTTCTGCCCCTTAGAGTTTCGCAGCTCTACCCATATCGATTCCACATCCTCCACGCTAATGTCCTTCCTTTCTATTGCATTAATCTCCTCTCTCACCAGCAACGCTACCCCACCTCCTTTTCCTTTTCGTCTATCCCTCCTGAATATTGAATATACCTGGATGTTCAGCTCCCAGCCTTGGTCATCCTGGAGCCATGTCTCCGTGAACCCAACTATAGCATAGTCATTAATCGCTATCTGCACCTTCAACTCATCCACCTTATTACGAATGCTCCTCGCATTGAGACACAAAGCCTTCAGGCTTGTTTTTACAACACTCTTACTCCTTATACAATTATGTTGACAAGTGGCCCCTTTCACATCGATCCCTATTACACTTGGCCATACTCTCCTATCCCTTTGTGAGCTTTCTTTCCCGTTAATTCTGGGGTCATTAACCATCCCTTTACTCTCTTTCCCTTTAACTCCGTTCTCGATTATCCCATTTGACACCCCACTCCCCTTATTCAGTTTAAAACCATCCGTGTAGCAGTGGCAAACCTGCCGGCCAGAACACTAATCAGTTCTATCTGCTTGTTCATTATGTCATAAGTCATAGAATTAGGCCATTCAGCCCATCGAGTCTACTCCGCCATTCAATCATGGTTGATCTATTTTTCCCCCTCAACCCCATTCCCCTGCTTTCTCCCAGTAACTTCGTAGGTAAATGTGATAATAAAGTATCTTTCATTCATTCATTCTCTCTGATGTCTTTCTCTTTTGAACCATCTGTTGTACTCATGTCTGATATAAATGCACTAATGAAAAGTATGATCTGCCTATAAAGCACATATATTTTTTCACTATATCTTCTTGCACGTGCCAATAATTAACCAATACCAATTCCAGTTTGAATTGTTCTTTCCCTTATTACTGGAAAGGTCAAATTCCACCCAATTCTCAATGTGAAAAGCTCTGCATATCTTGAAGTCTTGTTTAAATCTGTACAGTACAAGTCTGATAGATACATACTTTAATGGAATGTTCCCCTGCTTAGTCCAAGTTTTTTATTGTTCAAGTCTTTTTGCTGACTCTCAATCATATTTTTAACGCACTAAAACCGTATAATCAAAATTGCCATCCATAATGAGAAAGTTGTTCTTTAGTTGCATATTTCCACTAATATGAATACGCTGCTTGGGGACATTTATATTGAATAAAAGCTACTATGTATCACCGGTGGCTCAATTGGTTGTATTCTGGAGAGTTAGAAAAATGTGGGTTTAAGTTCCATTGTTAGGATGCAGTATCAAAAGTAGCTCAATGAACTCACACACATGGACAAGATAAGTAAATACATATTCAATCATCATATTCTACCAAGTGCACTACTATCTAAGAAATCACTGAGAGCACCATATCCCCAACACTTAACCACTAATAATTTCTAATAATTAGTAATCTTACAAAAGCTTTACTCTGCCTTCACAGATGGTGCAATGTTGCAACAACTGCACCCATATGCTCTGTCCGACAAGATTTGTTGATAAGGAGTCTGGAGTGAGACATGTACCCACAATTTTCTGAGTAATGATGAGAATATTATCTGCAAGCAACAGATGACATCTTAGAGTTAGAAGATGAAGGAAAAATATTCCAACAACTTAGTCAGCTGAATCCTACTGATACAGTTCAAGAAACTGGACACTTACAACATTTGAATAATCTGGCTTTAAGGAAGCATCAGGTGAAGTTAGCTATTGATAATTTAAAAAATCACTGCATCTCCTGCAATGGAGGTGCTCATTTTTTTCAATCACTGTCAGAAACCATACGAAAGGTTTAGGGATGTTAATGGGAACTTTGATGGAATAAGTCAGAGAGCAGAATTAAAAACAATTAATACAGCTCTGAATGGTGTGGTTGATGAGCTGGAGAAGGAAAGAGGTCATACGTTTAGTGATCCTAGACGCCATTCATTTTGCTGATGAATTGGCAGTGGGAGAGAGGTCTGAAGTCCCAAGACATGGATGACCTGTCACAGTATGTTGAGAGAAAATGTAAAATACACTTGTATATGGATAAGAAACATTTGAAAGGATATGGACCAAACACAGGCCAATGGGACCAGCTTAGATGAGGCATCTTCGTCAGCATGAACAATTTGGTTCAACAGGCCTGCTTTCATGCTGCATAATTCCCTAGCTCTAATATATTAACAAATTCAATCAATGTTCATTTGATTCAATCATGCACCATATATTATAACTCTAACAATACTCCACAGCAACCTTCATCAATTACAACTCAAACATCTGCTGTCTTTGCCCTGATATACCTCTCTTCTTTCAAATATTCAAGAACTCCTATCTGGCCAAGCCTCATGTGTTAAGCAATGAACAACTGATCTTGATCTGACATTCACAGCGACTTCTCCTTTAATAGCTTTCTGCATATTGTGGAAGGTAGTTTAATTGTGGGATCAGCAGAAAAAGGTGAGCCACGGTGTCTCGGGGAAATGGGCAACAATTGCAGATGGGGTCATGGCAGATGGAGTTGCACTTTGAGTTTAATTTAGTTTATTATCATATGTTACCGAGGTACAGTGAAAAGCTTTTGTTGCGTGCGAACCACTCAGCAGAAAGACAACACATGATTACAATCGACCCATTTACAGTGTATAGATACATGATAAGGGAATAATGTTCCGTGCAAGGTAAAGCAAGCACAGTCCGATCGAGGATTGTCCGAGGGTCATCAAAGCGGTAGATAGTAGTTCACTACTGCTCTCTGCTTGTGGTAGGACGATTCAGTTGCCTGAGAGGTTGAGTGGAAGGGGAAAGCGTCCAGTTAATGGCAAGACCATAAACAGCATAGATGTACAGAGGGATCTTGTGGTCCAAGTCCACTGCTCCCTGAAAGATGGAACACTAAGAGTGGCAAGGAAGGTGCACAATATGCTTGCCTTCCTTGGTCCAGGCATAGAGAATAAGAATCAGGAAGTCATGTTGCAGCTTTATAAAACTTTAGTTAGATTGCATTTGGAGTATTATTTGCAGTTCTCGTCATTCCATCACATGAAGGGTGCAGAAGCTCATCTGTGCAGGCAGCACTTGATTCATGTGACAATCACATAAATTAGCAGTTAACATGAATTTGACATCTTTCCTGTAATACAATCAAAAGGTGTAGGTTAAATGCACCTCACAACTCTGTCACCACTTAGTTATACAAATTAAAAATCTCCCACAGGTGTTCACAGTGGAAACCAATTTTAAAATAGCCAGTTTTGTTAATCACAAAATAATTGATTGCTTTAAGATTTCCTTAAAATAAATGGACAGAGTTTTTTTGTTTATAGTTCAATAATATATTGTTCATGGATAGGATAGGTCTGGAAGGATATTGACCAAATGCTGGCAGGTGGGACTAGTGCAGCTGGGACATGCTGGCCAGTGTGGGCAAGTTGGGCCTAAGGGCCCGTTTCCATACTGTATCACTCTGTGACTATGACTAAATGCAACAATGGCAAAATGTCACAGTAATTAGTGCTGCTGCCTCATAGTTCCAACATATTGAATTTGATCCTCATCCTCAGTGCTGGCCGTGTGGAGTGTGCACATTCTCCCTGTGACTGTATAGGCTTTCTTCCCATGTTCCGGTTTTCTCCCATATTCGAGACACATGCTGGTGGCTGGTAGGTCCTATTACCCCTAAGGAAGTAGGGTGGAGGATAGGTCAGAGGAGAAGTTAATAATAGTTTGATTTTTAATCCCAGTGATGGGGTTTCTCTGATACCCGACAATGGGTCAAATGGCCTCCATTTATGCCTTAAGGAAATATGAGCACAATAGATGCGCTGATGACCGTCATCATAATTCCACCTCTGATCCATCTAATTTAATTCCGTTTTAGAGGGGCACAATCAGTATATGAAATCCCCATCAACTGTTTCTTTGGTGATATTCCAGCACCAATGATATTTATGTAACTTTATATGTAGGTTTAGGCCGAAATATTAAGTAAGAATTACGTTAATGTGTTGTAACAGTGACCTTTAAACCACAAAGACCACCTCATTTGCTGGATTGTATGCCAATGTAGGCCAATGTGGACTGGGGAGAAGGGTGCATGGCACTTGGCCACTGTTCCACTGTGGCCAGCCAACATCAACAGTTTACTTCATGTGTTTTCAATACAACCATCTGTGTGAATACGTGTGAAACTAATCCAGCTTACTTGTAAAAGCTTCATGAACCTTGTATTCATTTCTTAGCTATAACAAAACACATCATGCATGGAGTTTATTTTCTTTCATAGCAGGTTTTCAAGGCCATTGTTCAGCTTAAGGAGCCATGTTTGTTGACTTTGGCCTTTTTCTCCTCTTCCCTGAAGCTAACTGATCCTCAGGCACAAATGCAAGCAATGGAGTTCATTCAGTACTTTTGCTCTGGTGAAGTTGGGCTATGGGATTTCCTGGCTTACGGGTTGTACCTTTTATATAAATACCAGGTTGATAATGGAAGAAACAACAAAAGAATACACGTCTTTGTTAGAAATTTAAATCGCAGCATTTGCTCTTTCAGGAGTTAACTGATTGCTGTTCCTTTACGAGCAGAAACTGATTCTGACATTTTTAGTGTTTTGAACAATTTTCAGCAGTTTTCAAAATATTTAGTCCCACAGAAAGGTAACGTTAAGATGATGATCTACTTTCTATGAACTGTAACCGGTCAATGATTTAAAAAAAATAATTAAATCTTAATTTCCATTGTAATACAACTACTTAAAATTCTAAAGTTTAAAATAATAATAATTTGAGTGATTAATTTGATCTATTGATAACTATGACTTTGTAGATATGTTAGATTTTATTTTGTGACAAACATATGTTCACAGATTTTTCATCTCCAGTGAGTTAAATGCTAAGAGTTGTAAAATTACACAATTTGAATAGAAATGAGCAGCTTTAATTTCTTTAAAATGTTTCTTTTACTTGCATACGCTAAGGTGTAATTCGAGAAAAAATATGGGGAAAATGACAGATGAGCATTTGAGGCTTCTATTTAACTGGTACCCTGTTACAAATCAGCAGACATCATAAATGTATTTCTTTAGGTGTACGCAAAGATTTGTATATCTGCAGTGGAACTAATTTGGTGTCAGACACTGGAGCTTTATGAAAATCAAACAGACTCCAGAAGTTAATTTATCCAAATAACCAGCCCTTTATGGTCCAACCGTATGTGGAGACAAAAATGGCCTAAGCAGGCAAAGCCCTCTTTTGAAGTCTGGAATGTTTTGACTGACTTAAAACAGGCGGCAGCAATGAAAGGATAATTTTCAATGACCCATGGGATTTTTCACAATTTTTGAATATGAGGTATAAAAAATTACTTGATCTGATTTAAAAAAAAGATTTAACCACAAAGGAGACACAGACGCTGAGCATTGAACTTTATTAGGATAAAAGCTAAAATTACTGTCTAAATGTTCACTGATCAGTCGATTATCCAGAGAGCAAATGGCAGACCTCATCCAACTGTAATCACTTGTGTTAGATCATAGTTAAGTTCTTATAATAGTTAAGGCAATTAAATGTATTTTTTATATTATATTTCCATTATTATAGAAATTTGATTCAAATATACATTTTTTTTGTTTTAGTTTTGTTTTATGTTTTGCATTGGAAATACAGCATGAAAATAGGCCTTCCGGCTGACCGAGTCCATCCATCAACTAATCGCACTATTTCTATCCACTCCATACACATTAGGAACAATTTTACAGAGACCGATTAACCAACCATCCAACACATCTTTGAGATGTGGGAGGATAGCTGAGCACCCGCAGAAGTTTAATTTGACACCTAATTTACTTTCATATCTTCAGTATTAAGAAAGTTATGGCCATTTTCATACTCGGAAATGAGCATCTTGCTTCCCATTGCATTTCAATTGACTTAACTCAAAAGCTGTGATCTGGAAAAGTTAAATGTCCATAACATTCTTAAAAATTAAGAGAACTCAATGAAATTTTCAGTTATTATAGATTGAAGCATTCTGAAACAAATATTAAACAATCTTACTTGGATGACCTGAAATTAAAGCATATAATTAGTTAGTTATCTAATTGTAGCTAATTACAAAATTCAATGAGTAGATCTAAACATCTATCAATTTCTTAAGAAAAGATAAACTTTTTTAAAATTGCCTAAGTGTCCAAATAACATTCACATAATAATCCACAATATAACATAATTTTTAAATCTCATTTTCATGAATTTCTGGGCCAAATGGAAGGAATTTAGTGTTTTATGCTGTAAATTAATGGCCATTTAAATCAACTAGCGAGTGGGTTTTAGCGGAATGCGGTGGATTAGAACGTTGCGGTTAGTCGGGGGGAAAAATACTGGGGGTTCATACATTTTTTGGGGAACCCATTTCGCAACATAAAAATATTATTAATGCCTCCCGAAAAACCAACTTTTAATATAAAAATAAAGTATTTACCTTTTTTTCTTCCCTACGCAAAATGCTTCCGGTTGTCTGCGGTCACGGCTTTTGAAGGTGATTTTTAAATTACTCTAGTTAATAAATAATCTAGAGTAACTTAAAAATACCACCATTCATTAAATGTCGGAGCGATTTTTCTTCAGCAACCAAATCGCCCGACATTGATCGATTATCCAGGCCTGTGGAAAAACGGCACTTTAAGCCCGCCCCCCTCTGCACGGCGCGAAAGTCGCGCACACGGGGAGCAGCAGAAGTGCAGCGCCGGTAAAGGTAAGTTTTGTAACATACCTACTGTGAGGCTGCAGCTCTACCAACTGTGTCTCTGGGCCATGTTTTTTCATCATATTTTCACTTTAACAAATACTGAACTTGCATACATATTCTGGCTGTTAGACTTTCACATTTTCTCAGCAATAAAGTCACAGTTATAGAGTCATAAAGTTTTAAAGCATGGAAACAAGCCCTTCAGCCCAACTTTCCCCACATCGGCCAACATGTCCCATCTACACTAGTCCCACCTGACAGTATTTGGTGCATACCCCTGTAAATCTGTCCTATCCATGTAGCTGTCTAAATGTTTCTTAAACGTTGCGATAGTACCCGCCTTAACTACCTCTTCCGGCAGCTCGTTCCATACAACCACCACCGTTTGCATGAAAAGGTTAACCCTCAGGTTCCTATTAAATCTTTCCCCCCCCATCACCTCAAACCTATGTCTTTTAGTTCTCAATTCCCCTACTCTGGGCAAGAGACTCTACTTGATCTATTCCTCTCATGATTTTGTACACCTCTATAAGATCACCCCTCATCCTTCTGCGCTCCAAGGAATAAAGTCGTAGCCTACTCAACCTCTCACTATAGCTCAAGCCCTCGAGTCCTGGCAACATCCTCGTAAATCTTCTCTCCTCCATTTCCAGCTTGACAACATCTTTCCTACAACATGGTGCCCAAAACTGAACATCTATATAATTAAAAGTCTCTTGACCACTTCCTGTCTGCGCAGTATATTGATTTTAGAAAAAATGCTACCCTGTATCGCTATGATTTTTGGCCTTCTTACTCACAGTCCACCTCTGCAGAGCCAGCCCTGAGAATTTTTCCCATCGATGAAAATTTAAAAGGGATGAGTGTTTAAAAAACCTTGAGCTCAGCTGATTAGTCCTCACGGCTGTCAATCACCGCGATGAAGGTAACGCACACTCTGCGGGGGGGGGGGGCTGGACTATAAAACCCCGGATGCCTGGACGTGAGTCAGTCACTCTGTAAGATCGCGAGGGAGAGGCCACGACTGTCATTCAAAGCTGTGAATCAACTGAACTGTGAGTCTGCAAAGTACTTGCAGTAAATGGTTCGTTAGCCCGTAATGACAATGCCATGAGTTGTTTGGCTTGCTGCCCTGCCTGTGCTTGAAAGTGCAATGCTTAATTGGAAATGAAATGAATGAAATGACAATGCCATGAGTTGTTTGGCGTGCTGCCCTGCCTGTGCTTGAAACTGCAATGCTTTATCAGGTCCGACTTTGTTTGGAAGGAATAAATGCTTTATTAGGTCCGACTGTGTTTGGAAAGAATAAATGCTTTATTAGGTCCGACTGTGTTTAGTCCAAAAGTCCCGCTCATTTTGTGACTTCCACTTAGTGAACAGGTCGCACTGATTGCGTAATTTCCGGTGAGTGCAGAGGTCATGCTGATTGCGTAATTTCCGGTAAGTGCAGAGGTTACGCTGACTGCGAAAGTGCCGCTGACTGCGGAATCCCCACAGTGGAGAGGCCGCGCTCAGCCGTGTAAGTAGATTCAAGAACGTTTACTGTCATATAAATGGTGTGTGAGTCAGTGTGTGTGTGTGTGAGTGTGGGTGTGAGTGTGTGTATGTATGTGTGTGTGAGTGTGTGAATGTGTGAGTGTATGTGTGTGTGAGTGTATGTGTGTGTGAGTGTATGTGTGTGTGAGTGTATGTGTGTGTGAGTGTATGTGTGTGTGTGAGTGTATGTGTGTGTGAGTGTGAGTGTATGTGTGTGTGAGTGTGTGAATGTGTGAGTGTATGTGTGTGTGTGAGTGTATGTGTGTGTGTGAGTGTATGTGTGTGAGTCTGTGTATGTGTGTGAGTGTGTGAGTGTATGTGTGTATGTGTGAGTGCGTGTGTGAGTGCGTGTGTGAGTGCGTGTGTGAGTGCGTGTGTGAGTGCGTGTGTGAGTGCGTGTGTGAGTGCGTGTGTGAGTGCGTGTGTGTGTGAGTGTGTGAGTGTGTGAGTGTGTGAGTGTGTGAGTGTATGTGTGTGAGTGTATGTATGTGTGTGTGAGGTGGAGGGGGTGTGTGAGACTGTGTGTGAGACTGTGTGTGAGACTGTGTGTGAGACTGTGTGTGAGACTGTGTGTGAGACTGTGTGTGAGACTGTGTGAGTGTGAATGTGTGTGTGTATATTGGAATTGGTGGAGAGGTGGAATATAGCATTGGGAGACCAGCCCTCCCCTGTGAAGCTGGGACCCAACGGGTCCCACTTAGTCTAGTAATACTCTAAATGCATCCTCACCATTGTCTTATACAATTGCAGCATGACCTCCCAACTTCTATACTAAATGCTCTGACAGACAAAGGCCAATGTGCCAAAAGTATTTTTGACCACAATACCATCTAGTTCAAGATTCGCATACAGGCATAAAAGTCCAAAACTGACTGGTTGAGTTTCATGGTGGATTTCACGAAGGCCTTCAAAACCTAAACTCAGCAACATCGTGTGACCTTCCTGCAGTCCTGAATCTGAATTGAACCAATCCCAGCTATACTTGCTAAGTCACTAAGAGATCAAAGGTAGACAAAATGTGTAAGAGTAGCTCAGTGAGTCAGGCAGCATCTCTGGAGAAAAAGTATAGGTGATGCTTTGGGTCGGAACCATTCAAATGGACCATTAATGCCCATTTCACAAGAACAAATAAAATCAAAATACAACTTGAATGTATCATCAGAACAATTCCCAGTGGAAGTAAACCCAAATAGAATAAGATGCAGGAAATCAAATATGGCCTTCTGAATTTGTGTTGCAATGAAATTGTGGTAATCTTTCACACGAACAACCTGCCCTATTCCCTTGATTCTCTTATTATTCAAATATGCATTGATTTCAGATTTGAATATAATTACAGTCTGAGAATTTTAATATTAACAATATGATCTCTCCTCATAACAAAATAATCTCTCCTCATCTCAGTCCAAAAAGATTTAATTCCTTTCACAAGAAACATTCCCCAGTTCTGAACTTTTCTGATAGGTTCTGACCAGTTTCTCTGGTCTATTCCATAAAACCCATCAGCATTTTATTCGCCAGAAAGTCGTCACTGACTGGTAGAACAAAGTGAGCTACTCAGTACATCAGTGCATCTGAATTTCTTCCCCGGGTGTCATGCATTGCAGCTCTACTGGATATCATGTTTGGGGCAGGGTGGACATCACTTTTCCACTTGCGGATGGTTAGAGATAATTTTCCCCTGTGGCTATCAAATCCTACAATTTCTTCCCCTTTGGTCTTGGGCTGGACTGACTCCCCATCCCGCCTCCCCAATCTTTGCCCATCCCCAATCCTGGACTTTCCACTCGTCACCTTAATTTCATGTATCGTGTATCTTGTTGTGTGTTATGACTGTTGGCAGACCAATTTATCTTCCTGGGATAAATAAAGTTGTATCATATCATATTGTATCGATAAAAGTCCTATAGGATCCAGGCATGATGTAGATGATGCTCGTTCATCTGGACTGGACATCAGCAATGAGTGATAACATATATAGACAACAAGAAGAAAATAAATTCCAAATCTGCAGTTAAAATCATTTAAATGATTTAAATTGTTGATTCTCCTCTCCCATGGGGATATTTTGATTGCTCAGTTACTTGTTGGGGTTGACAGGGTTTGCACATTTCCATTGCACCAGAGTCAATCTCATGCCTGCTTTAAAGCTCATCTACTCAAGGCTTACACTCATGCTGCCCCCTTCCCTCCATTCCCAGAATGAGAACACAATACAGAAAATCTGGGACAGGGAACTGATTTAAGCCACCAAGGACTGGATTGATGGGTGAATAGAACATAGAAACAAAGAGCATAGAACAAAGAACATAGAACAGTCCAGCAGAGGAAGATGCCTTTCAGCCCACAATATTTGGAACTGGAACTTAATGGGAGAGTCTAGGACGAGAGGTCATAGCCTCAGAATGAAAGGATGTTCCTTTAGGAAGGAGATGAGGAGGAGTTTCTTTAGTCAGAGGGTGGTGAATCTGTGGAATTCTTTGCTGTGCATATTTAGCAAGTAGATATATTTGGCAGTGATAGCTAGATTCTTGATTAGTATGGGTGTCAGAAGTTATGGGGAGAAGGCAGGAGAATAGGGTTAGGAGGGAGAGATAGATCATCCATATTTAATGGAGGAGTAGACTTGATGGGCCGAATGGCTCAAGTTCTGCTCCTATAACATGATCTTCTGAATATTTGTGCCGTACATGATGCCAAGTTAAACTGATCTCATCGGCATGTACATGGTCCATAGCCCTCTCTATTCCCTGCACTCCATGTGCCTATCTAAAAACCTCTTAAACTGTTGTATCTGCCGCCACCACCACCCCTGGCAGTGCGTTCCAAGCCCCCACCACTCTCTATGTAAAATAACTTGCCCCGCACATCTCCATTAAACTATTCCCCTTTCATCTTATAGCTATGCCCTCTAGTGTTGACATTTCCACCCTTGGAAAAAAGGTTCTGGCTGTCTACCCCATCTATGCCACACTATGGGTTAACATGCAAAAATGGATTGAATCAGATTAGATTTAACATGGATGGAATTGGTAGGCCATCTAGGACAGCATGTTGCGGCTAGGTTGAGAAAAGGCTAGATAAAAGGGTGATGTTACATTGGCGAAGAAGGCTGTTTCTTTTGATGGACCTGAAATGGGACAACTATTCAATCCAGATCTTTTACAGTAGCAGGCTGTCACAATGTACAGCAAACTGTCTCATTCACCCTATAACAGGGAGAAGGATGGAATCATAGCAAGGGCATAGATATTACGATGGGATGCTAAGGCCTAAACCCCAAGATCAAGTAGGAACCAAGCAAGAACAAATCAGCCAAGATGTTAAGAGAAGTGGCAAAAATAGCACCGAATGTCATCATCTGTAATCTAATGTTATACCGTTGCCTCATATCAACAAATGAGGATAATGAGATTAGAGAGAGGAGTGTGAAGAGGAGGTCCTTTGTCATTTTGCAGATAGTGACACAGAAAAGATCCCAGTGCTAAAGTTGGTATGGTTACAATTCAATTAGTATAAATAAAAGGAAACAAGGATAGCTAAAAGCAGAGGTTATTTACATATGGTAATGCAACATGTTCCAGGTGCTTCCCAGAAAATGGGTTAAAATAAATAAACTCGTCATATGCAATCAGCATATGATGCAGATGATGTGTAATAACAAGCTATAGTGACAGAGGTTCGTTAATAGGATTATTTTAGTGCATTTATGGCAATTTGACAGGGATGGTAACCTCACTTGAGTGATTCGAATTGAAGAGTTCAGAAAATTTGGAATGAGATCCAGAAGAGACAAATTTGGGAGAGGAGTTAAAAATTCTCGATGAGACAAAAAATTGTAAAGACAGAGAGACTGAGAATGATTTTGAAAAGGAATATCGGGGGCCCACAATTGCAGATGGGAGAAAGAATGGGTAGTACTTAATGATCATACGATAGAACATTTTATTCTTTAAACATCCTGTCAGATTTTGTGAAAGTCCAATTTATCTTCATCTGCCAAAACAATGGAGATTTGCTGAGAAGCCACCGGCAGCTGGTTATACCATGGGTGGTTTTACTTTGGAAACCATAATTGTTACCATCATTTGACAAAGTTACTGTGATCTGACCATGTCTGACTGCAAAAAAAACCTGTTCTTTGTAACGTTGCGAAGAATTGTCGTGGTGCAAAGACTTCAATGGTGATTTTCAATAATTCACTAGGAAAACAAGCCCTTCAAATGTGATGATGGTTTACTGGACTGCTGCCTGAATTGCCTCTTGACAGATAACTCTAATGAGCCAACTGTGTAAATAAGAATGCACTTAAAAGAACTGCAACCAAAGTGGTCTGTAATAATGAGCAGATATTTTGTATATACTCCAAAGAATCGCGAGAGGTCAAATACTGGCAACTGTATACTTTGAAGATGTTTCATGTAACTAAGTGAAAATTGTTAGTCTTAAGACCCTCCTTGTATATCTGGAGATATGGTACAGTTTGGAACTTCTGTTGTAATACTTCTTAGGATGCTGGAAATTAAGATAAAGTGGAATCGCTGACAATTAATTTCTTTAGAGCTTCTTACCGCATTGCATAATTTCAGTGGCAATCTCATGTGAGCTGATAGAAAAATACCCCATGAAGTAGGTCACCTAGTTTCCTGACCAATATTAATTCCCTCTAAAGACAGACAGGTGTGAATTTATCTGCTAAACGATATCTGCTTGGCCCCGAATTAATTCAAGATTTGCTGAAATGATGGTTAATAATTGTTGCTCATTTTTCCTAATCTACAATTTTTTACTTTTGTGTTTCCCTCCAACTTTCCCACAGCGCAAATAGAGATTTCCTGCACATTTACCAGAGGGTTTGCATGGCGGTTGGTTAAAACGAAAAGATGCCAATAATGACCAGTTGCCCGACATGTATTGGCATGAGTGAAGAGCAGTTTCTGGTTTGGAACTTGCAGGGATGGGGCAAAATGCACAAAGGGAACATTTCTGATAGTCACAATTGCCAGATTTTCTCTGTCCTATGTTGCAGCTGTAAACAATGTGGCTGTTGATAAACTTCTGCTGTGAAGTATAACATTGGATCATTGAGGACTACCTTATCAACGTGCTACCCCCGCCATGGGTACCATGTAATTCCGTGCTACCTGCTCCATGGTCGGAGAGTCAGCGACTAAACCGTCTCCCCCAACTGGTTTGCCAGGTGAGGAGAGGACTATGGACCCCCAGCAGGACCAAAAACAAGACCTGTAAAAAGGGTGGATAAGCTCCTAGCGAGCCAACGGCCATCCACACTTCAGTAGAAGTTGCTATCACTGTCGTACATAGCATTGTAAGGCACCATGCCCGTTGATGTATTCAACGATGATGAGGAATATCAATGTGAGCAGGAGCATCATATCTTTTGAAATTATATGAAATAAAATTAGGCTGGTCTGAACACATTCTGGTTCAGTTAAGCACATTTCAGATAATTATGTTTAAATGCAACCTAATGAACTGAACTTAAAGATGGTCGGGAAAAGATACAATAAGAAGATTCCTTAAATATTACCTTCTAAGGAGAATGGCTGTTGATACTCGCTGCTTAAACCCCTTCATGGTTGGTAACACATACACATACACATACACACACATCAAAGTTCAAAAATATTCTTGAGTTATTTGAAGGAGGATCAACACAGTGACACACTTGCCCAACCCGCAGGCTAATTTATGTAATGCTGAATGATGATGTTCCATGCTATGAGATGTGTGAGAACAGTAGTTATGGATATTAGCCAAATATTATCTCATGATAAATGTTTTTGTTTTACACATGAAAATCAAGTGCAAAATATATTATTTCTATACTATTTTCCTTAAGTCAAACAAACAAAAAAATAACATAGACACAAAGTGTTGGAGTAACTCAACGGGTCAGACAGCAAATCTGGAGGAAAACAAGAGGTGACATTTCAGGTCAGGATCCTTCTTCAATCTGAGGATGTGTCCTGACCCAAAACGTCACCTATCCTTTTCCTCTAGAGATGCTACCTGATCCGTCCAGTTACTGCAGTGTCTGCGTCTATCTTTGTGTCTAGCAGTGCCTGTGTCTACTGTGTCTATCTTAGGTTTAAACCAGCATTTTTGTTTCTACAGTTTTTTGTTTCTACACTAAGCAAAATAATGTTTGCACTGTTTATAGTCCAGATGAAAAAAAAATCTGATAAATTAACTAATTAGTAATGTATGTCAGTACTGTTGGAAGAGTGCTGTTGACACCTTTTGCAGTAGCCAATAAAATTCCCGCTCCATACTACCCACATCATCCCACGTGTCAGGATAAGCTGAATCAGGCTGATCACTTGCAGAAATAATCTCAAATGCACACTGAAATTTTATTTATTAGTGGTGGCGTTGGCCATTTCGGCTTTGTGAGACTGATCTTTTATGGTACAATTAGAGGTGAGCTAAGACATGCTCCAGCCACAATTGTTTCTGGACAGATCAGGGGTGAAAAAACGCATGATACCAGTTTTCTGAGAAGAGTTGCTTCCAAGTGACCTCTTCAAAACCAATTTTTCACTCTGTAGGACCTGCCCATGTTAAACTTTGCAAAATGCAGTACCTCACATTTGTTATTCATTTGTGATTCGGTAGATATTGCATGGTTGCACTAAATGAAATGTGATCATTTTCTTTATAGATAGAGAGATACAACAGGCCCTTTGTTCTACCAAGTTCACACTGACCATCAACCATCCCTTTACACAAATCCTACACTAATGTAATCCAACATTATTCTCTCCATATTATTAGCAATTCCCCCAGATTCTACCACTATCTATCTACAAACAAGGACAAATTACAGTTTCATATTAGCCTGCCAACCTGCACTTCTTTGTGATGTGGGAAGAAACTAGATCACCTGAAAGAACCCCATGCACAGGGAGAACTTGCAAAGTCTGATCACCCAGATCCACCTGGAAGCACGCTGCGTGATGCCCCATAGACCTCGAGTAGAGCGCAGACCCTCCCTCACCTGACTGGAGGACTGACATGAGCCAAGGGACCACAGCCCACAACCGGCATGACTGCCACAGTGCCACAGGCAATCTCTCCCCCCTCACCACCCTCTTCCCCTCACCACCCTTCCTCCCCGTCCAGACCAACAGTTCTGGGCCCCAGGGAGAGAACAGCACTCAGGGCCTACTCACAGCAACAGATGCTTCCCACTGCCTTGACTACAGAGACTGTGAGGGACTCCTAGGATGACTTTCAGGAGCAACTATAGAGGAAAAGCAAACAGAGAGTTAGAGTTAGGTATAGGGATAGGTGTTGCATCTCCATGCGATTGCAAGGTTTCATAATTTAGGTAAATTACCCAAGGTCATTAAATCAACTAACATTAGTATTTTCAACAACAGTGTATGCTCTAATCTAATCTTTGCTTCTTTACTCCAGAAATAGAACTCTGGCCTTATAAATCAAAGCTTAGGAACTGCTGTTGATCAACATACTGGCCAAATTTTGATTCCCACACCTCCCTAAGTTAATACTTCATTTTAGACGATTCCTTGAATTAAGGATGACCTATGTCCACTTCAGTTTATTGGGATCTACAGTGGCTAATGAGGTCAGTGTGGGGATTGTAGTCTCGTCCACAGATAAGGCCAATGGTGGCTACCATGATAGATTATGAGGTGACCCAGACTTTCCAGTGCTCTGTGCACTGCTAACACGTTGCCTCAGCGTTCTTACATCATTCCAAGTGCTCCTTCCCCCACTTTAAACTCAAACTAGAGATTCCCAGCAGTGGGGATGTTACATTTCTTCAAGGAGGTTTGAAATGCATCCTTGAATATTTACCAAAGTCTCGCCATGATAGAACTTGGAATATACTGCTTATTTCAGGAGTCTGGTGTTGGCCATGCAAATAATGTGGCTAATAAGCAGAAGCATATCAGGCAAGTGCATCATATTCATGCTCTAAAACTGTCAACACTAATTTCAAATCAATTGGTTAGATATTTATGTCTGAATTCCTACGTGTTGCACCCTGTGGGGATACAATGAGAGAAAAATTATAAAAATTGGTGATTTCCTCAGGATTAGTGAGTGTTATATTTCAATCTTTTCTGAACGTTTAGCATTCCAATATGTTCTAAAACCATAAGGTAGGAAAGACTAAGATTTGTTGGCTAGCAGAAAATAGTCAATAACATTTACAATAAACCTTTGTTTTCGACAGGATATTTAAGTTTGTTACAGATGCACTCAATGTTTTTAACCCCAGGAAAGAGGTTAACTGTTCTCTATTTCATAGGGTTTGTTAGTCTCAGAAGGACAAATGTAGAAATAATTATATTGCTTTAAATTATATAAGCCACTAATTAGATTTGCTTAATTCTTTTTGAAAGTGTACCTTTCTATTTTTTCTCATATACTGAGACATTATAGTGAATCACACCGTTAGGAAACTATGTATATAATTCATCTCAATTATTAAAATGGGCTGGAATGTGCTCTCAAAAACATCTTTGATGTCTAAAAGTGCCAACTGCTTGACAGAGGGCGAGCAAGTTGGGAACAGGGTTTGACTTTCTTGGCCTCTCCATTTGGTTTTAATCCTCCACGTATAAAATGCATTATCCTTCTCATTCAGTTAATAGCCAGCTTTGCTCGAAGTGCTAAAAGTTAAAATGCAACATGTGTCTTTGGTGCTCAGTGGAATTCAAAAATCTTTCACTAATGAGCCTGCATGGGATTTAAGTTTGATTCAAGTCTAGACCATCTAACAGATGCTTAACTGAAAAGGTAGAAGTGAATCCCTGGGTTAGATTATTTTACAATGATTTAATTGGGTAAAGTATGGATTAGTTTTTATATTTATCCCAGTAATGTGAATTGTAGTTATTATTCCCAATACGTTTTGACTGTTACACGTTATTCAAAAATCACAGTACTTAAAATTTAAGGTTTAAATATTTCATAATTTAAAACCTTGCAATGAAAATCATATTGCCAAACAAAAACAACAAAAAGATAAAATATATTTAAATTTGTGCCATTTGAAGTTTGTTTTAACTTAAAACACTTTTTAAATTAATTTTAACAGACTGTAACAGTCTTGTCTAACTGAAGCCATTGTGTCCAACTCACTAACTGCCAGTTAAACTTTTCTTTGTTTATTTAGTGATCATACACGATGGAAACTTATAAACTTATATCTATATATAACTAAAAGTCTGATCTTGACCGCTTTTGGCTCGCTGTGCTGAGAGAACGCCGCCACCTACGGCCGTCATTTTTGGCCACCTTGCTCAGAGCCCTCCTCCGCCTTCCAGGACCAGAGGATTTTTCCCATCGATGAAAAATCAGAGATATATTACTGTTTTTAAAATATTCCCCATTCTCTCTGCCGCCCCTGCTGAAAGGAGGGGGGGGGGAGGGGCTATAAAACCAGGAAGTGGTGTGCCTCACTCAGTCTCTGCAAGATGGAGGAAGCCAATGGTGTTCAATCTCTCTGAATAGCACTGAACACATGTCTACTCAACTGTGAGTGCCCTTAATGTGGTTCTAAAAAGGTTGCAAAAAAATGTCTATTGGTTCTAAAATGGTTGCAAAAAGTGTATTTTTTTGTTCTAAAATGCTTGCAAAAATGGTCTATTGGTTCTAAAATGCTTGCAAAAAGTGTGTCTATTGGTTCAAAAATGGTTGCAAAAAGTGTCTATTGGTTCTAAAATGGTTGCAAAAAGTGTCTATTGGTTTAAAATGGTTGCAAAAAGTGTCTATTGGTTTAAAATGGTTGCAAAAAGTGTCTATTGGTTTTAAATGGTTGCAAAAAAGTGTCTATTGGTTTTAAATGGTTGCAAACAGTGTCTATTGGGTCTAAATGGTTGCAGAAAGTGTCTATTGGGTCTAAAAGATTGCAGAAAGTGTCTATTGGGTCTACAATGGTTGCTGAAAGAGTGTCTCTATTGGGTCTAAAATGGTTGCTGAAAGAGTGTCTCTATTGGGTCTAAAATGGTTGCTGAAAGAGTGTCTCTATTGGGTCTAAAATGGTTGCTGAAAGAGTGTCTCTATTGGGTCTAAAATGGTTGCTGAAAGAGTGTCTATTGGTTCTAAAATGTTTGCAGAAGGTATCTATTGGTTCTAAAATGCTTGCAAAAAGTGTGTCTATTGGTTCTAAAATGCTGCCTGGCCAGAGTGACTGAGCTGCCTGGCCAGAGTGACAGCTGCCAGCCCAAGAATCCATTCAGCCCACAAAGCCCTGTGGAAACCAGTCCCTTTGACCCACAACACACATACCAGCGCTCTAGAAAGTTGTTGCCTTGACACCTTGGAACTAAGCTCTCAAATCTCCTTAATGTGCTCCTTGTATAATCTACTTAATGTCTCCTTGTATAATAAATGGAGTTAGGGCAGAAATTGGCCGCACACTTGTAAGTATCTGGGAAGTGTAGTAAATGGCTGAAAATGCAGTGCTGCAGAGCTCAAGCATTGATGATTATCATGGAAGATGTTTTTTGTGACCAATTGTCCCTTCCTTACTAATTACAATCTATGGGTCAGTAAGTCAAGAATGCAGTTGGACAAGTGTACACTGTCCTAGCTGATACCTAATTTTCTTGAACAAGGTACTTGAGTAAGGACCAGTCCACCAACTCAAAGCAGTCACATAAGCACTCATTGTGTCTTTGGACCAACACCGTATGACTTTCCATATCGCATCCTCATACTTCCGGTTCTGCTGGTAACCATGGAGGAGGAGCACAGCTTGATTGGAATAGAGTGTTAGGTGCCTTTGATGGTCATGTAGCAGTACTCAAAGGTGTTTGGGCATCTGGTTGGAGAGGTGACACGTTGATAGTATTTTGGTTGCACACACTTGAAATAGTTACATAACAATTAAAATACAGCATCACATTTCTGTGATTAATTGCAGTAAGAATACAGGTGAAGATTAATAGAGTTCTCACCTTCTGGCTACTATTGACTAGTCTTTCCCCCATCCATTTCCCACAAGGTGTGGCACCTTTCTTCCTGGAACCAATATGGACAAAATGACAAAAATAAAACTTACTATGGATTCATCCAAATTCCTAAGCTTAATCAATGACAAAGTAGACTTTAGTCACTACGTCAGCAAGATAAAAATTAAATGGCAGCAGACATGTAGTATGATGAGGGCAGGAATGTTGAATATAATAAGGCTGAATAGGAAAGTAGGTGTCCAACATGTTGATGTACGCATTTTTATTTTGTTTCAGTATGTAAAAGGAAAAGTTGCAAGGGGCACATTTCACTCCTGGATGGGTTATTCTTTCTGCCTGGTTCCATTAAGGTTTGCTCATAGCTTATACATACACAAAAGAAGGCCTTTTATCAGATCCATTACATTCTCGGTGGAGCAGTCCCGCTCCCCCATTCCTTATTCTCATGTGCTCTGCATTCTCTCCTGATTCTCAAAGAGGGCCATCCACTCCTCTTGACTCTTGTCTTCTACAAACCTATACAAATAAGTAATTCATAGTGTTTGGTAAAGAAACATAATGAGGCATCCTGATCTTAGGTACTGTCCATATGGTGTCTGCACATTGTCTCCATGACTGTGCGGGTTTTCTCCAGAAGATATGGTTTCTTCGCACATCCTGCAAATGAATTGACTGCTGCAAATTATCCCTTACTGCAGGTTAATGTCAAAAGGAATCAAGGGACTATGTGGAGAAACGTTGCAGGGACTAGGGATATAAGGAAATTGGCATGGGACTGGTGGGATTGACCCCGAGGGAGTCAGTAGTGGCCAAATAGGCTTCTTTTCTGCAATGCCAATGGAACATTTGAAGAAGTGTTGAGCAGGTTTCTAATGAGGACTGGAACAGCGACTGTCAGAACACACTCACACTCACAGTCACACCTTCCTTCCTTCCTTCCTTCACCAGCCCGTTATGCAGGAAGTGGACAGGGAAAGTGGGGGAGCGCTGTCTGAGTGAAATTCACACGGTGGAAAGCCAATGTGATACAGACACACACTGCGATGAACAGGGAGGTTGGCGCTGTAATTAAGACAGTGAAAGCACAGTGTACGGGAAGGATCATGTAAGTCTTTTAAAAGGGGGGGGAGAAGGAATGGAGACAACTTTTAAGAAGCCAGAGATACATGGCTGTGAAGCTTGGCAGACTACCCGTCGGTTATCCTTATTCTAAAAACGACTGCTTACGTTTTATTTTTCCTCAATGAACCAATGAAATTCACTGGTCAGCACCAGCTACAACCTACGATAACCTTCGACCTCTTGGCAACCCACTAGGACGTTCTGGCGACTCACCTACGGCACGAGTATGCTCGCTACTCTCCATGGTAGCTTCATTCTGGTCGTTGCTAATTTTTCAACATGTTGAAAAATTTGCGGCAACCATAATTGGGCCGTAACTAGTTCCCAGAATGCGGGAACACCTCATGACCATGAAGGCGACTCCCCGGCAACTACCCGCGAACTTGTGGCGATCATGTGGCGACCGCTAGTCTCCTGCAGTAGCCTAAAAAGTCGCCCAAGTGGGACAGGCCCATTAGGAGTTTCTCACTAAAGGGCCTGTCCCACTTGGGCATCATTTGCTCATCATTAACGCGACATAATTTACGTGTCACGATGCACGACGCGTGCATGCATGCATTACGTGCGCATGGCGTGCATTACGCGCACATGGTGTCGCGCAAATGACGCCTACGTGGGACAGGCCCTTTAGACAGAAATGAGAAGAACTTCCTTTCTTCAGAGGATCATGGCTTTTGAGAATTCTGTACCCAAGTGCTGTGGGGTTGAGTTGCTGGATTTATTCAAAGTGAAAATTGACAGATATTTGTACTCCAAGGTGTATGTGGAAAATAGAAAAGTGGTGTTGTAGATAAGGCATGAATAATTGTCGTCTTATTCAATGGTAGAGCTTGTTTGAGGAAGCAAATTACCTGTCTCAGTTCCTGTTTTTAAAGTTCTTATGTCACCCGCTGCTATCTGGAGGTTAATGAGGATGCCATGACATTCTCCTTTGTAAACACAGTTTACTGGGGAAAATTGCACAATTGAAGATTTGTCCATAGAGTTAGATAGAGCTCTAGGGGCTAGTGGAATCAAGGGATATGGAGAGAAGGCAGGCACGGGTTATTGATTGGGGACCATCAGCCATGATCACAATGCATGGCGGTGCTGGCTCAAAGGGCTGAATGGCCTCCTCATGCACCTATTTTCTGTGTTTCTAGTTTCTATGTTTCATAGTGGGTCACAGATCTCTGTTACCTTTGCCTCAGATGTATTGATGATTGAACAGATGGAGGTCGGAATAAAGAAACATAAAGAAATAAATGTTGGAGGAACGCAGTGGGCCAGACAGCATCCGTGGTGGGAAATGGACAGACAGACACTTCTTCAGACTGAAGAAAGCTTCCAACCGAAAACGCATTCAGCCCATTTTCCAGCATAGGTGTGACCTACCTGTCATGTTCCTCCTGCATTACTTTTACTCCAGATTCCAGTTTCTGCTGTCTCTCATGTTGCCATGTTGGTAAGAATGTTGTTCTTAGAGTCTTGCAGCACTGAAACTGCCCCTTGTACTTTATTTTCTATTTGAATAACATGTTAAATTATAAGTATTCAATTAGCAGTCGAACACTCAAGATTATTTATCGTTCCACATTTTGTTATGTGCTGGTATGGATAGACCCTATATAGTAGTAAACATTACAATCTCACTCCACATACCTCATTTGATATTGGTATTGGTATGAGAAACAATTTAAACATTGTGTTGCACATTTATTTTTATCAATATTTGTCCTGGAGTCAATGTGCTAGCTTAACCAGCTTGATTCCAAGGGAATTCATAAATTCATGTGATAGCAGCAGAATTAGGCCATTTGGCCCATCGTCTACTTTGCCATTCAATCATGGCTGATCTATCTCTCCCTCCTAACCCCATTCTCCTGCCTTCTCCCCATAACCCCTGACACCCGTACTAATGAAGAATCAATCAATCTCTTCCTTAAAAATATAAATTGGCGCCCCACGGAATTCCACAGATTTACCACCCTCTGACTAAATAAATTCCTCCTCATCTCCTTCTTAAAGGAACGTCCTTCAATTCTGAGGCTATGACCTCTGGTCCTACACTCTAACGCTAGTGGAAACAACCTCTCCACATCTACTCGATAAGTTTTCACTATTCGATAAGTTTGGAATTCGAGAGGATTGAATTTGGGAGAGAATTTGAGTAATATTGCCCTATACTTACTGGCATTTAGAAGACAATATAACTAAGATGTATAACATTCTGAAAAAGTGGATGCCAAAAGACTGTTTTCACCACGATAAAAGACCGGAAACGTGGTGTGTCCATTCCATCCACCAATGCTGCCTGACCCGCTGAGCTCCTCCAGCACTTTGTGCTTTGCTCAAGATTCGAGCAGATGTAGTTCCTTGTGTCCAGAGAAATACCTTTGTACAAATTTCCCTCCCTTAAAAGAGTGCAGGTTCTTCAAATGTTGCATGGATTCGGGTTGGTAGTCACGTTTTTTTTTCGGATATTCAAAAAGTCCGTGGACATATGGAAGAAACAGCATCAGCTTGAGCAAGTGTGTATGTTCTCAGATGTTAAAACTGTTGTGAACAAAATTAGCGTTTCAGACAAAACATTGGTGGGTTGCAAGGTTCATTAGTATAAACTCACCAATTATATAATGAAACAAGGTCACTCGGGTCACTTGAATAAGTACAGCGTGGCTGACTGTGGGAGCTAACGCAATCAAGAATCCCTGGACAGCCCATTCGCGCGATCCTCCTTTAATAAATCAAACATTGTTTGATTAACAGCTACACTTAGTTGGCAACCTTTCAGCTTGAAATTTCAGTTTACAGGCATGATTGCAAGTAACACCCTCTGCATGTGACTGGATCTGTGCGTAGTCTCCCCATCATGTCCCAAGCACAATTCCTGTTGCTGCGCTCAAAGCTTCGAGTCATCTTTGCCGAGCTACTCAGCGGCACAAACGACCCACGGCCGCGTGTTCAGACGCGGCTGTGAAGACCCTGCCACTGCGAGTGAACATCAAACCAGTGTATGTCGACCGTTGCTGATGGGACGCCTCTTTGCACTTAAAAAATAAATCATAATCGTTGTAAGCAAGCATTCCTTTAGCCATTGCTTCAAGCACATACTATACATTAAACAAGGCGTTTAAATGTTGAATGCGTGTGTTCGTTGGAGGGGCTGTGCCGTGTACAAGTAGTCTGTGGGAGCAATTGCCAACTTCATCCTGTCATTGAGGGAATTGATTTCGCGTCCCACGTTGGAAAAGTCCTATAGCCGATTTGACCATAGTGTTCATATGGCAGTCTAAAGAATACAGAGTTCCCGTGCCTTTTGTTAGACATCCCGTGTGAATTCATTAAACAGATTTTAAATGTCTTGTAAGTGAAAGCATCACCAAATGGCCACTACCTAGTTCAAAGAAGCTTCTTGATATGAAAATCGTTTAAACGTGAATGCGAATTTCTTGAATAATCACAACAAATTCAAAATAAGATGTGCGAATTTAATATTCTGAACACGGGTTGCTGTTGCGTACATCAGAAACAGCCAACCGTCAAATCCAGCAGTTTTAGAATTGTTGCAACATTTTTAGCATTGCGCGTTGGAATGAGCATGGTTATGCATTTATTAAAAACGTTTGAGTCGGAAGGAACTGCAGCTGCTGGTTTAAACCGAAGGTAGACACTAAATGCCGGAGTAACTCGCCGGGACAGGCAGCATCTCTGGAGAGAAGGAATGGGGGACGTTTCGGGTCGAGACCCATCTTCGTTTAATGGTTTGGCTGTTGCTTTGAAAGCGTACCGACAACAAACGGGTCATACAAACTGAACTGTGTGAAAACCACCATTCCCTGCTTTTGCCTAAGTAAACAGAAGCATGTTAATTATTCCAATCGCTCCGTGTTTGAATCCATAATCGTGCTTCTTAATTGTCGAAATATCTATCTGAGGATGTTACAGCATGACTTTGTGAACCGACGAATCAGAGCGCCTTTGCTTTTCAGCATCCCGACCAGCTTATTTGTTGCAGACAAACTGTGAAGGAACTGTAGATGGGTTACACAAAAAGCTGGAGAAACTCAGCGGGTGCAGCAGTATCTAAGGAGCGAAGGAGATAGGCGACGTTTCGGGTCGAGACCCTTCTTCAGAAGAAGAAGGGTCTCGACCCGAAACGTCGCCTATCTCCTTCGCTCCTTAGATGCTGCTGCACCCGCTGAGTTTCTCCAGCTTCTTGAGTAACCCTCGATTCTCCAGCATCTGCAGTTCCTTCTTTAACAAGGAACTGTAGATGCTGGTTTACTCAGCGGGACAGGCAGCATCGCCGGAGAGACGGAATGGGGGACGTTTCAGAAATCTGAAGAAGGGTCTCGAACTGAAATGAGTCTCGCCCATCCCTGCTCTCCAGAGATGCTACCTGTCCCGTTGAGTTACTCCAGCATTTCTTATTTGTTGCCGTTTCGATTCGCAAAAGGTTTCAACCCTGGCGGACAAATTCACCGGTAACTGACACATTTAACTTCTAATCGTAGAGTTAAATAGCAACATGCAGAAGATAGTTAACCGATTTCATACACGATCTGTGAAGGAAGGCATTGCTTTCTTTAATGGACATTGTTTTTTAAATGTGATACCAATCCTGCTGCAATAATCTGTTATTTTATCCTCGGTAGTTAAAATAGTGAAGATATAGTCTGAGCTGGATTTAATTTAAAATTTCTGTACGCAATAAATACCTGCGCTTGCCCTTGGTTTAGGGCTACAGCCAATTGTGAAATACTTCAAAGTGGACATGGTCCACAAGCTTGTTTTTTTCAATTCGCTGCTGCATATTTATTTTAATGGTTTATGCGTATAGTCATATCGATAAGATTTTTTTCCCGCCGGCGACCTTTGTTATGGTCGAAGTGTATGTAGTACGAAACTATCAGACGAAGACATATTTCAGTAATCCCTCGTTTTTTTTTAAAAGATTCAAATCACCGTGACAGCAGTTGTGAAATATTTTACATCCAATGGAAGTATTTGTGAAGTGTTTGTTGTTTGAAGAAGTCTGAAGAAGCGTCTCGACCCGAAACGTCACCTATCTCTTTTTTCAAGAGGTGCTGTCTGTCCCGCTGAGTTATACCAGCTTTTTGTGTCTAATTTCTGTTTAACCCAGCATCTGCAGTTCTTTCCTACACATTTCGTCTGCTGTTTTTAACATCTCTTGTTCCAACCGCAATCCGTGCTTTTCAGGTGCCAGTGTGGAAGCTGGATAGCCAGCATTTGAGTCACTGTGCTAGAATGGTACATAGGACGGTTTTCGTTAATATCTCTATCACGGGTAAGGTTGCACATTCTAACACAGTCGCCCAGATACATCGGTGGTTTAAACGAAAGGAAACACGTGCTGGAGTAATTCAACCGATCAGGCCATCTCTGCAAAATATGGATTGGTAATGTTTCGCCTCGGGACCCTTCTTCAGACTGGTCGGATTCCTTACAGTTCCCCGTTTCCATAACTCGATGGTTTGCAATGTAGAAAATATAGCAACACGTTCAGAAATAGCGAATTAGGGTATTATTATTCACACGCGTTCAATAATATGTGTAAATTATGTCTAAAAATCAAGTCATCGCTCAAAATAATCAAATCCAAATTGATACATTTCATTGCCAAGTTCGGACGGTGATGGTGGAGGATTTGTTCTACAGTCACCGTCATTTCTGGAGCGACGACATAGGGAATAATATACTTCACTTTAGATAGTCGGTCTGACCTCAGTCTTGTAAAATTACAGCATTTAATTGTAAATTACTGTATTGTCCGTTTTATACCGTTAAACGCCGTAAGAAAACGCTTGAGAGAAGCTAGCATTTTCCTTGCTATCTTAATTGGTTTCATCTCCGATTCTCTGATCGCCTTTGGTGAATCTATATTACTAAAAGTCTGATCTTGACCACTTCCTGTTGTTCTGTATATTTTTTTTTTTGTAAAAACGTTGCCACTTAGGGCTGTGATTTTTGGCCATCTTACTCAGTCCCCCTCCTGACAAGAGGATTTTTCCCATCAATGAAAAATAAAAGAGTTATTAGTGTTAAAAAAATGTTGAGATTCTCTCCCCTGAAGGCCACGCCCCTTCTGGAGGGACTATAAAACAAAGAAGTGTTGAGTGCCTCAGCCTGTATCTGCAAGATGAGGGATGCGAGAGGGTCACGTCGCAAAGTCTGAGCTGTGAATTACACTGAACACATGTCTACTAAACTGTGAGTGGTTTTATTAAAGTGTCCTTAAAGTTTTATTCAGTGTCCTTAATGTGGTTTGAAAATATAGTTTGGAAAAGGTACTGCTGTGTTGCCTTTGGTTTGGAAATGCTAAAGCTGTGTTGCCTTAGGTTTAGAAACATAGAAAATAGATGCAGGAGGAGGCCATTCAGCCCTTCGAGCCAGCACCGCCATTCATTGTGATCATGGCTGATCGTCCCCTATCAATAACCCGTGCCTGCCTTCTCCCCATATCCCTTGACTCCACGAGCCCCTAGAGCTCTATCTAACTCTCTCTTAAATCCATCCAGTGATTTGGCCACCACTGCCCTCTGTGGCAGGGAATTCCATAAATTCACAACTCTCTGGGTGAAAAAGTTTTTTCTCACCTCAGTCTTAAATGGCCTCGCCTTTATTCTAAGACTGTGGCCTCTGGTTCTGGACACGCCCAACATTGGGAGCATTAATGCTAAAGTTTGGAAATGCTAAAGCTGTGTTGCCTAGGGTTTGGAAATGCTAAAGGGCTGTTGCCTTTGGTTTGGAAATGCTAAAGCTGTGTTGCCTAATTACAGTTGCCTTGCCTAATTAAAGTTGCCTTGCCTTCTATATAATTAAAAGTCTGATCTTGACCACTTCCTGTTTGCGCTTTATATTGATTTTAGAAAAAACACTACCACGTACCAATACCACATACGGCTGTGATTTTTGGCCATCTTACTCAGAGTCCCCCTCCACTCATCAAGTGCTGAGGATTTTTCACATCAATGAAAAGTAAAAGAGATATTAGTGTTTAAAAAATGTTGAGATTCTCTCTCCTGTCAATCACGCCATGAAGGCCATGCCCCTTCTGGTGGGAGGGTGAGGGACTATAAAACCCAGAAGTGTGGGCGTGGCTCAGTCTCTTCAAGATGGAGAAGGGAGAGGTCACGACTCGCTGTCTTTAGTGGCCATGCACCTTGCTTGAAATGATATGAAACTGCACTTGAATTTGGTGGCCTTGCACCCTGCTTGAAGTGGTAAGAAACTGCACTTGAATTTGGTGGCCTTGCACCCTACTTGAAATGGAATTTCAAGGAATAGCCATGTCAACTGCCAGCCCACCAGCCTTGAGTGAGTGAGCTGCCAGCACAACAAGCTTGAGTGACTGAGCAGCCAGCCCAAGAATCCATTCGGCCCACAAAGTCCATACTAGCCCTCTGGAAACCAGTCCCTTCAGCCCACAACACCCATACTAGCACTCCAGAATGCCCCCCCCCCCCCACTGGCCCCCAATTTTGGAATTGGTGAAGAGGTGGAATATTGCGTTGGGGGACCAGCCCTCCCGTATGACACTGGGACCCAATGGGTCCCACTTAGCCTAGTAATATTTAAATTTACACGGCAGGAGAGAGATGGTTATGTACAATGTATCGGAAAAGCTAATGGATTGTTTCTCATTTAAGTTAAGACCCGTTGTCCCTAATAAATGATCAAGAGTTATTCCTTAACGCTTTTCCACATAATGGTCATTTAAAAGAAGTGTCTTCAACCTTTAATGCATCACTGAAGCGCGTCAACATCGTATTAATGGGTTTCCCTTCAGGAGACAATTGCTGCAGACAATTTGAGAAAAGCTGGTTGTTTATTGGTGTAATTCTTTTCAAAACGTTTATCAACTGCATGATATGCCCAATAAAAAGTGATCATTCAGCTGATTCTGTCTACTGAGTGGATTCCCGAATGAATAAGGGGGGAAATTTAAGGTGAGGGGGGAATATATTTAATAGGAATCTAAGTGGTAACTTTTTCACACAAATGGTGGTGGGTGTATGGAAAATGCTGCCAAAGGAGATAGTTGAGGCAGGGACTATTGCAACGTTAAAGAAACAATTACACAGGTACATGGATAGGATAGGTTTAGATGGATATAGGGCAAACGCAGGCATGTGGGATAAAATGGGACATATTGGTCGGTGTGGGCAAATTGGGCCAAAGGGCCTGTTTCCACGCTGTATGTGGACTAATTATAATTTATGAAAAATGCAGCGATACATATCATTTGGTTAAGATTACAATTGTCATAATTCTAAATTGAAATTGACATTTTCAGAACAAATATTTCATTCGGTTTTTCATGATGGTTTCAGTATTTATAGAATTTATCTTCCATTCATAGTAGGTGAAATTCTTGAGTTCCAGGAGAAGAAATACCGGATGATGAATCCCTGACTACACCGTTCCACTCAGCATCCCATTAAACATCTAGCGCATAGTACGATCAGCTGATTCGTCCTCTTGCATATAAGCAATCTAGAATCGAATATATTTCTTAATGAATTGTTGACGATCATTTTACACTATTTCAAATATGTTATGGTAGCACTGAGTTGGGCATGTACGTATGTATAGGAATGAACTGTAGCTGCTGGCTTAGACCGAAGACAGACTCAAAAAGCTGGAGTAACTCAGCGGGACAGGCAGCATATCTGGGCAGAAGGAACAGCTGACGCTTCGGGTTGAGACCCTTCCTCAGTCCGAAGTGTCACCTTTTTTCTTTTCTCCAAAGAGGCTGCCTGTCCCGCCGAGTTACTCCATCTTTTTTTGTGTGTGTCTTGTGCATATATGTACATTCACATACATGCATATATGTACATACAGTGTAGTGTTTTAACAGTGGGATCTGTTTTGTGTTAAGAAATGTTTGCTATAATCCATTTATTACTAAGTATTGAAATATGAGATGGTTTCATATTGTAAAATCTAATGCCGCTCTCTGAAGAAGGGTCTGACGCCTCTAAGGCTGAAGAATATTCTCGGCTCGAAACGTCACATATCCATGATCTTCAGAGATGCTGCTTGACCCGCTGAGGTACTCCGGCACTTTGTGTTCTTGTTTCGTAAACCAGCATGTGGGCACCTTGCTTCTACATTTTGCTGCTCTCTAAGTTATTTGTAAATAAATGTATCCACTCGATATGTATTACATATCAGGCCACAGAGCAGTACAGCACATGAACAGGACATCCGGCCCACAATGGTCATACCGAATATGATGCTAAATTAACCTAATCCCCTCTGCTTGTTTAGGTCCCACATAGGAGATTAGTTGGAAAAATTAGAGCACATGGTATTGGGGGTAGGGTACTGCCATGGATAGAAAATTGATTGGCAGACAGGAAACTAAGAGTAGGGATTAACGGATCCCTTTCAGAATGCCAGGCAGTGACTAGTGGAATACCGCAAGGCTCGGTGCTGGGACCGAAGCTATTTACAATATTCATTAATGATTTAGATGAAGGGATTAAAAGTAACATTAACAAATTTGTAGGTGACACAACGCTGGGTAGCAGTGAGGAGGATGCTATCAGGATTCAGGGTGACTTGGACAGGTTGGGTGAGTGGGCAGATGCATGGCAGATGCAGTTTAATGTGGATAAATGTGAGGTTGTGCAGTTTGGTGACAAGAACAGGAAGGCATATTATTATCTGAATGGTGTCAAGTTAGGAAAAGGGGAAGTACAACGAGATCTGGGTGTCCTTGTTCATCAGTGAATGTAAGCTTGCAGGTACAGTAGGCAGTGAAGGAAGCTCATGGCATGATGGCCTTCATAACAAGAGTTGGAGCAAAGAAGTCCTTCTGCAGTTGTACAGGGCCCTAGTGAGACCACACCTGGAGTATTGTGTGCAGTTTTGGTCTCCAAATTTGAGGAAGGACATTCCTGTTATTGAGGGAGTGCAGCGAGGTTATAAGATAAAGTATATAAGATTATTTATGGATTGGACAGGCTAGAGGCAGGAAACATATTCCTGATGTTGGGGGAGTCCACAACCAGGGGCCACAGTTTAAGAATAAGGGGTAGGCCATTTAGAACAGAGACGAGGAAAAACATTTTCACCTAGAGGGTTATGAATCTGTGGAACTCATTATATACAATGTTTACATATTCACATATTCTGTTGTGCTGCAGCAAGTAAGAATTTCATTGTCTTGTCCGGGACATATGAGAATAAAACACTCTTGACTCTTGACTTGACTTGAATTCTCTGCCCCAGAAGGCAGTGGAGGCCAATTATCTGAATGCTTTCAAGCAAAGATACTAGAGGAGCTCCTCTAGTATCTTTGCTTTCAATGGACAGTTTGATAGAGCTCTTAAATATAGCAGTCAAGGGATATGGGGAAAAGGCAGGAACGAGGTACTGATTGTGGATGATCAGCCATGATCTCAGTGAATGATAGTGCTGGCTTGAAGGGCCGAATGGCCTACTCCTGCACCTATTGTCTCTTGTCTATTGTCTATTGTCCATTTCATTATTTAATGAAACTTGCCAGCTAATGTAGGATGGGTGAAAGTAGTTTATGTCACGATTACCGCCATTAATGTTCACCACATGATTCAAGAACAAGCTGTATCTTTCAATTTAAAAAACAATAAAACCACGCTGATTGGCAGAGCAGACACTTCTAGTCGAAAATTTCCTTCAAATAGACCAAAAGCATTGATCTTCAGGATTTCTTAGGGAGACTGACCTATTGTATTGACTGTATCATTAATATGAGGATTTATTAGTGTCAGCAAAATATAGTACCATGTATATTGATTTTAAATAAATATGCCAATAATGACACATCGTTGGCTATGATGACTGATTGCTTATTGGCTTTAATAATATAATTTTTGTTTTGACTCATGGAAAGAAAGAGAGTGCGCAGAGCAGATTCACACTAAGTAATGATGAGGCAGTGTATTTGTTTGATTAAATTGTTAACAAATTCACGAATCAACACTTGATGAGCAACCATAAGATTAATCACCATTTTAATGTTTCTTTCTGTTCTATAAATTGCCCGAATGCTTTAATATTAACCAATGATCAAAAATCAATTTTAAGGAAACACCACGGTAATTTCCTTTGTAGAAAATATACAGGTTTAACAGAATTAGATCGGTCAACAGCATTGCATCCAATTTTATGTTAACATTATTTTCTGGTTCTGTTTTAACAGGGTGAAAAGTCACCACAGAGGATTAACTTGTTTATAAAGATAATAATTGATACTTTGCTTTTATTTATGAACAATAAAATAAAACTCAAGACATAACCCTCCAGGCTAGAAAATCATTTGCTTCCAGTCCAGTTATATTGGGTTTGAGCTGACTCATGTACAGGGTCATCATGCACAAGAGGGACGCGTAGAGCTTGCATTGAGCTTGGGCGTCACGCAAAAATCATCTAGCAGTCGGTGCCAAGTGCTCCTGAGGGCCCTGCTTCTTTTGCGAGCCATTTGCGATGTCGTTCGTACTAAGTCCGATCTCCGTGGCAAGGATTTTCCAGTGAAAATCAAAGATACCATGGTGAAAAATTTTCAAAATTATGCGCGCATTATACCCAGGTGGTCACGTGGTGCCGCGTTCAAATGACGCGCAAATGGCGCGCCAACAGCGTACGGGCGGCGCATGGTTATGGACGTTGACACACGGTGACGCATAATAAATTAGCATAGGCAACGTTCGTGTGTCACCATGCATAACCATGCATCACCACATGTTACACGTACGCCGCCAGTACATCAGCGTGCACAAGGGTTAAGTCACGCAGGTGGCGTGCAAGGTTTTTGAGCCTCACAAAATCCTGGGGCACCGCGCGTCACTGCATACGCCACCACGCCTCACCATGCGCCATGCGCGCGTCACGACCCCCCAACCAATTTTTAGGATGTCGCATAAATGACGCGCAAATGACGCCCAAGTGGGACAGGCCCTTAAGTTTATTTTGCTGTTTGTGCGTCAACTCCACATGGTCCGAAGAGAGGCACAAATTGCTGGAGTCCCTCAGCGGGACCGCCGGCATCTCGGGAGAGAAGGAATGGGTGATGTTTCTGAAGAAGGGTTTCGACCCGAAACGTCACCCATTCCTTCTCTGCAGAGATGCTGCAGGTCCCGCTGAGTTTCTCCAGTAGTTTGTGTACTATATATATATAAGTATAGAGATATATTGACAATATATAGGTCACTGACAACAAACTTTTAAAATGCTCGCATTTTATTTCTGAATACCAATAAATTTAGTGTAGAAATTATATTTTACTCGACATTTAAAAAAAAATCAAGTATTTTTCAATCGAGGTGGTTGGTTATTCGATGTTTCTTTACTCGAGGTAGCTTTATAATCAATGTGAGTTTTTTACTTGTGGGAGTTTGTACTCGAGGTGTGTTTTTTAGTTGAGGTAGGCTTTTTACTCGTGCTTTTTACTCTAAGTATATTTTGTAACCTGGTTAGTTTTTTTACTCGAGGTGTGATCTTTACTTCAGGTGGGCTATTTACTCATTTTTGTAACACTCAATGTGTTTTTTTTTAACTCTATGTTTATTAACTCGGTGTAATTTTTTCGAAGTGTGTTTATTAACGCAAGGTAAGATGCTTTTTAAGTCCAGGCAAGCTTTTCACTCGTTTCTTTTTATGAGAAATGTGTACTTTCTGTACTCGAGGCATCATTTTCATTCGTGCCTTTTTACACGATGTGCGTTTTTTAAAATTCGAGGTGGCTTTAGAGTCTATGTTAGTTTTATTTGAGGTGGGTTTTTTTAACTCAAGATGAATTTTTTTTAACTTTAGGCGGCATTTTTAACTCGTTTCTTTTGCTCGAGGTTTGTTTGTTAACTCTGCTTTTTTACTCAAAGTGTGATTTTTAGTTGAGATGTGTGTTTAGTCGAGGTGGGCTTTTTACTCCAGATGGCTTTTTACTCATGTTATCTTTTACTCAAAGTATAATTTTAGTCAGGGTGGCTTGTTACTCTTTCTATCCGTGATGTGTTTTTTTTGTTTAAAACTTTGTTGTTATTCGAGGCGGGCTTTTAATTCGTTTTTTTGTATTGGAAAGGTTGCATTTTTACTCGAGGTGTGATTTTTTACTTTTTTTTTTACTCGAGGTGGGCATTTTGCTCGTGGTTTCCTTTTGCTCGAGGTATTTTAACTCGGTGTGTTTTTAACGTGGGTTTTTTACTCAAACCTGGCTTTTTACTCCAGATGGGTTTTTTTTAGTTAAGGCGGGCTTAATACTAGTGGTTTGCTTGAGAAATTGGTTTAACCCGAGCTGTGCTTTTTGCTCATTTTTTTCACTCGTTAGTAGTTTTACTCAAGGTGATTTTGTAACAGGGTGGTGGTTGTATGGTCGGGGGTGGATGTTTTAGGCTGTGGGCTGAGGAGCGTTTTTGTGCAAGTTCGTACCCAACTCACGGAACTACATGCAATTTTCACATACTGTGTAAAAATATTATATAAATCATCCCTGAAACTCGTCAAGAACATAACGTGCACATTTTTAAATTAAATTAGAAAAAAACCTGAAATTTTTTGGGTAGATTTTGTCCAATCAAAGCACGTTTAACATTGAGTCGGATTGGCCAATCACATGCTTTGTTTCAGGCTAGCTAGGCAGGGAGCACACATTATGGCTGAGAGGACTTCTACTGATTGAAACATTGTGAATCAACTGGAACTGACAGGTGAGATCTAAAGTCTGAAATAATGAAAATTAATATGTATGGACTTTAATTAATTTAATTGCACCCTTTTATAATTTGAAAAAAAAAGATTTGGAGGCTGTACATTCACTCATCCACTCATTCATTCATTCACTAACTCACTCACTCACTCATTCATTCGTTCATTCCTTCATGAAGTTGAGGGCCTAAACTATGTGTATCCATAACAAGGTAAATTAAACATTTTCACTAATGCCTGCTTGTTGTAGTCTAATAAGTCTTTAACATCTAATCTCGGAGCTGCCTACGATAACTTACCGAGGAAAAGTGCTCAGACTGCGGGGCCTATGTACTTAACATAGTGAAGCTGCGGTCTCAATTAAGAAGCGGCCGATTTGCGAACGCGGAGCCGCAGAGTGTGTTTGGAACATCTCCGGGGGGTGGAGGCTGTACATAGTGCCGCCCATAGTGGCTGTTTCCAGACCCCGACCACGGGAGAACAATGGAGGAATATTAACTACACTGTATAGGTATGTTACAAAACTTACCTTGAGCAGCGCTGCAGTTCTGCAGCTCCCCGTGTTCGCGACTTTGGCGCCTTTCAGAGGGGGGCGGGCTTAAAGCGCCGTTTTTCCACAGGCAGGAAAATCGATCAATGTTGGGCAATTTCGTTGCGGAAGAAAAATCACTCCGACATTTCATGAATGAAGGTATTTTTAAATTACTCTAAATTATTTATTAACTAGAGTAATTTAAAAATCACCTTCAAAAGCCGTGAGAACCGACAATGGGAAGGATTTTGCGTAGGGGAGAAAAAATGTAAATAGTTTATTTTTATATTAAAAGTTGGTTTTTCAGGAGGCTTTAATAATATTTTCATGTTGCGAAATGGGGTCCAAAAAAATGTATGAACCAACAGTATTTTTCCTCCCGACTTCACCGCTAACCGCAACGTTCCAATCCACCGCATTTCACTAAAACCCACTCGCTACTTGATTTAAATGGCCATTAATTTACAGGAATCAAACACTAAATTCCTTCCATTTGGCCCAGAAATTCATGAAAATTAGATTTAAAAATTATGTTATATTGTGGATTATTTAGTGTTAGGAATGTACTGCTTTTTTGGGTGCTATCCCTGCACACTGCAGTGAGCACCTTCATGGCTTGATGTGACAACCTGAGGCATAAGTCAATCCATTCAAATGTGTAAGTCAATAATTGGTTTATTGTGCAAAGGCTGGTCTCCTGAACCACAGTTTGAACCAGCAAGTTCTTGTTTTTTGGAATAAATGTATACCATTGTGCCATAATGCCTGATAAAGCAGGCAACATGGACACTAGGCCAGTCCAACATAACAAACCCAAGCGTGGTCTTGCTGACTGTTTTAAGACCCGGCTAATGAGGCAAAAATGAGGAAGACATAAAAGAACATTCCTCCTATTGAAGCGAGAATGTATTTCTCCACACTGTTGTGCCACATATTTTTGCAATCAGTGAATAAACATGCACCAACATGTCGATATTCAATGTAGTATTGAACCATACTTTCATCATACTTTGAGATCCAACACCTATTCTGTGTTATCATTGATCTGAACTGGATGATACACCAGTGGCAAAGGAGATTTAGGTAATTATTACAGGATACTTTTACTTGATTACCATGTGACTAACATATGTCTCCATCGTAGAGCAGCAACTTGGATTTGAGCATGTAGAATATGTATATTCGCTCAATAGCTCCTTACCCATGGGGTGCATCTAGTGTATATATTTAGTTGATACCAACAATTGAAGAATTGGTACTCATGCAATCTCCAATACCTCCAAGTAGATGATGGTATTCGGAACTTTTCATCTTAGTGTCCTTAGCATCAGTTTGTAATAACTGAATTTGACCGACCACACTACTGTAGCGAGTTTCAAGTTCAAATGGGTTATTGTCATGTTCAGCAATGCTGAATACTGTTACTTCATCATTGTGACTGAGGTAGCTTCAGCTGACAATAGCATAAGGTTGTTAACAATGGTCTAATTGCTACTTACACAATATCAGTTCCTTGATTTGCTCGGCTGAACACAGCTGCTATATTGCCAATTACTCTTGATGAAAATAAACTCTGTTTTATAACAGATTGCTATAACTCCAACCTCTTGCCACAGGGCGGAGTCAAGGCTAATAATAATTAAAGGTAAATCCCAATGACCAACAAACAGTTTATCCCATACCGCAAAGCTTTATTGTTATAGTACAGTATATTGTCTTTGATAACCTCTGTAATAGGATTTGCATAGCATGGATCTCTGACCCTTATGAATCTGTTGTTAGTCAGGAAAAATAAGTTTTCATATTCGGAAAGTTCATATGCTCGACACTCTCCATTCTTCATAATAATATGCCACTCCTGCCTTGTTCCATGGGTGGTTTGCATGAGAACTTTTGCCCAATTTCCGAACCTTAATTTTTTTTTAAATAACCCTGGCCATAATCCAAACTTGCTTGGAATGCTCCCACTGTGCCTCAACCAGATGTTTTTACCCTTTGTGTGTTGTACAAAACAAATGTAAATATTACAACTTGTGAACGGTGCACTACCCATATTTTGGAAGTGCTAGACCCATTTTGTTGAGTAGGATTGGTAAGGTGCATGGAATTTCTGTGCTATTATGCTGCCCCCAGCTCCAGTGAACCGCTTACTGGCGTTGAGCGCCTGGGGTGCGTTCTGAAACAATGACTTTGGTTCGCTGTTGGCCTAATTGATTCGTCTGCCAGACTTTCTACCCCTGTGTAATAGGCCGACCTGAATAAAAGATTCAGCGGCTGGCTCTCACATCCCCCTGTTGGCGCTGTTCACTGGCAGCACATATGTGCTTTAGTATGTTCTATTGACTTCTTTAGAGCCTAGAGTCAGTCATATCTTGACCTTTTGCTCTTCCCTCCTCAGAGAGGGTGATTCATAGGCAGCCCTAAACAGGCGCTGCCGCAGGCCGCAGGATACCAATACTGATAAGAACCAATTGGACTTAACCCAAATAAAATATTCTGCTGGGATGGCAACTTTGTTGTCAGGAAAAAGGTACCTCTGACACATGCCCTTCATCCCTTGGGGTATGCCCCATGGCCATACCCTGAGACTCAGTGTCAGCAGGATACTGACCCGTCTTGGTCTCTGCCTCCAAGAGGGAGACCTGTAGCAGCTTTGTAACTGGAGCTGCTGGTGCAGCCTGTGGAGGTGGACTACTGTCTCAACCTACCATCAGAGTCGATGTCCAAACTAATTCTTATCTATGAAGGTACTATCAAACAGTTCTCTACCAGATACTGCTGGAGCCTTTTTTGTGCATGATGGCGCTGACACTCCTCCTGTTGGCGTGTGCCCTGCTGTAGCACAGTATGCAACAGTTGCTGTATTTGGGATCGTTGTTTCAATCATACTATCCAGCCCTGGTGAGGAATTCATCCCCGACTCCGTGGGCCTTGCTATCCAGCCCCGGTGGAGAATCATCTCCTGACTCCGTGGGCGTAGCAGATTATGTGGGAACTTCAGCAACCTGTCCCAGGTGTTGCTGGCGCTGCCTTGCATAAATGCCAGCACTTTTTGACATGAAACAGCCCTGTACCAGGTGCTGCTAGCACGGCCGTCTCGTAGGCCGGTAATGTTACCAATGAAACAGCCCTGTATCAGGCGCTGCTGGCACGGCTCTCGCGTAGGCCAGCACTTTCATACATGAAGCAGTCCTGTCAGGCGCTGCTGGTGCAGCCTGTCCCAAGGCCCGCACTATACAGTGTAAGCTCACTAAATCAATATTTTTAGTGTACAGCTTTACCTGTGAAGGGTTAAAACAATTCACAGCAACTTGTGCTAAACAACAAGGATTACATTGTCAAAGGATTACATTGTTACATACAATATTTTTTTATGACTTTAACTTTGCCTTTAGCTTTTAACTTTAAGAAAAACATTATAATATACATATATTTTATTATAAAGAGAAACCCTTTGTAGCCTGAGTCCAAATAGGGCCGAATGAGTACCATTTAATTGACTGCCTTGTTAGTGGCTCCTTATCTCACAACCCGATCTATTTGCCGGTTATTAGTTTCCGCGGTCGGACTGGGTTTCCCCACAGTCCATAACCGGCACACACGTCGGGCTGCGAAACTGGCAGGAAAACCTCTGTGAAAAGAGTCTCCTGCCTGAAAAAACCTGGTAAGAAAAAACAAACTTACCTCTAGGTTTAACTTACCGCTGGCAGGAGCTCTGTCCTGCCAGTTGGTGCTTGCACCAGTGCGGCTGACGTACTGACGCACATGCGGCCTGACGGGTCTTCTTCATGGAATCACTCACGTGAATCCGAAGTAAAATTACAGTGTAAGTCTCATTGACATTAAGAAGAGATTGACATTTTATGAATTGAAGTCAATGCAGGCCTAAGTTATATGATTTTTTTTCCTGCAGCTTCTGCCCCTCCACCCTTCAGAGCATGTCC
The DNA here is from genome assembly GCA_963514005.1 of Raja brachyura. The sequence continues at coordinate 24,126,404 of OY740784.1, read as the reverse complement.
ACACAAGAGTGTTTATTTAGTTGAGGCGGCCTTTTATTCCTTTTTTATAGCTCGAGTTGGTTTTATTCGAAGTGTTTTTATTACTGTTTAGTCGGGGTGTTGTTTAGTGGGGGGGGGGGGGGTGTTTACATGAGGGGTGGTCCACTCGAGATGTACATGTAGCGCAAGGGAAACTTTCTCCACTTCGGTTTCCCGATCAAAAATCCGTTCCTGAAGCTGGAGGAGATCAGAGTTGGTGGGGGGGGGGGGGGGGGGGGGGGCGGGTGCTGCAACACGGACGGTCCCGGCTCCTGCTGCCAGTTACGGAGCCATTTTGATGAAAGAACGTCGTGGTCACCAGCTCATCGTTAGCCCATGGTGCACATTGGATACTCTTGTTTTTAATCGCAGTACTTTTTTTTACCTCGATGTGCTTTTTACTCCAGTTACTTTTTTAAAAATGTTTTAACTCCCCAAGTCTGCTGTTTGCATTTATTATGGCTACATGTCCTATTTCTCTATTTGTAATGCTTAATTAAGAAACATGCAAGTATAGTTCAGATGAAGAATTGATGTTCAGACGTGGTAGCATGTGTCATAATTTATTAGTAATGTCATTGTGACAACGTAAAATGCAGGAACAGAAATATTCAAGAAATATTACAGCTCTTGCAAGGTAATACATCCTTCTGTTAAGCTCCTTAGAGGGGTTATCCTAGATCAATTTGAAGGGTGAGATCAGTGCTACCAGAGCTCAGCTGTCAGACTCACTGAAGGCCAGTGAGCTTAACTTGGCCAGGTTGTGGACGTGATCCATCCAGGGAAAGAATTGTCCCCTGTCTGAGAAGATGAAGTACATCTCCAACCTTCCTTCGTCCAGTACAACTAAAGGTCTGGTAAGAGCTGCTGAATATTTTACTCCCTAAGTCTGCTGTTTGCATTTATTATATCTGGATGTCCTATTTCTCTATTTGTAATGCTTAATTAAGAAATATGCAAGTATAGTTCAGATGAAGAATTGATGTTCAGACGTGGTAGCATGTGTCATAATTTATTAGTAATGTCATTGTGACAACGTAAATTGCAAGAACAGAAATTTTCAAGTTTATCTTCTACTGAACACTGCATCCCTCCTCCAACTTATGGATCCGGGTGTGATTAGCATGTTTAATTTTTATTATCTCAACTAAACATTTGATGCTGTAATGAAGGCTACTGGTGATTGAAAAATGACTTAAAGATTTCTGGAAATCTTTTAACATTAGCAACTTCATAATGCTTGCTCGCGATGCATGGGACACGATTTATTAATGTTTTTTTAAATGTTAAGATTCTCTCCTGTCAATCACACCATGAAGGCCATGCCCCTTCTGGTGGGAGGGGGAAGTAGCTATAAAACCTGGAAGTGTGGGTGTGGCTCAGTCTCTGCAAGATGGGGAGGGAGAGGGTCACGACTCTCAGTCTGAGCTGGAAATCTACAGAACATTGAGAATACTGACCAGTGAGTGCCCTTTGTGTTATTTTGCAACTGTGTGGCTATTGAAATGTGCGGCTATTGAAATGTGCGCCTTTGCAACTGTGCGCCTTTGCAACTGTGCGCCTTTGCAACTGTGCGCCTTTTGCAACTGCAAAAAAAGAGGAAAATGTCTAAAATTGATTGTCCACCCTCTCCTCCTCCTCTCTGTCTCACCAGTTTTTGGCAGAATTTCTGGCAGTTTCTGAGCCTCCAGCCTGCCAGGCCTGAGTTACTGAGCTGCTGGGCCTGAGTGACTGAGCTGCCAGCCCAAGAATCCATTCGGCCCACAATGTCCATATTAGCCCTCTGGAAAACAGTCCCTTTGACCCACAACACCCATGCTAGCACTCCAGAAAGCCCCCCCGGCAAAAAATGGTAATGGTAAAAGGATGATTAGTAGGACAAACACAATAATCTTGGAAGCTGGTTCTTGTTTGATACAAACATAACTCGCTGTTGTAGTGACTGATCATGATACAGGTAGGGGATGGATACTGGTTGGCAGTGTCTTTCCAAGTGCTGTAATCTACTTTCCAATGGCTAGGCTAGTAAATCTGGCAGAACGATAAGATGTTTGTAATAGTTTGAAGAACTATAATGGTTGGGACCCCTTTAGAAAGTCCTCTTAATTGCTACTGGTTTGAAGCCTGTAACGTTTCCCAGTTACAGCTCTTGCAAGGTAATACATCCTTATGTTAAGCTGCTTAGAGGGGTCATCCTAGATCAATTTGAAGGGTGAGATCAGTGCTACCAGAGCTCAGCTGTCAGACTCATTGAAGGCCAGTAAGCTTAACTTGGCCAGGTTGTGGACGTGATCCATCCAGGGAAAGAATTGTCCCCTGTCTGAGAAGATGAAGTACATCTCCAACCTTCCTTCGTCCAGTACAACTAAAGGTCTGGTAAGAGCTGCTGAATATTTTACTCCCCAAGTCTGCTGTTTGCATTTATTATATCTGGATGTCCTATTTCTCTATTTGTAATGCTTAATTAAGAAATATGCAAGTATAGTTCAGATGAAGAATTGATGTTCAGACTTTGTAGCATGTGCCATAATTTATTAGTAATGGCGTTGTGACAACGTAAATTGCAAGAACAGAAATTTTCAAGTTTATCTTCTACTGAACACTATATCCCTCATCCAACCTATGGATCCGGGTGTGATTAGCATGTTTAATTTTTATTATCTCAACTAAACATTTGATGCTGTAATGAAGGCTACTGGTGATTGTAAAATGACACTTAAAGATGTCTGGAAATCTTAAAATTAGAAACTTCATAATGCTTGCTCGTGATGCATGGGACACGGTTGGTTTGATGTTTGATAAAAACTGTGCCTGCGTCTAGTGCCTGACCGGAGAGGTTTTAGGGTTGGTAATGGACAATGTAAAACATGACAAAAGGTTGAGTTTGGCTTAAAGTAGGTTGTGAAAAGATGAGTTGGAAGACATGCAGGAGTTATTAGACTCATTAAAGAGAACTGTCGCCCCAAAATTTGCTTGACCTGAAGCGCGGGAACATGAAGCAGCGAAGATAGAGGAGGTTGAGGTTCTTTGAAATCTAACAGCCAAGTGGTTGACAGATGCATTCTGTTTAATTGAGAGTGCTTCGGCTATTTTGATGACCATGATCCAAATAATGAACATAATGCAAAAGTGAGTAGAAATGTGCTTTCGGTTCTGAAATGTGTTGCTGGTGCAATGTGGTTCAAGAAACCGACGGTTGATAGGAAGATGCTCTTGAACCTGATCGTCGAGTTACTAACGGGCCCACATTGGGTGTCATAGAGAAGATAAAGAAGAGGAGCATGTTGCAATGGTAGGTACAATAAATGTTGAAAGCGACACCTGAAAGCCAAGGGATATCTGGTAATGAAGCCTTTCCTTGTCAGAGGACAAACACCACATCCAAGTCAACACTAGACAAAAGGAGGAGGAAATGACTGAGCAGAAAACATACATGAGAGGAACAGCAGCATCAGAAGCCTACCACAGATTGTCTCTGGGAAAACTAAGACATCACAACTGACCAGAAGTAGCTGGAGCTAACGTCGATGGGGAACCAAGCTGGACTCTTCTTTGCAGTGTCATTGGATTCACCATTAGGGCAAAAGCAAAAGAAAGATGTCAAATACCCTGACCAGCTCTGAAAGGGCTCTGCACACAAGTCAGAATCTCCAGGAATAATGCATCTATCTGCTTGAAGATGGAGCCATCACCAATTCAACACTGAACAAAAGAAACCAGTGATGACGAGGAGGAAAAGACCCATCCAGGACCAAACAGGAGATCATGAGCATCACAACTGATGCTGTTTGTTTGTGGGGAAACACAAGGGAGGATGTTAAAGAGAGTAAGGTGTATTGTCCAAGTGGATTCAACAGCTGAAGACCGGCCCGCGGTGGGTGCTGGAGAGAAGATGAAGAAGAGGATCAAGAAGCAACGATGGTTACGACAAGTGACCCACTTTCGTCACCCAAGCAAGACAGTTAATGAGAGAGAGCTGAGCCCTCAGTGAGCGAGGAAGATGGAGAGAGCCGTTCCAAAGACCACTCGGCAGCTGAAGACGGGCCCTCGGTGGGTGCCGGAGGATGGAGAGAAGACGAAGAGGAGCATCGGCCAATGGCCGTTACGACAAATGCAGAACGCGACACCTTAAAACCTAGGGAACTCTGATAATGAAGCCTATCCTTGTCACAGGACAGAACCCACACACCAAGTCAACACTAGACAACATGAGGAAGGAACATACATGGGAGGAACAGGAGCACAGGAACATGGATTGTCACTGGGAAAACCAAGGCTTCACAACTGAGCAGAAGTAGCTGAAGCTAACATCGATGGGGAACCAAGCTGGTCTCATTGCAGTGTCATTGGATTCACCAAAGCAAGAAGAAAAATGGCAAATAGCCTGACCAGCTCTGGGAGGACTCTGCTAGCAAGACAGAATCTCCAAGAATGATGCATCTTTTTGACTGAAGACGGAGCCATCACCAATTCAACACCGAACTAAAGAAAGCACCAGTGATGACGAGGAGAAAAAGATCCATCCAGGACCAAACAGTTCATGAGCATCACAACTGATGTTGCTTGATGGTGGGAAACCCAAGCGAGGATGTTAAAGAGGGCAAGATGTGCAGTCCAAGAGAGGATACGGCAGCAGAAGACAGGCCCGTGGTGGGTGCTGAAGGTTCAATGTGCCCGCGGTGGGTGCCGGAGAGAAGATGAAGAAGAGGATCAAGAAGCAAAGAAAGTTACGACAAGTGACCTACTTTCATCACCCAAGTGAGACTGTTAAGGAGTGAGCGAGGAAGACGGATGGAGCTGTCCAAGAGATTACTCGGCAGCTGAAGACTGGCCCATGGTGGGTTCCGGAGGTCGGAGTGAAGACGGCCACTCTGTGGGTGCCGGAGGTTGGAGAGAAGACTAAGAGGAGCCAGTGCCAATGTTAGTCGCCAATTCCCAACGCGACACCTGAAAGCCAAGGGATCTCTCGTAATGAAGCCATTCTGTGTCACAGGACAGAGCCCACACCTAAGTCAACACTGGATGAAATGAGGAAGGAACATGCAGCGGAGGAACAGGAGCATCAGAACCTTACTACAGATTGTCTCTTGAAAACCAACGCATCACAACTGACCAGACGTAGCTGGAGCTAACAACGATTGAGAACCAACTGGTCTCCTTTGCAGTTTCATTGGATTCACCAGAAGGGCAAAGCCAGAAGAAAGATGTCAAATAGCCTGACCCACTCAGAGAGGACTCTGCAAGCAAGGCACAATCTCCAGGGTTGATGCATCTTTTTGACTGAAGATGGAGTCATCATCAATTCAAAACTGAAGAAAAGAAAGCACCAGTGATGACGAGGAGGAAAAGACCCAGCCAAGACCAAGCAGGAGTTCATGAGCATCATAACTGACGCAGCTTGTTGGGAAACACAATTGAGGATGTTTACGTGATATTGGAGTTGATATCTTGTCCCATTATGTTATTATTAGTTATAGAAAAGTAGACTGTGATAATACAAAAACAATCTTTGTGGAGCAGCCATTGTGATGCAGTCTGTTGTGGTTTAGAAGGACTGATCATGATACATTTGTCTGGACCAGGTACATCTCATTTATGAAAGTATTGGACCAATTCAATTTAACTAATTATGATCCCACAGTATTATTTGCTCCAAAGCACAGTCAAATGTTTTTGTTGTTTGCGCGTGGACTTAACATCGGAGCCGATCCCTTGCCTGGGATCATTCCAACAGCGGCCTGCGAACTTACCATCGAGCTTGCAATCTCGGGAGAGGCCGAGTCAGGAAGGTCCAATGACGCAGAGGCTCGACCTGCCCCGACCCGGGGTCCGATCTCTGGCGTGGGGGAGCTGACATTCCCCCTGATGCGGGGAGCCCGACCACAGGAGAGCAAAGAAGGGAAGAGATTGAGCTTTTTTTCGCCTTGATTGAGTTGGGGTTCAAGCTTGACGAAAAGCTGTTTTAAACCTGGAGGGAATAGTTCCCTGGTTCCTGCATCATCTTTCTGATGATAGCTGCCTGTTTGACGAAGCACGTTGTGCAGATTCCTTCAATGCTGTGGTGAGACAATAATGAGGAAAAGACCCAGCTCTCAGGTTTAGACAGTAGATGAGGAGGTTGGGCTGGGGGTCGAGGATAGGTTGACGGTTGGTTGGACGCGCCGCTGAGAACAAAGGAGGAGCCAACGTGGGGAACCACCGAGAAGTCTTCCTGCAGACTTCGGTGACCTACTCCGAGATGACTGCCAGCAACGTGCCGGGGGTAGAACGGCCACCGACTCAACACTGGCCGAAATAAAGCAACAGGGTTCTCGGGGAGGAGGAAAAGACCCAGTATGAACATAGAGGAGAGCCAGAACAGCTCATTGCTGGGAAGCCCAAGGCATCATAACAGACGCGTCCCAGGAAGCCACGAGCGGTGGGAGAAACTGGGTGACGCATCCCTGTGGCCGAACTGGGTCGGAGCTACGGAGCCCTCGAGTGGACCTGGCGACCATAGAATTTGGCCTGGTGGTTTGCGAGGAGGTCGGGTCAGCAGTCGGCAAGAAGGTTGAGCCGGTGGTCGAAGTGGAGAAAGGGGTTGGGGGACCGCCAAGAGGGAAAACCAAAGAAGACACGTCGCGGAGAACGAAGGAGGACCCTGCGCGGGAGAACCGCCGAGAAATAAGGGGGACTGACATCTGGTATCTCCAGACCTCAGCCAACTGCTGCCTCAACCAAGGACAGAACGGTGACGCAGCGTAGAGTTGCTGCCTTACAGCACCAGAGAACCGGGTTCGATCCTGACTACGGGTGCTCTCTATGGAATTTGTTCGTTCTCCCCGTGACCTGTGTCGGTTTTCTCTGATATCTTTGGTTAACTCCCACACTCAAGGCATACAGGTTCATTGGGTACGGTAACAATTATAAATTGTTCCTACTGTGCGTGATACTGATAGTGATAGTGATAGTGTTAATGTGCAGTGATCGCTGTATGGTATAGGGGGTTACACAAACGGCTGGAGAAACTCAGCGGGTGCAGCAGCATCTAAGGAGCGAAGGAGATAGGCGACGTTTTGGGTCAAGAGCCTTCTTCAGAAGGTATAGACTCGGTGAGCCGTAGGGCCTGTTTTTGCGTTGTATCTCTAAACTAAACGAATTCACTGATTCTCTTGTGCCCTTGCCTCTGTCTGTCTCCGATTTCACCAACGGATACGGAGGACCTCCACTCCCAGTAACCTTCCTCCTCAACCCGCCTTCTATGCTGTCTTGGGCAAGCAGAAGTTACCAGTCGTCTATGTAAGTGCAAACATTTACATTCAAAAATAGATTTTCAATTTAAAAAAATGTTTAATTTAGATGCCTTTACTGTTGATTTTGTTTTTAAACTGTTTTCTTTATTGAAGATTGATGGATCCATACTCTCAGATCTTGGCTATCTTGGACCTTCTGTGGACCAATGAGCTTAACCTGGCCTGTCTGCACTGACAGTTGCTATCTTGCCCAAGGAGATCCAGAGCATCTGCAATGTTCCCTCGTTCATTCCAACAAAGCCTCTGGTAAACGGACTGCAAAAGCTTTTATAGATATGTGAGGAGAAAAAGATTAGTCAAAACAAATGTAGGTCCCTTGCAGTCAGAAACGGGTGAATTGATCATGGGGAACAAGGACATGGCAGACCAATTGAATAACTACTTTGGTTCTGTCTTCACTAAGGAAGACATGAATAATCTGCTGGAAATAGCAGGGGACCGGGGGGGCAAATGAGATGGAGGAACTGAGTGAAATCCAGGTTAGTTGGGAAGTGGTGTTAGGTAAATTGAATGGATTAAAGGCCGATAAATCCCCACGGCCAGGTAGGCTGCATCCCAGAGTGCTTAAGAAATGTAGCCCCAGAAATAGTGGATGCATTAGTGATAACTTTTCAAAACTCTTTAGATTCTGGAGTAGTTCCTGAAGATTGGAGGGTAACTAATGTAAGCCCACTTTTTAAAAAGGGAGGGAAAGAGAAAACGGGGAATTATAGACCAGTTAGTCTAACATTGGTAATGGGGAAAATGCTAGAGTCAGTTATTAAAGATGGGATGGCAGCACATTTGGAAAGTGGTGAAATCATTGGACAAAGTCAGCATGGATTTATGAAAGGTAACTCATGTCTGACAAATCTTGTAGAATTTTTCGAGGATGTAACTAGTCGAGTGGATAAGGGAGAACCAGTGGATGTGTTATATCTGGACTTTCAGAAGGCTTTCGACAAAGGTCCCATATAAGAGATTAGTATGCAAACTTAAAGGACATGGTATTGGGGGTTCAGTATTGATGTGGATAGAGAACTGGCTTACAGACAGGAAGCAAAGAGTAGGAGTAAACGGGTATTTTTCAGAATGGCAGGCAGTCACTATTGGGGTACCACAAGGCTCAGTGCTGGGATCCCAGCTAATTACAATATATATTAATGATTTGGACGAGGGAATTGAATGCAACATCTCCAAGTTTGTGGATGACACGAAGCTGGGGGGCAGTGTTAGCTGTGAGGAGAATGCTGGGTGACTTGGATAGGTTGGGTGAGTGGGCAAATGAATGGCAGATGCAGTGTAATGTGGATAAATGTGAGGTTATCCACTTTGGTGGCAAGAACAGGAAAGTAGACTATTATCTGAATGACGGCTGATTAGGAAAAGGGGAGATGCAATGAGACCTGGGTGTCATGGTACACCAGTCATTGAAAGTAGGCATGCAGGTGCAGCAGGCAGTGAAGAAAGCAGATGGTATGTTAGCATTCATAGCAAAAGGATTTGAGTATAGGAGCAGGGAGGTCCTTCTGCAGTTGGACAGGGCCTTAGTGAGACAACACCTGGAGTATTGCATACAGTATTGGTCTTCCAATCAGAGGAACTCCATTCTTGACATAGAGGGAGTACAGAGAAGATTCACCAGACTGATTCCTGGGATGGCAGGACTTGCATATGAAGAAAGACTGGATAGACTCGGCTTGTACTCACTGAAATTTAGAAGATTGAGGGGGGGGGGGGGGGGGGTCTTATAGAGACTTACAAAACTCTTAAGGGATTGGACAGGCTAGATGCAGGAAGATTGTTCCCGATGCTGGGGAAGTCCAGAACAAGGGATCACAGTTTAAGGATAAGGGGAAACTCTTTTAGGACCGAGATGAGAAAATGTTTTTTCACACAGAGAGTGGTGAATCTGTGGAATTCTCTGCCACAGAAAGTAGTTGAGGCCAGTTCATTGGCTATATTTAAGAGGGAGTAAGACGTGGCCCTTGTGGCTAAAGGGATCAGGGGGTATGGAGAGAAGGCAGGTACCGGATACTGAGTTGGATGATCAGCCATGATGCAGGCTCGAAGGGCCGAATGGCCTACTCCTGCACCTATTTTCTATGTTTCTATGTAAGAGCAACCAAAAAGACAGTCCTCACTGACAGTCTTTTAAAAATCACCAGAAAAAATGTATTCCCAAAGCCTGCCATTTACATTTATTTTGTCTGGATGTCCTATTTCTTTATTTGTAGTGCTTTGCAACAAAAGATGCAAAGTTTGGGCTGGGGGTTGAGATTCAGGTCGGGTAGTAGGTATCATAGAACATAACACAACAAGGTTTGTGTGAAACAATTGTACACAAGCTGACATTTTCTTGAAGATCTCAATTACATAAATGCAAGTTGCAGGCAACAAAGGTCTTTATTTTTCAGCTGGCCCCAATCATTAAACGTCAAGAAACTGTACACGGTAATTTAGAGCCACGGGAATCTGCAGATGCAGGAATCTTGATCAAAAAACAAAATTTGTTGCTCAATGGGATATTAGAGGTAAATTTGAACAACAAATGGCAAATGTTGGAAATAAAAAAACAAAATGCTGGAAAATTCAGCCCATCAGGAAACATCACTGAAGAGAGAAACATCATAATGAATGTTGATTAAAGAACAATCCATAACCTTTTGAGATGTCTTTCATGAAATCTGTTGCTTCAGTAGATTTGTGCTCAATGAACGGATGACTTTAGGAACCAAACTGAGTTTTTTAACTGGCTGCCTCTGATATTTTACTTTAGCAAGACCAGACCAGAAACTCCTTGATTTTGTGCATCTTTTTGTTATTAGATGGTGCCAGAGTGTCTTTCCATAGCAATAATCTATTATGTTTATAATTGTGCACCAGCTCAATACTTTCTAAAGAGTCATGCAGCACAGAAATAGGCCGTTTGGCCCAACTTAAACCTGTCAACCAAAATGACCCATCTAAACTAGTCTCATTACTTGCATTTGGTTCATATCCTTCTAAATATTTTCTATCCACGTGTCTGTCCAAGTATCTTTGAAATATTGTTATTGTCCCTCAAATACTTTCCCTGGCAGCTCGTGCTTTATACCATCCACTCTCTAAGTGGAAAAACATGCCCCTCAGTTCCCTATTACTTTTTCCCCTCTCACCTACAACCTATGGTTTAAAAGATGTGTGGACAGGTACATGCATTGGAAAGGTTTAGAGATTTATGGGCTAAATGCAAGCAAATTGGACTAGTTTAGATGGGGCATCTTGGTTATATTTTTTTCAAAACATATCAAGAGAAATGTTTATGGTATGCTGACAATGTTTGTCAGAGGTCAAATAAGACTGGTCACGTGTGTGACCTCACACGGAAACATTTTTTTCATAACTGTTTTATCTTACAAACCCGGTGAATTTTAAAAAGCTAGAATGTTCATATCTTTAGTAGACATACATTATAGTTCTGTAGGTAGGAAAATAGCAATGAATAAGATTAATCTTACAATACTTTTTAAATGTATTACTTTATGTGATGCCATCTGATCACATGTGTGACATTTTTGGTTCACTTTCCAAAGAATGGCCCATAAACTGTTCTATCTTTTACAGCTGGGTTAGATCCAGAGCATGAGGCCCTGCCCTAACCATTAGAGATGGATGCCATGTTGAAAATAACCTCAAGTTTTCAGAAAGGAATGGATGGATCCTGCTTCTTATTGCTCCCTCCAGCAAGATGGCGGTGGTACGCTTCATCCTCCAGATCACCACAACAGCAGTCTGCAGTACCATCGGGCATCTCATTATGATGATGGTAGCCAGAATCACCAGGACAATGGTCCAGACTTCCAATTTGTACATTGACATAATTGAAACCGCCTTATTGGGTTAAAACACAGAATGGATTTAGATGAAGGAAATAATATGAGCCACTGAATTCCATCATAACCAAAAAAGCATACCATCGTTTCTACTTCCTCAGAAGACAAGGATATTTGACATTAATTTAAAAACTCTTACCAACTTCTACAGTTGAACTGTAGAAAACGTACTGCCGGGTTGTATCACAGCTTGGTTTGGGAACAGCTTTGCCCAAGACCACAAGAAATTGCAGAGTTGTGGATCACTCCAGCACATGGACCAGACTTCACACCATTGACTACATCTACACTTCACTCCCTTGGGAAAGCAGCCAACATAATCAAAGACCTTTTCCATCCTTGTCATTTCCACTTTTCCCTGTTTCCATCACAAAGAGGATATAAAAGCTTGAAAGCGCGTACCTTCACAGCTTACTTCCCTGTCATTTGAATTCTGAACGGTCCTTCCAGAAGCTGGGATACATTTCCTAATTTCCATCCAACATCATTGTGAACATCGGATTTTTCTCAGAAACGATTATGCGATTATGCATATAATGTTGAGAAATTGTTTGCTGCACTTTGCATGTTTTTTCCTCTCTCTACCTATTGTATGACTTGATTGGATTTATGTACAGTATTACCTGATTTAATTGCGTAGCATGCAAACAAAAGCTTTTCACTGTATCTCAGTGCACACAACAATAAAACAATTTAAACTTGTGTGTGTGCCACAGTAGATTACTTCACATTGCCATATTATATTGCCCGCAATGTTACCTATCTCCTTCGCTCCATAGATGCTGCTGCACCCGCTGAGTTTCTCCAGCATTTTGTGTACCCACCATATTATATTCCTTATGTTATGTTCTGGCCCACACACGCAGCTTGTTTCTATCCCTTTAAAACCCCTTTACATCCTACTCACTGCTCAAACATTTCCCAAATGTTGTATCATCAGTAAAATTGGAAATGTGATATTTGGCTTCCTCATCCAACTAGTTGATAAAGACTGAATAATCAGGGTTCCTGTGTTACCCACCTATTTATTCCCAATCCTTGTTTTCTGCCTGTCGGCCAATTCTCAATAGGCAGCAGTATACTACACTAATCACATACCTTCTGAAGTTCTAAATGTACCACTGCCATTGTCCATTTAACCAACCATATCCTTAAATATCTTCAAAAAAATTAACACCATGCACTCTTCTGGATTAAACTCCATTAATTATTGCTCAGACCATTTGCCCAACTGATTTAGAACCTGCTGTAATTTTTGATAACAATCTTCACTGTCTATGATACCACACACTTTAGTGTCATCTGTAAACTCTCAGTCCCAAAAGGCCACTCCATTACAACTTGCCTTCATTTATTGCCTGCTTAATTAGTCCATTTTGATCACTTTAACAAGTCTATGGCTGCCTTGAAATCCCTTGGGAAAGCAGCCAACATTTGTACTATTTCATTACATAACTTGGAATCCAATTCAATTTGCGATTCACTTTCTAGTTCATCAGGCACCATCTCCATCTCCCAAAATATTTGAGATTGGGCCATTGTTTTGTGATAAATGGGAAATATTTAGAAATGCTATCAACATCTTTGGAACTGCACATTACTAGTCTGAGGTTGTGAGTGTCATAAGGAATAGGAGTAAAATGAGGCTGTTCGGCCCATCAAGTCTACTCCGCCAATCAATTATGCCTGATCTATCTCCTTCCTAACCCCATTTTGCCTTCTCCCCATAACCTCTGACACCTGTACTAATCAAGAATCTATCTATCTCTGCCTTAAAAATATCCACTCACAGCCTCCATAGCCTTCTGGGGAAAATAATTCCACAGATTCACCACCCACTGACTAAAGAAATGTCTGCTCATCTTCCTAAAAAATGTACATTAGCGTTTAATTTAGATATACAGCGCGGAAACAGGCCCTTCGGCCCACCGGGTCTGCCGAACAGCGATCCCCGCGCATTAACGCTAGGGCCAATTTTTATGTTTACCAAGCCAATTAACTTACAAACCTGCACGTCTTTGGTGTGTGGGAGAAAACTGAAGATCTCAGAGAAAACCCAGATGGTAGAATGGTGGATTAAAAAAAATACAGCTATACATTATTCAGGACTGCATTCTATTCTCCAGCTGTTCTCTTTCTCACACTCTGCTCCTCTTCAGACAGGTGCCCTGCCTATGAGCAACTTTAGAGCAGTGTAAGTGGATGTGGGCTGCCTGGGCATGATTTTACTGACATCTTATCCTACCACATATTTTACTTATTTCAGAAGACCGTTTGCATCAGACACAACCTTTACAACCATCATGTGTGGGAAGGAACTGCAGATGCCGGTTTAAACTGAAGATAGACACAAAAAGCTGGAGTAAGTCAGCGGGTCAGACATCACTGGCGAAAAGGAATTACTGACGTTTCTAACGTTTCAGATCGAGACCCTACTTCAGCCATCAGTTAGCAATGAGCACAGACTTTATTGTGCAGGAAAGAACTGCAGATGTTGGTTTAAATTGAAGGTAGACACATAATGCTGGAGTATCCCTTTGGCTTTTCTTCCCTTTTGGCTTTTTTTTTAACCTTTTTGCTTTCTTTTTGGCTTTTTTCCCCTTTGGCTTTATTTCTTGACAATAATTTGCAGTGCCTTGAGGAAATATCTAGGGAAAAGGACGTGGAATTATTCTACCACAGCCAGTACAAACACAATAGGCCAAATGACCTCTATCTCTCCAGCTACATTTCTTTGATTCTATATGTGTCCTTAATTTCCCTTTTAACCACCTCTTTCCCCTCTCTCTCCTGGACTGGTTACTTCTAATGGGAGAGGATGTATATGCAATAGTGCTATTTTACATCGGATTCACGTGAGTGATTCCATGAAGAACCCCGCCAGTCGGCATGTGCGTCATTACGCCTGACGCATGGCGCAGCGACCGGCTGGGAGGAGCAGCACTTCTCCAGCGGTAAGTTTAAAAAGCTTCAGGTAAGTGTTTAACTTCTCCGGGGTCTCTGCGTTTGGTAATTCTTGTTGCAGGAGGACAAGTTCAAACATGAAAAAATCTGGAACAGCGAGGCGAGCCGTGCCAACAATATCTCAACCCCACGGGAGTGCGGGTAGCGGCGGCCGTCTAGTTCATCAATGGAGTCGTTAGTTGTCAAACCAACGACCACAGACTTGGTGTCGGAAAACACTGTGCCTACACCGGAGGGGCACAAGGCTACGCAAAAGTCTGTCCGGCCGATAGACTCAAACAAGTCCGGCCGAGAGGGTTTGACCCTAGAAATGGCTACCGCGGAACGGGTACCCAGGATGGAGCTCCTATTGGAGAGGATGCTCCATCCAGAGCGCTGGCCTCTCCAAGAGCCCGTGCCAGCAGCGCCTACCGGGCTGCCAAGTATCTTCCTCCAGGATGAGGAAAGTAAACCAGGTCAGATGGAATCTGACGCCGATTCACAGGGTTCAGCAATAGAGGCTGCCCCACGGGACGAGCTGCAAGCGCCAGAGGTCCCATTCCTGGCGACCAGGTTTGCCATCCCTACAGACTCTGGCGAGCTGCTTGGAGAGGAGCTGGCTGCCAGCATAAATTACCTGGCTTCCCACCAGCTCCAGGAGCTGGCTGTGGACACTACTGCAGAAAGTATGAGACCCCCGAGAACTGTATCCTGCTGAAGGTGCCGACAGTTAATCATGCCATTTGGGACCATATGGGGGCAAGCATCCGAGCGCAGGAGATTAAACTCTTTGGCGTCTGGAATAACGGCTTTTGGTAGGTCGGTGGATGGTGGGCTCCTGACTGAAGTTCAGCAGGATGCCCTGGCTCTTATGTGCAATGTGCACTTTGAGATTAATTGTCACAGAAAGAGCGCCATCCGCCCCACCATTAATCCCAGGTTTGCTGCCTTATGCAAGCCTGGCACCGTCCAGCCGCCGAATCTATTATTTGGAGAAGACCTGGCCAAAAGGGTAAAGGAGCTGGACGACGAAGCCAAGAATGTTGGGCTTATCAAGGCGCCAGTGACCAACTGAACTCTCCGACAGCAATACCCCTATAAGCAGTCTGTGGAAACCGGGCTGGCAAGGACCAAGCCGACCGTTTAATGTCCGCAACTGGTGCTCCCCAGCAGGAACAAGGGGAAACATGCCTTTACAACCCAGGACCAGGCAAAGAGCACCAGTAACCATGGTGGTAGGTGGGTCTGGCTTGTTGAAACATATTGCCTTGCCTACCAGTTGGGGGAAGGTTACACAGGTTTCTGGGAGAATGGTATAAAATAACCTTGAATGTGTTTATACTGCAGAGTATTCAAGGGTTTAAAATTGAATTTATTCCCAACCTACCCAGCCAGCACAACCGAAACGGGCACTCATCTTCTCACAAAAAGAGAATTTGATGATCCAAGCTGAAATAGCAAAACTATGCCTCAAGGGAGAAAACAGTCTATCAGACCCATCAATTCATGTCCAATGTGTTCCCTAGACCAAAGAAGCATGGTGGGTGTAGAATGATATTGGATTTAACAGGACTTAATCCGTTTGTGCAGTATCAACATTTAAAAATGGAAACGTTTGTTACTGCCAAACAACTGCTTTCCAGGGGGTGTTATATGGCATGTATAGATATCCAAGATGCGTATTATTCAGTGCCTGTTCATAAAGACTATCGCAGATATTTGAAATTTAACTGGATGGGACAATTGTGGCAATTTTTCGAGCTGTACCTAATGGATTAACCTCAGCCCCTCGCCTATTTACTAAATTGCTAAAACCAGTACTGGGGTTATTACGGTCACAAGGCCATATAATCATGGCCTATTTGGATGACATTCTAATCATTGGAAACACTTTTGACGAAGCTGAGTTATCAGTCTCAGTTGTTCAACTCATAGTGCAGAGGCTAGGTTTCATCGTCCACCCAGTTAAATCAAATTTGGTACCTGTTAACATAATTGACTATCTGGGTTTCACAGTTGATTCCAATCACATGTCTGTAACTCTGCCCCTGGACAAGGGTGTAGATTTAATTGAAGGCTGTATCAACCTCTTTAAGGAAAAAACCTCTTCAATTAAACAGCTTGCGAGCTTAATTGGTAAATTGGTAGCAGCCTTTCCAGCAGTCCAATATTGTCCTTTGCATTATCAGCATTTACAGAGAGCAAAGGTACAGGCACTGAGAATACATGCAAACCCCTACAACCAGCCCATGCACTTACCATCTGAAGCCATCGCAGAGATACAGTGGTGGATTAGAAACATATTAAATTGTTATGGCACAATTTTGACAAAAGCACCATCACTTATTTTACAGACTGATGTTAGTGCCCTAGGTTGGGGTGCTACTGATACTAGATGTAGATGTGGAGGCTGATGGGATATGCATGAGGCACAGATTCTCCAATCACATGAAATAAATTATTTAGAACTGTTAGGAGCGTTCTATGGGCTCAAAGCTTATTGTACCACTAAGCATCACTGACATGTTCAGTTGCAGATTGACAACATCACGGCAGTGGCGTATGTCAATCATATGGGTGGAATCAAGTCAAAATCATGTGATGGATTGGCTAACACTATTTGGCACTGGTGCATAACAAAGAATATTTGGATTTCAGCTGTCTACTTGCCATGCAGACTCAATATGGTGGCAGACACCAGGTCACGCAAATTCAACGACAACACTGAGTGGATGTTGAATCGTGAAGTATTTGGTGGAATTGTCCTTCGATATGGGATGCCAGATATCGATTTGTTTGCAACCAGACTTAATCACCAGGTACCAAAATATGTTTCATGGGAACCAGACCCAGGGGCAGTGGCGGTAAATGCATTCTCACTGCACTGGGGCGGAATGTTTTTATATGTCTTTCCCCCCTTCTGCCTCATCAGTCGATGCCTGAATAAGATCAAGCAGGACACCGCTACAGGGGTTCTGGTAGTGCCCGACTGGCCTACACAGCCATGGTTCCCGCTCATTTCATAAAATAACCATGCACCCTATTGTACTGCTTCCAAAATGTGTAAATTTATCGGTGCACCCTGTGACTCGGGACCCACACCCATTGAATGATCGTGTAAATTTGTTGATTTGCAGATTTTAAAAAGGCCGTACCTGTGTCTGAGACTGTCCAATCAGACTGTGGATACCATCACGTCATCCTGGAGGGATAGCACAAAAAGGTAATACCTCTCCCATATCAGGAAATGGGAGGAATTTTGCTTACATGGGAACATCACTTATCACACGGCCTCTATCCCAGATGTGCTAGAATTTCTATCCCACTTACACTCCAATGAAGGGCTGAGTTACAGTGCCATCAACAGTGCCAGGAGTGCCCTGTCAGCGTACTTGTGCCGAGGGTCAGATCTCCAGCCTTTAGGGTCCCACCCGTTAATATCAAGATTCATGAAGGGTGTGTTTAATTCCAATCCTCCTAGGCCTAGGTACTCTCAAATCTGGGATGTGAGCATGGTACTCACGGTGCTCCGTCAATGGGGAACAGCCACATCATTGTCCTTACTAAGGATCACCCTCAAATTGGTCCTGCTCATGGCGCTTACATCAGTGGAAAGGGTTCAGACTCTCCACAAACAGCGTCTCGACAGGATGGTGTCATCACAAAATGATGTTACTTTTCATGTCTATGAGTTACTCAAACAGAGCAGGCCAGGGGTGCCAGGATACAAGCTTGTATTGTCAGCTTGTCCCACAGATTCACGCCTGTGTGTAGTGGAGCACTTGAAGCATTATATTGACGTTACGAAGAGCGTCAGAGGGTCCGAGGTAGCACTACTTACAGTGGCTTGCAAAAGATTTCATACCCCTTGAACTTTTCCACATTTTGTCACGTTACAACCACAAATGTAAATATATTTTATTGGAATTTTATGTGATAGAGCAACACAAAGTGGTGCATAATTGTGAAGTGGAAGGAAAATGATACACGGTTTCCAAATTTTATTACAAATAAAATACTGAAAAGTGTGGCGTGCAAAAGTATTCAGCCCCCTCAAGTCAATACGTTGTAGAACCACCTTTCGCTGCAATTACAGCTGCAAGTCTTTTGGGGTATGTCTCTACCAGCTTTGCACATCTAGAGACTGAAATTTTTGCCCATTCTTCTTTGCAAAATAGCTCGAGCTCAGTTAGATTGGATGGAGAGCGTCTGTGAACAGCAATTTTCTAGTCTTGCCAGAGATTCTCAATTGGATTTAGGTCTAGACTTTGACTGGGCCATTCTAACACATGAATATGCTTTGATCTAAACCATTCCATTGTAGCTCTGGCTGTATGTTTAGGGTCGTTGTCCTGCTGGAAGGTGAACCTCCGCCCCAGTTTCAAGTCTATTGCAGACTCTAACAGGATTTCTTCCAAGATTGCCGTGTATTTGGCTCCATCCATCTTCCCATCAACTTTGACCAGCTTCCCTGTCCCTGCTGAAGAAAAGCATCCCCACAGCATGATGCTGCCACCACCATGTTTCACAGTGGGGATGGTATGTTCAGGGTGATGTGCAGTGTTAGTTTTCCGCCACACAAAGCGTTTTGCATTTAGGCCAAAAACTTCAATTTTGGTCTCATCAGACCAGAGCACCTTCCTCCACATTTTTGCTGTGTCCCCCACATGGCTTGTGACAAACTGCAAATGGGACTTCTTATGGCTTTGTTTCAACAATGGCTTTCTTCTTGCCACTTCCATAAAGGCCCGATTTGTGGAGTGCACGACAAATAGTTGTCCTTTGGACAGATTCTCTCACCTGAGCTGTGGATCTCTGCAGCTCCTCCAGAGTTACCATGGGCCTCTTGGCTGCTTCAATGCTCTCCTTGCCCGGCCTCTCAGTTTAGGTGGACGGCCATGTCATGGTAGGTTTGCAGTTGTGCCATACTCTTTCCATTTTCGGATGATGGATTGAACAGTGCTCCGTGAGGTGTTCAAAGCTTGGGATATTTTTGTATAACCTAACCCTGCTTTAAACTTTATCCCTGACCTGTCTGGTGTGTTCCTTGGGCTTCATGATGCTGTTTGTTCACTAATGTTCTCTAACAAACCTCTGAGGCCTTCACAGAACAGCTGTATTTAAATTGAGATTAGATTACACACAAGTGGACTCTATTTACTAATTAGGTGACTTCTGAAGGCAATTGGTTGCACTGGATTTTATTTAGGGGTATCAGAGTAAAGGGGGCTGAATTCTTTTGCATGCCACACTTTTCAGTTTTTTATTTGTAAAAAAATTTGAAACCCATGTATCATTTTCCTCCCACTTCACAATTATGTGCCACTTTGTGTTGGTCTATCACATAAAATCCCAATAAAATACATTTACGTTTGTGGTTGTAACGTGACAAAATGTGGAAAAGTTCAAGGGGTATGAAAACTCTTGCAAGCCACTGTATAAACCACAAAAAGCCACATAAGCAAGTGTAATCTCAGACCATCTCACGATAGTTGAAACAAGTCCTGGTATGTGCAGGAGTTAATACTCAAAACTTTAAATCTCACTCCACCAGTGCAGCATCGACGTCAGTGGCGAGGACAATGGAGGTCCCTCTAGACCACATTCTCGCGGCTGCAGGATGGTCAAATGAATTGACTTTTCAGAGGTTCTACAACATGCCGCTTGTTGAATCCGGGGTGTTCGCCCACTCTGTGTTAAATTTTGTTTCATAGCTTCTCCCTGGGAGAGCGGAGTTGCTATTGTATATATTTTGTTAGTTGTGAATTAAAACATTAACATGTTAATCAGTATCATGAATCAATGTTGTTACTAATTCACTCCTCCTGAGTCAACTGCTTGCAGTGTGATACGCCTGGATTTGGATCGGCGTTAAATCACAGACCTTTAAAGTCCTCCGGGCAAGTCCTCAAGAAAGCAAATGGTATGTAAGAAAGCAAATGGTATGTTAGCATTCAAAGAAAGCAAATGGTATGTTAGCATTCATAGCAAAAGGATTTGAGTATAGGAGCAGGGAGGTTCTACTGCAGTTGTACAGGGTTTTGGTGAGGCCACACCTGGAGTACTGCGTACAGTTTTGGTCTCCAAATCTGAGGAAAGACATCCTTGCCATAGAGGGGGTACAGAGAAGATTCACCAGACTGATTCCTGGGATGTCAGGACTTTCATATGAGGAAAGATTGGATAGACTCGGTTTGTACTCGATGGAATTTAGAAGATTGAGGGGGGATCCTATAGAAACCTACAAAATTCTTAAGGGGTTGGACAAGCTAGATGCTGGAAGATTGTTCCCGATGTTGGGGGAGTCCAGAACAAGGGGTCACAGTCTAAGGATAAGGGGGAATTCCTTTAGGACCGAAATGAGGAAAACATTCTTTACACAGAGAGTGGTGAGTCTCTGGAATTCTCTGCCACAGAAGGTAGTTGAGGCCAGTTCATTGGCTATATTTAAGAGGGCGTTAGATGTGGCACTTGTGGCTAAAGGGATCAGGGGGTATGGAGAGAAGGCAGGTACGGGATACTGAGTTGGATGATCAGCCATGATCACATTGAATGGCGGTGCAGGCTCGAAGGGCCTGCACCTATTTTCTATGTTTCTATGTTTCTATGGAATCACTCACGTGACTCCGAAGTAAAATAGTAAGATTAAACGAGAACTTACCAGTTTGAAGTTTGATCTTTATTTTATGAGGAGTTACGATGAGAGATTACGTGCCCACCCTCCCAACCATCATATCATGAACCTCATCTGGTAGTTCTAGAGTTATAATCTTACTATAATACTTCGATTGTTGTTTTCTGTGATTTCACACCGCTGCTTTGAAGATTGACGCACATGCCGACTGGCGAGGTTCTTCACGCAATCGCTCTTCGTAACTCCTCATAAAATAAAGATCAAACTTCAAACTGGTAAATTCTCATTTAATCTTACTATTGGCTCTGCTTCCATGGCTACTCAGGAATTTCTGATGTAAACACTTCATCTTGTTCAGTTAGCACAATTATAATCGCAATGATTTTCTTGATTGTGTAAATGGAATGAGAATGGATGTGGGAGGAGAGGCAAGTCAAAATATAAGAATATAAACAGAAGTAACATTTAACTTCTCAAACTTTGTGCAAGACCATGTCTATGCTCGGGTTCACCTTTCATCCAACGCCTGCCATTTCCCCCCCAAAATAAACTATGCAGAAGAAGAAATATATACAAAACCAAAGATTGCAAAAACTCATTATCAGTGCCTATACATTGGATGGTGTCATAGAAACATAAAAAATAGGTGCAGGAGTAGGCAATTCGCCCCTTCGAGTCAGCACCACCATTCAATACGATCATGGCTGATCATCCTAAATCAGTTTCCCATTGCTGCTTTCTCCCCATATCCCTTGATTCCTTACTTTGATTCCCTTCATTCACAGTTTGTAGTGTTCACACCTATCTTTAAACAAAATACTTGTGGCCTCCGTGAGGGGATATCCCTGCCCTTGTTTGAGGGGGGTTTCCACTAGACTTTGCCCTCAATGTTCAGCAGTGGAAGGACCTTAGACTGGGCTTCTGGAGTGTGAACCATCATTCTTTTCCCCAAAATAAGCATTATTCAGAATAATAAAAAGATATACACAATACAAGAACAGTGCAAAAACTCTTCTGATATTCTCAGTGTATATACATTTATTTTCTATGGTAGTGTTCACAAATTATCCTTATTCCACGCCACTCATGTGGCTCCCTTGTTTGAGGGGTATCTCCACCAGGTGCTGCCTGCCATATTATTTCAAAGAAGATAAATAAAATGCAGGAGTAACTCAGCGGACAGGCAGCATCTCGAGAGAAGGAATGGGTCACGTTTTGGATCGAGACCCTTCCTTTTATTTAACTTGTCCCACTTCTTCCTTAAAGTTTGACTGTTGCTGCTGCAGGCCCTTCCCCTGGGGTGTGTTCATAAGTGATAAGAGTAGAATTTGGCCATTCGGCCCATCGACGGTCGATGAGAGCATGGAGTGCCGCCGTGAGGGGGGAGAAGAACAATGGACAATGGAAGGGAAGGAGAACAAAGAACAATGGGGACCCGGTGTAGGGGAATCGCTGTGGTGGGGAGGAACAAAAGGAGGAGCCGGCGTACTTTGTAACTTTGCCAGCGTCATAGGTGGCTGCTATTTGTATAAATTGGGTATTCAAGCAAAGAATTTCAATGTCTTGTCACATGTAACAATAAAGTGCTCCATTCCGTTCCAAGTCTACTCTGCCATTCAATTATGGCTGATCTATCTTTCCCATTTAACCCCATTCTCCTGCCTTCTTCTCATAACCCCTGACACCATGACCCGAGCACCAGACGCCCAATTGGTAGGGTTGCTGCCAGTGACAGGAATTCAGGTTCGATCCAGACTAACGGTGCTGTCTGTACGGCGTTTGTACGTTCTCACTGAAATCACATGAGTTTTCTCCGGGTGCTCCAGTTTCCTCCCACATCCCAAACACGTGTAGGTTAATTCGCTTTTGTAAACTTTCCCTAGTGTGTAGGATAGAACTAGTGTACGGGTAGTATGAAGTAGAGTGTGGTACACATATTGGGGTAGACGTTGCACTTTTATATTATCTAACTAAATGGGTGATCCAATAGGTAAGTTGTCTCGCTCCACTTTCTGAAGCAGGAAGGTTGTGAAAAGGACTAGTGACTTGCTGCTGTGTCTATCAGGTGTGACTCAGCAGGGAGTGCCCTTGTCTGTGGGTTAAAAGACAACAGGTATGCATCCCACTCCAGAGACTTGAGGTAGTACCGCACTGTTCGAGGAGCTGTTTCCTAATAAACAAGTTATAGAAAATTATAGTATATGGACAACCGCTTCAATGGGGCAAAAGGGAATTACGGGGCAGAGAGTTTGGATATTAACACAAGGTCCCGTCCGACCTTGTGTGTAGGCATAACGGATCCCACGGCATGAATGTCAGCAGACATAATCCTCCATTACTAGGGCCAATATTTATATTTCAATCCATACCACCAAATCTGATGGCTATTATATTGCTGTGAGCTTTCTGTGCACAAGGTAGGTGTTTCCGAACAAACAGGGAGATGCAAAGGAATTTAACACTTCTGATAGGGTGAAACAGAATTACAAGCCCCTTTTCTATGTTCATGATGGAGTACTTATAAAGTCCATGTATATGTGTTAGGAGTTAAGGGCCTGTCACACTAGCGCGCGATTAGACGCGACAAGCGCGACCTACCGTGGTCGCTTTAGTCGTCCGGCCTCGCGTGACCCTGTCCCACTGCGATCGCCGGAGTCTCGTGGAGTTGCGCGGACTCGTGTGTAGCTGGTGTCGACATCGCGCGTAGTGTCCAAAAACCGACACTGCTTAAAAATTACGCGCGGCAAAATCCTGTCGCGCGGAACGTGATGACGTTTTGACGTTGTGCGTCTTCAGCGTGGCGTTGCGTGATGACGTCACTGCCCGACGTCGTGCAACGCGCATGCTCATGCGCATCGTCACGTGATGAAAAATAACGTCCTTCCTTCGGACGTCGCGCGTGTAATCGCGCGCTAGTGGGACAGGCCCTTCACTCGCACCGGGATCGCCT
The DNA here is from genome assembly GCA_963514005.1 of Raja brachyura. The sequence goes on along the minus strand of OY740784.1, from coordinate 24,102,713 downwards.
GACCCCCACGCGACCCCCGCGTCCGAATTTGTCGCGCTTATCGCGTCTAATCGCGCGCTAGTGTGACAGGCCCTTTATGGGGAGAAGGCAGGAGAATGGGGTTAAGGGGGAAAGATAGATCAGCCATGATTGAATGGTGGAGTAGACTAGATGGGCCGAATAGCCTAATTCTGCTCCTATCACATGGTGTGGCTAATGTATCCAAGTGTGCTGCCAACATGAAACTTAAGTGGAAGAGGAGGTACAGAGGCAAAAGGATACAGACAAGTTGAGTGAGTGGGTAGTAGCATAGCAGATGAGCTATTGTGTGAAACAAAAACATCAGTAAGAAAAAAATAGAAGTGCTGTGTATTGTTTAAAGGAAACAGACACTGGTGTTCAAAGGGATCATAAGACATAGGAGCAGAATTAGGCCATTCAGGCCATTGAATCTGCTCTATCAATGATTTGGCCGACCTATGTGACTGCTCACTGAAAACTAACATGCAGGTGAGGCAGGCAGCTAGGAAGCCTAGTTAAACGTTGTCCTTTATTGCGAGAGTTGTATTATAAGAGTAAAGTTATTTTACTCCAACTATCTAAAGCTGTGGTGAGATCTCACCCTAGTTATTTCTTCTTCACCCCGTTCCCGAAGGGCAGAAGATACAGAGGCTTGAAGGCTTGTTCCACCAGAGTCAGAAACAGCTTTTTCCCCTTTGTTATCAGACTTCTCAATGGTCCTAGCATAAGCTAGGGTTCAGTTCAAATTTTTCAATCCAGTTCATCAAAAGACATTGGACTTTTTCCATAGAACTTTTAAGGCTACAATGCTGAGAAACTATATTCTGCACTTTCTTTCTTGTCATTCAACCTTTTGTAGTACTGTTTGGCTTGATTGTATTCATGTGTAGTATTATCTGATTTGATTGGACAGCGCACAAACAAAAGTTTATTGCTGTTCCTCGGTACACTCAATGATAATAACAGTAAACAAAAACCTAAATGTTGATCTTTTCATCTAGAAAAATAATGGACTTGTTATTGGGAAAGTGCAATGAAGATTCACCAGACTGGATCCTGGCATGGCGGGTTTATCGTAAGAGGGGAGATGGAGTGAGCTAAACTTCTAATCTTCAGTATTTAGAAGGAGAGGTGACCTCATTGAAACATACAAGATTTTTAAGGGTTATTAGGATGAATATGGGGAAATGATTTTCCTGGCTGAGAAGTTTAGAAATAGGGGGTGACTGTCTCAGAATGAGGGATAGGCCATTTAAGACTGAAATAAGGACAACTTTTAAGCAATGTTTATCTCACAGCATTTTCTGAGGAGTTGTGAATAGTGGCAGCACAGTGGTGCAGCAGTAGAGTTGCTGCCTTACAGCGCTGGAGACCGGGTTTGATCCCGACTAAGGGTGCTGTCTGTGTGGTGTTTGTATACATTCTCCCTGTGACCATGTGGGTTTTCTTCAGGTGACCCACATTCCAAAGAGATGCAGGTTTGTAGGTTAATTGGCCTCTGTAAATTGTCCCTAGTGTATAGAATAGAACTAGTGTGCGGATGATTGTGTTTGGCACTGAATTGCTGGGCCAAAGGGCCTGTTTTCACACTGTATCTCTGAACTAAACTAAACTAAGCTAAGATGAACGTTATGTGATCATGCTGATGCATGGAAAACAACTGAACACTCAGCTGAAATTGTGTGGGCCAACACAATTGTATAAAAAATGTTTAAACATGCAGAGAATGAAATAAAAAAATGTCTCAACACTGGAAAATAAAGGCAACCTACATGTGTCCCGTGAATCTCTCCTTGGTATCAAAACAGAAAATGCTGGAAGAACTCAGCTGGTCAGGCAGCTATTGTGGAAAGAGAAGCAGTTAATGTTTTATGTGTGGGTCTCTTCCAGAATGGTCAATAAGTTGGTGTTCTACCCAAGCGTCTTAGACCTGAAACGTTGGCTCTGCCAGACCTGCCGGTGTTTCCAGCACCAAAGAAAGACACAAAATGCTGGAGTAACTCACTGGGCCAGGCAGCATCTCTGGAGAGAAGGAATGGGTGGCTTTTTGGGTCGAGGCCCTTTTTTAGACTGGGAGTCCTCTCTTGATACGCTGCCTACCTCACTGAGTTACTCCAGCATTTTTGTATCTATCTGTCAGAAGGAACTGCAGATGCTGGTTTACATTAAAGATAGACACAAAACGCTGGGGTGACTCAACGGGACAGGCATCATCTCGGGATCTCGGCATAATTGAAGAAGAGTCTCGACCCGAAAGGTCACCCATTCCTTCCCACCCGTCCCGCTGAGTTACTCCAGTATTTTGTGTCTATCTGCAGTTCTTTCCAACACGCGGGAGTTTCAAGCACTTTCCGTTTTGTTAACACTGAGAATGGTCCATGAGGCACATGCATAGAACTTTTGTAGTGGCCGACCTGGCTCAGTCCATATAACTGATGGGGCTGGTCAGAGAGCTCCTCTGAACAATACCTCACTGCAATGGTCTTCCCCTCAAGCCCTCACTCAGCACCCCTCCTTGGGGACCCTGTGGTTCTGAGATCACTGCTCGGGAATCTCAGGCCATCAATCTGCTGTGATCCTGAGCCCCGGCAGTGGGGGGGTTGCAGTAAATGGCTGCTACAGCAGTTATATTTTTCCCCAAACTCATTGGAGATCTTACATGACTCTCTGGAGCCTTGTGGTCCTCGCAGCCTACAATTTGATGCCATTAATTTGTTCTTCTAAGCAGGTTAGCCTCAGTTCTGGTTGTGTCCTGGAGTGTCTGCCTTTTGTCTGCGTGTTTTCCCAGGCTGCTAAGTTAACTGTGCTTTTCATTACCGGACTGGCATGCTTGAACATAATTGACATCAGGAGAGGGTTGGGGAGGGGAGGGCGGGTTGGTGGGAGAGGGAAATCACATGTGGTGAAGCCGTGTTCAGAGCTCCCCTCCGGACTGCCGGAATTCACACTGCCAGTCGAGAGGCTGGCTCCTCCATCCATATCTGCAGCTAATCTATATCCCACTGTACTCTTTGACAGCCTTCCTCGCGTTCCGTGACCCCTGCAATCTCGGCGTAATCTTCATTGATTGTTCAGCCTTTACAAGGTGAAAGGCTGTAGTGATTTACTTTGTTTATAAAGACAACAATTCTTGTTTTGAACTACTTTCTGAAGAATAAATAATTGGCCGCATATATATTTCTGTATCGTTAGCTAGAAAATAGTTGCAAAACAATGTAGTTGAACAATTCTGGATCATTGAATTATCAACCATTATGTAAGAGGAAGATGAATTCAAATGTTCTCAGTCTACACAGTTCAAATATATATATATTGCATCCTTTCTTTGATTACAACTACATTAAGAATTGTGTGAATTTTACTTGATAGTTGTCTAATGATAACCATGCAGCTTTTATTTTTAACCCGTTCAGTCCCACCCCCGAGTATACTCGGGTCAGAGTATACAAGTTAAAAATATCTTGGCATTGAACAGGTTAATCACAGGTGTAGTGGCCATTTGGCTTTATCTTGTGTGTCATTAATTATGACATTTGCCTTTAAATTTTAGTCTGCCCGTAATTATGTGGGTGCGATTTATTACGTAGTCGGTGGCGTATTTGCTGCTGGGCTTCTTGCGCAGGAGCGGTTAGCTAGTTAGTTTAGTTCGGGGGACCATGACCTAGGGTATAACGTTTGACCATGAGGAGTTTTCTAACATTTCTAAGCGATAAGCGGAAGTTCGACGTAGTTTAAAATGTACGAGTAAAGAAGTTTGGATGAATATGTTACTGTTTTTCTTCAACAATAAATAAACTATTAATCAAAAGACTGTGTTATGAAGATTTATCTTTTGAGAAGCTTTGAGCCTGAAGGACGTGGAGAGTTTACATGCGTAACAAAATGACATTCTCCTAATACAATGTTTTTTCCAGAGTGGCTAGAGAGATAACGGAGCGATCTCTTGAACGATATAATAATCTGCCATTACAACAGGAATCTTTCCAAAAAGGATATAAGGGGCATGACAATGAATACCTGCAACCAAAATACACATGGAAGTTTGCCTATTTGAATGTGGCATCCACAACAAATGGATGAGTCTAGAGGGATCATTTGCAACAAAAATTAACGTAATTTTAATTTCAAGCCCATTAGAAAAGCTGTATTCTTCTAAATGAGGCCTCTCTCGTCATCTATTACAATGAACAAAATAGTAGTTGAACATCTGCTAGAATAGATAACTCATGGGCTGTGTCTGGTTTACCTATAGTCCTTTCACACCTACAATACCCAGGGATAATTTAAGATTTTGATCGCAGCAAAAATTTTCCATGCAGATGAGATTTACAAGAGAGTATCTCTTTCTTATTGCACGATGATGCACATGACATATTGCAAAATTGATCAAAAATAATCTTTCCCTGTTTATTAATCAATTATGAAAAATGTGATGGAGGAAACTGAAGGGCTGGTCACCAATATTGGAAGACTGATGTGTATGTTGTTCTTGCAAAGAGTTAGTATGTTTCCAATTTGCATTTGCAATGCTCATTTGAATTGATAAAATATTAATGATGTGGGGAATACAGGAATTTATAACACAGATTGTGTCGCTTTTCAAACATTCATTAGATCTTTGGGGGTGAGGAGGGAGATGTGACATTTTACAATACATCGTCAGAAAATGAAACCTGCCATTTGAAAATGGAATTGTCTTATTCTGTTGCATATTGAAGCAATTTCAAACATTCCAAGGGCAATGGAATATTTTGGAGGAACCTAGTGGGTCAGGCTGCATCTCTGGTGGAAAATGAACAGATGATATTTCAGTATGTAATCCTTCTTCAGACTGATGGAATAAAGGGAAGGAAAATGGAAGAGGGAGGTAGGGGTGGGCAAAGCCTGCCAAGTTAAAGGTGGATACAGTTGATGGGAGGATAGGTGGTAAATGGTGAAGACATTGGCAGACCAGAGGTAAAAAGGAGGCAAAATGATGTCAGATAAGGAAAGGAGTGGGGGATTGTAATGTAAAACTGGAGGGAAGGATTTATATGGAGGGGAGAGGAAAGGGTGAGAGATAAAATGAAGATGGCGAGCTCGAAATAGGAAAATGTGGGAGACGAAAGAGCGGAAAGAGGAGGGGAAAGAAACAGGCTGGCGGGAGAAATGTATGTGTACCTCATGTTGATAAACAGCAATAAAAGTTTGCAAAGGTGATGGAAAGACTGGAGGAAATACTAGGTACTGAGAGCTCTCTTATACCTGCATTAAGGAGGCAATTAAATACACCTGAGCAATTACAAATGCCTGTGAAGCCATGTGTCCCAAACATGGTGCGCTGAAATAGGGGAACTATTGTATAAACACAGCTGTAATGTCTACATACTGAAACCAAAATGTATAAAAATACCCTATAATAAAATCTGACAATGTGCACTTTAACCACATGTGATTTTTAAAAAATTACTAATCTGAAATTGTGGAGCATAGAGGCAAATAAATAAATGATGGGTCTTTGTCTCCACATTATGGTGGGCACTGTAATTCAACAAAGTGATGGAGAGTATTGCAAACTAATATCAACTACATTTCTTTCCATACAGTCATGTTGATTTAGCCCGTCAAAAACGCAAAATGTTGCAGTAACTCAATAGGCCATTTTGTGTTTTGCTCAAGATTCCAGCATCTGCAGTTCCTGTGTCTCACTGTTGATACCATTGGATTGTGGGCTACCTAAACACAATATGAGGTGATGCTCAAGGTACTATTCGACCTTTTTGTCATTGGCTCCTCAACAGCCAGAGGTAGGCCACATGCAAACTGGAAGAGCAGCATCTCATATTCCGCTTAGGTAACCTCCAACCCCATGGTATGAACTTGAATCCTCCAATTTCAAGTAATACCCCTGAATCCCCCTTCCTGTAAAGTTAGGGCTTTGATTTTACAAGTGTTCTGTTCCTTTTCTGTCATTGGTCATGTTTCAGTGCCATATGGCCAACATTTCATTCCACAATCTAACTTTATGCTAAGGCTCCTTTTAGTATTTTGCCAGATGTGATGACAGATTATGAGAACAATGATGGAAGCTGAAATGATACATAGGACATGAGTGTTTGAATAGAAAATGAGGAATGAGACTAGCTCAGTAATCCTTTTGCAGAGTTTCTGCAGAGACCAACAGCTCGATTGTCTTCTCATCTGTCACTAAAAATATAAAGATTTATATTAACAAGTTTGTTAAAACCACTAATTTGTTTACCAGCTCCAATTTTCTGAATTTTGTAAATCCCAGTTATGTGAAGTGCTCTACATTCTGCATCTGGAACATTATCCATGATAGTAAAAACAGATGCTCATAATGCAATGTACTCCCAATATTTTATGTCTTTATTTATTATTTTCAACGGTCCAGCTTTTATAACGGTGTACAACCATATTTCTAAGTCAAGAAAAAAAATCTTAGCTGCAAAATGAAAACAAGGGGGTCTTGAAATTAGATGGAATGTTATTATATGTTATAATTATATTAAAACATAATTTTAGTCATATTAGACACAGTGGGGGCATTTTTTGGCTTCATTGCATTTGGAGCAATATTTGAGTGTGGATCAACTGGTATTGTCAAACGCACCTGATTCTCATTTTAGTTAAAACAATTAAATAGGAATTGTGTGATCGACTCTTTCGGAATATAGCCCAGGCAGTGAAAATAATTTAGCTGAACGATACATTGTATCAGGACTGGAAACAATTTTTAATAAGATAATTAAAGGCAGACATTTTAAAAAGTAATTACATTTTTGCATGGAAGAGCTTGGGAAAAAGGGAATATTTTTTCAAAAGTAAGTATAAAGATCAAATGACAGAATATAATGAAGTGATGTCCATTTTAGATGGAAGCTTATATTCATTGATATGTAGAATAGTATGTTTGCAGAATGTAGTTGATAAATTTGAAGAGATATTCTCAAAGATTTGCTCAATATACAAATTCACACGACAAATTCAAATTTTATATTTAAATTCAATATTGGCTGTGGTTGTAGGAACATATTGTTACTTTATGCTCTTGAACAACAGTGAGCACTTATCACGAGCATAATCTTTTAGCCTTGCTTTCTAACCATATGAACTAAGAATTCACTAAGTATTTTGATAAGAGTTAAGAAAAGGGAAAACAGGATCTGTCTTTGGTAGGTAAATGAAGTGAAAACAGTAGTCTCTCTGCCACTGCCTTACTCAATCCATATGTGAACTTAAAGTACAGGAAATAGCCGCCATTCACTGCAATCAGGCAAAAGGCCTAGTAATCTATAAGTGCCTTATGGAACTAATTGGCATCTATTAAGATAGTCACTCACAGAAGTGGGCCGTTCAAAAAGCTAGGACCTATACATTCAAAGTATTGAGGAAAGATAAGGCAAAAGAGCAGTATAACAAATTTAAAAAAGGAAATAGGATGTATATTATTTTTAGAGAAGTCTAAACACCTTTTGTGGAATTTTTCAAATATCAGGTTGAATAGTTTGAAATCTAAGATTTTTGAATGATGAACAAAAATTAGTAATTTAATCACCAGTTAAATGCTGTTTTGATCATATTTTAAGATAGTAACAGAAGGTAAGTTATTTTTGCAGTCCAGATGAAAATGCTTTGCCTTCAATTATATATTTTTTAATTTTCACTTTCTCCATTATGTATACTCCAATATTTACATGGGGTGAAGTTCTACATTCCTCCAGTTTCTGCCTCTTTCAAACTGTTTCCTTTGGCCCATCATTGTTGACTAGGTGTTTTTTCAGCAAATGGGTTATTCATTGCTAAGCTCACAAAACACAAGATTTTATTTTGGACGAACGCTGCAAGGGGAGAGGGATGAGCAGCCCTTCAGTTATACCAGGAGGGGGATAAGCAGATCTGGTCTGTATTTGACTGCCCCTTTCACTCGGAGTTATCTGAGTTTGGGCAATTGATAAAGCAGAGGGATGGGCAGAGAGAGAGTTGAAGGGGAGGGAAATGGAGAGAGAAAGCGAGAGAGGGTAAAGTATTAAAACAAAAGGAGGGAGAATAGGGAAGAAAGAGAAGAAAACAGGCAAGAGAGAGAAGATGAGAGAGGGCAAGAGAAAATAAATGGCCCAGGGAGATCTGAGGTTAAATACATTTTGATGTTGGTGCATAGGTCTCAGGTGAAGCCTTACTGCACAATCAGGACCAACAGCACACTGCTACCTGCTGGATTCAAGACGGAGCACATCACGTTTTCTTGCATTTTAATTAATAATTTTAAAATGATTTTTATCAATAGGCACAATCCATATTGACAATGAAATTATTAATCTGCTTTGTGTTAATCAATCCTGATCAAAATATTGCCTTTTATACTTACAAGCAACTCACATCCAAACAATTGTGAACTTGTTGAATGCCATTTGTTCATTTACATTAATTTTTATCTATTTCTTCATTTGAAACATGGAGCAGATTTTTTAAAATTAATCATAGAATCGTACAGCACAGAATCAGGCCCTATGGCCCACCACATTCATACTACCCATTCTATCTTTCCACACTTATCCCGTTAACACATTGGGTCCATAGCCTTCTATATTTTTGTGATTCAGCTACTTCTCCAGATGTTTCTTATCGAGAGTATCTCAAACGACCTCTTCAGTAGCACATTCCTTACTCCCTCAGTGTGAAAAAAAAATCCCCCTCAGATCTCCACTAAACCTCCAACTCAGTTAAACTATTGGTTTCTTGGCTTTAACAATCCCAACGGGGAATTTATTTTTACTATCTGTCCTCCTTATAATTTTATACATTTCTTACAGATCACCACTCGTTCTCCACCACGTAGGGTTTCTTCTTCTTGCGAATGAAACATAAACCAAACAAATAGTTAGATCTCAAGCCGGGTTTTGAGCAGCCAGGTTGTACAAGATGCATTTATTTGTCACATGTACCAATTGGTACAGTGAAATGTGTGGTCGCCATGCAGCCATACAAATAACAAAGAGCACAGAACACGATAGTCTTTAACACAGACATCCCCGCACAGTGGAATCAAAGTTTCCCACTGTGAGGGAAGGCTCCAAAATTCATCCTCCTCTGTTCTCCTCCTGTGGTCGGGGGGCTCCCGAACCCCCCCGCTGTCGCCGCTACGGGAGACCCGATGTTCAGGCCCGCTCGCCGGGGTGATGGAGGTCCGACGTCGGGACTGAAGGACACCCTCAGCGGCTTGGATATCCGAATCAGCCACCTCCTACCGGAGTCCGCGGATCCCGAAGTCCACAGGCCGCGTTGGGCGGATATTTAACGCTGGCAGCCCTCGGCAAAGGGTCCCGGGACTCCGCGATGTTGAAGTCAGCGCCGCCCGCGCTGGAAGCTCTATGAACCACAGCTCCACAATGTTGAAGCAGCAGGCCCAACACTCAACAGCAATCCACGTAAGCAATCGCCCGCTCTGCGATGTATCCAGTGATGTGCCGCAGCTGCTGAAGCTCTGTTCCGGATCCCCGGTAGGAAAGGCTGCTCCAATCCAGGTGGTAGGCCGCGAGGAGGGGGGCGAGGACATCCTCGCCAGGAAGTGTGACTGGGGAACGGTTTCCCCCTTACCCTACCCCCCTCCCCCACATAGAAAAACTAAAGACATCTCCAAAATAATCTTTAAAAACGGACTAAAAATTAAAAAAAGACCGAAAAACAGACAGACTGTAGGCAGTGGCTGCCGTCAATGTCTGCCAGGTCCTGAGGTCCATTTGGTGGGGTGGGAGATTGCAACCTTCCCGTGGTCCGCCCTGTTTCGACGAATGCAATCAACCCGGCGAGCACAATCAAATAAGATCAAATAGAACAAGTTGTCGTACAACTTTAGGTTGAAGAAGAGTCTTGACCAGAAACATCATCCATTCCTTCTCTCCAGAGATGCTACCGGTCCCGCTGAGTTACTCCTGCATTTTGTGTCGATCTTCAAATGACGTCACATGCTCCAGACGGCTGTGCGGACGCATGATGACGCATGCGACCGTTGAGTGGAAAAATGTTGCAGCTGTGATGACGAAGTTAATCACTCATTTTGGGGAACCTGATCATTGTTTGATAATGAGATCATGCGCTAGCGTGTCAATTGTCTTGAGGAACCTGGCCTTTGGCTTTACACGCATACCGTGTCATGATATGATTGGAGGACCAAGAAAGTGCGCCAAAATGCTTCTGGTTGCTACTGCTTATAGATTCAAGATTCAAGATTCATGTACCACAAGGTACAATGAAATTTGAGTTACCATATAGCCATACTAAGTAAAAAAGCATAATGCACACAGGACATAAAATAAAGTTGAATATAAACATCCACCTCAGTGGAATCAACATTCCTCACTGTGATAGAAGGCAATAAAGTTAGGTCATCTCCCTCCTTTGTTCACCCCTGGTCAGGGCCTTTGAATGGGGCCGTTGCCAACGGTCCGCTGTTCAAGCCCTCTCGTTGGGATGATGGAAACTCCGACATCGGGACGGATCGGAACACTCCGCAGCATGTAGATCCCGAGTCGGCTGCTTCTTACCGGAGACCGCTGCTTCACGGTGTTAAAGTCCACAGGCCCCGTGGTCGGAGCTTCAACACTAGCGAGCCTCGGCACAAGATCCCAGGCTCCGCAATGGTAAGTCCGCGCAGCACCCGCGACTTGAAGCTCCGGGCCGGCCTCCAGGTAAGGCCGCACAACTCCACGTTGTAGGCTGCAGGAGGGGACGGAGAAGCAACACGGAGAAAAATCGCATCTCCGTCAAGGTAATTGAATAAAAAAAGTTCCCCCTGATCCCCCCCCTCCCCCAACAGGAAACATGCCACGCGGCCACCCAGTGGTGATATACTTGTACTATGCCTATTGTAAATCACTTGCTCTGTGGAAAACTTGGAACTCTAAAAGAGTGACAGGTTGTGGACCAGAATAAGTCACCCGGGTGATAAATAAACTTGCTGAAGCAAGAATGTTGGTTCAGTATATTTACTGAGGAAAGATTGAGGAGAAAATAATCCAGTTTAACAGCCTATGCAATGATTTATAAAGCTATAAAGACATATTCTATGCCATGAACAATGAAGTCAAGCATCCCATACCCTTGGCCAACTGGTGCTGCCACTTTCAGGGGTCTGTGGACTTTTATCCCAATGCTCTAATGTTGACTAATACCCCCTACGGGGTTACTATTCTTCTCATGTTGTCTCCCCAAAATTTTTTATCTTGCCTTTGTCAGGATTAAGTTCCATTTGTTGTCAATCTGCTCCCTTGCAGCAGATCTAAACCATACTTTAGCCTTAAACAACTTTCCCCCCTGTTTACTACACTGTTTACTTATTATTGGATCATTTGTGAACTTACCTCATATATTCACATCCAAGCTATTAACATCAAGGGTCTCAGCACCAATCCTTGTTATGTGCCACTGATCACAGACTTCCATTCAGAAAACCACCGCTTAGCAACCATCATCTGTCTCCTATTGCCATTTTGGATCGAATTTACAACTCAGCTCTAGATCCAATGTGGCACCTTGTTAAAGGTCATAATAAACTTGTATATGGCATCTACTTCAATCAATATGCTCCCCTTAAAAATATGCTTAATTACCTGCTCACAAATTATATTATACACGTGCGACAAGATTGTACACCATGCTTATCACCCCCCCCCCCTAATTAATCTTGCTTTCCAAATGAAAATAAATCCTATCCCTTAGGAAATTTTTCATTATTTTCCCTATCACTGATATAAAACTCACATATAGATATCGTGCTTATCTCTGCTGCCCTTTCTGAATAAAGGAACATCTGTGGAATTCTTTGCCACAGAAGGCTGTGGAAGCCAAGTCAGTGGATATATTTATGACAGAGATGGATAGATTCTTGATTAGTACAGGTGTCAGAGGTTTTGGGGAGAAGGCAGGAGAATGGGGTTAGGTGGGAGAGATAGATCAGCCATGATTGAATGGCGAAGTAGACTTCATGGGCAGTGGCCTAATTCTGTTCCTATCACTTATGATCTTATGAACATTTGCTTTCCGCCAGTTATCCAATACTTCACCGTGGTTAGTGAAAATGTTTGTGTATAGTCCCTGGTGGACTCTTCGGGAGTGATGACCACATGGTACAAGGTGGGGTGGAAGATTGCAACCTTCAAATGATCCGCCCTGTTTCGACTAATGCAATCAACTCGACGTGCACAAACAAGTTGTCCAACCACTTTAGGCTGTGCACGCCACATGAAAGAAGGAGAAGAAGAAGAAGGTACAAGGTGTGCCAGCAGTCTCCTTCCTTGCCAGCCAAAGCATCCTGAGATTAGCCCCAACAGCATCTGGGTGCAAATAAACAGCAGGCTGGAGGAAACAAGTACATTTGTGAAATATCACGCAGTCAGGACTACATTTATGTGATTTTCTGAACATTATACATTTTTAAGTTATTGAGTTCTGCTAATAACTAACAAATGAAAGAATATTATTCTAAATCTGAAAGTATATAAAGAATTTCCTCTTTTTGAATTCATTCCTTTCTGCTTTCGATTGTAGAGTTTAACGAGACCCGTTGGGCCCGACCCCAAGGCAAAATTCCACCACTGACCCATAGCTCCCAACTGCGCTGGCGCGGCTGACGGGTTCCCGTTGTGCTGCCCAAAGATTATAGAGGAGCAAGATAGACCACTCCTCCGAAATCCAATGGGCTGGTGTGTAGTACGTAACGGAACGTCACGGCCGCCATTTTGGCGAACTGTCTCCCCATGTGTAATCCGCTCCAAAGCTACAGAGCAGTTGAAAACAAAGATTATAGAGGAGCAAGATGCATTAGAAAGTTATTAGATGTATTTGTAATAGATCTTTACTTACCTCTCGACCTCCCTCTCTCCCCACTCTTCTCCCTATCTCTCTCGATCCCTCTCTCTCCGCTCTCGATCTCTCTCTCTCCCCTCTCGATCTCTCTCTCTCTCCCCTCTCAATCTCCCTCTTCTCTCGATCTCTCCCCTCTCGATCTCCCTCTTCTCTCGATCTCCCTCTTCTCTCGATCTCTCCCCTCTCGATCTCTCTCCCCTCGATCTCCCTCCTTCCCTCTCCCTCCCTCCTTCCCTCTCCCTCCCTCCTTCCCTCTCTCTCCCTCCCTTCCCTACCTCCCTCCCTTCCCTCTCTCTCCCTCCCTTTCACCCCTGTTCCCCCATTTCCCTCGCATCTTTCCTCCCCAGCCCCCACTTTTGCGTATTTTCCCTTGCATTGTGCAGCTTCCCTTCTATTGCTTAAACACACACTGCACAAAATTACAGGCACACACAAACACACGTTCATACAAATATATGGTGGGACAGGCCCTTGAGAGATAAATACATTACCTTCTCATGGATCAGAAGCAACTGATTTAAAGCATCACTATAACTCTCTATCTTATTTGTCAGATGATGTACATAAACATAAAATCATGTTTGACTAATATATATGGTAAACAGTTGCGGCCCCAACCTTGTGGCAAAGAATTCCAGAAGATTAGTCAAACATGATTTTCCTTTCATAAATGCTGACTTGGACTAATCCTTTTACTGCTATCCAAATGCCCCATTATTACATCTTTAATAATTATATATAATGATTTTGAAGAGGTAAATAGGACCAGACTGATTCAGGATGGTAGGATTCCATATGAAGAAAGACTGGATAAACTTGGCTTGTACTCGCTGGAATTTAGCAGGTTGAGGGGGGATCTTATAGAGACTTACAAAATTCTTAAGGGGTTGGACAGGCTGGATGCAGGAAGATTGTTCCCAATGTTAGGAACTCCAGAACAGGGGGTCACAGTTTAAGGATAAGGGGGAAGTCTTTTAGGACCGAGATGAGAAGATCTTTTTTCACACAGCGAGTGGTGAGTCTGGAATTATCTGACAGCTGGAACCAATATTGCACCAACTCACTCAATTTTAAATAAATAATAAGAGATCTATTAACATGGTTAAAACTTTATTTCTGACATACATGGTAAGATTTACATAAAGGAGGGAGAGAGAGGGGGAAGGGAGGGAGAGAGAGGGGGATGGGGAGAGGGGGAAGGAGAGAGAGGGGGAAGGGAAGGAGAGAGAGGGGGAAGGGAAGGAGAGAGAGGGGGAAGGGAAGGAGAGAGAGGGGGAAGGGAAGGAGAGAGGGGGAAGGGAAGGAGAGAGAGGGGGAAGGGAAGGAGAGAGAGGGGGAAGGGAAGGAGAGAGGGAAGGGAAGGAGAGAGGGAAGGGAAGGAGAGAGGGGGGAGGGAAGGAGGGAGAGGGGAGGGAAGGGAGAGAGAGGGAAGGGAGAAGGGAAGGGAGGGAGAGAGAGTGGGAAGGAGAGAGGGGGAAGGAGGGAGAGAGAGGGAAGGGAGAGAGGGGGAGAGAGCGATCGAGAGAAGGGGGAGAGAGAGATCGAGAGATGGGAAAGAGAGAGATCGAGAGAAGGGGAGAGACAGAGATCGAGAGGGGGGGAGATCAAGAGAAGGGGAAAGAGAGAAAGGGAAAGAGAGAGAAGGGGAAAGAGAGAAGGGGAGAGGGAGGAGGAGGAGGGAGAGAAGAGGGAGAAGGGGGAGAGGGAGAGTGGAACAAGGGCACGTTATAACGCGCACCCTTCCCATTCCGACCAAAGATATTATATAGAGCTCCTCTGGTATCTTTGATTCCGACCGCCGCCGCCGAACCCCCCGCCCCACATTTGCACCCAAAGATTATAGAGCGGAGTTCTATAATCTTTGATTGCACCCTTCTTCACGACGGGCTTGTGATCTTTGCTTGTGAAGTCTCGACAATTCGAGGGACATAACCGGTAACAGCCGTCGCGTTCCCGGACTCGAATCCGAGCTGGAAAAAAATGGGCCATATTTTGGAGACCCCTGCCTTACAAGAACAAAGACCAAAAACGTTCAGAAGTGTTAAAATTATTGACTTTATTACTGTGGTAAGTAAAGATCTATTCAAAATAATTCTAATAACTTTCTAATGTCCCGACCAAAGATTATAGAGGAGCCTAGATTTCCATGACCGTTGATGGGAGAACAGAAAATAACATTTCAGTTCAGAATAATAATATTTTTGTCACCTTTCTTTTTTTTGGGGGGAACCTAAAGAAAGATTAACAGCCGTCGCTGAAGATTTAGATGTAGACGCCATAGTCGACGCCATCTCTGGTCCGCTAATATGGCGTCGACTATCACACATGTGATACTACGCTTTTTTCGCTGAGTGGCGCATCTTGCTCCTCTATAATCTTTGGTGGTGCCAGAGATCCCCGTTGTGACGCGAGTCACGGCAACCCTCCCCCAACGGCGACGTTTTTAAAGTTTAAAAACTTGTAAAATTTCAGATCAATGTGAACGCATCTCACTCTCCCTTTTCAGTCCCCTACTCCCCCCCTCCATTATCTAGCAATGTTACAAAATTTTGAGATTTTAAAAATCAAGTCTGCAATTTATCCCATCAGATAAAGCATAAAAAGAAGTTTAATTGACACCTAATTTACTTTCATATCTTCAGTATTAAGAAAGTTATGGCCATTTTCATACTCGGAAACGAGCATCTTGCTCCCCATTGCCTTTCAATTGACTTAACTCAAAAGCTGTGATCTGGAAAAGTTAAAAGTCCATAACATTCTTAAAAATTAAGAGAACTCAATGAAATGTTTAGTTATTATAGATTGAAGCATTCTGATTATCTGATAATGATTATCCTCCCTCTCCCCATCCTCCACAAACCCTCCTCTGCTTCCTCCACTCACCCCTCCCTCCTTCACCTCTCCCTCCCATACCCTCAGTCACTCCCTCCCTCCATAACCCCTCTCCCTTCCCTACCCCCTCCTCTCCCTCTATCCCCCTCCTCCACATTCCTCACCTCCCCCCATCCCAACCCCCCCCCCCCCCCACTCTCTCTCCTCACCTCCCCCACTTTCCCTTCCCTCTCCCTCCCTCCCTCCCTCTCCCTCTCCCTCAATCCCCCCACTCTCTCTCCTCACATCCCCAGGATCTCGATGTAAACCATCGCCGGCCCCATTTTCTCCACGACGGCGATGAAGCTGTACTTGAAGCAAGGGCTGTCGGGGGGGGGGGGATGGGATGGGACGAGCGACCTGGAGCCGGGGGAGGGAGATGCTGAGGCCTCATCCTCATCCCAGGTCACGCTCCTCTCCCCCCTCCCCATGGGCCCAGAGCAGCAGCGCCGCCGCTGCCCCCAGCGTTGCCTCAGCCTCAGAGGGCCACAGTCATTTCAAATCCCTTTCTTGAGGCGGGGGGGGGGGGGGGGGGGGGGACGGGCCGAGCGGCCTGGAGCTGGGGGAGAGACTGAGGCTGCAGCGAAGTCTTTGCCCCAGGTCCCACTCCTCTCCCTCCCCGCGGGCGCGGAGCAGCAGCGACGCTGCGCCCATGCAGCGCCCCAGCCTCAGCGCAGCGGTCATTTCAAATCCCGCAAGCACGGAAACCGGGCCCACAGTGCACGTAAGGGGAGACTTCCAGTTATTTTAAAATCCACACGCGCGGATACCCTCAGTCACTCCCTCCCTTCCTCCATAACCCCTCTCCCCTACCTACCCCTCTCCTCTCCCTCTATCCCCCACTCCTCACCTTCCCCCTATCCCACCCCCTGCAATGAAAATCGCGATTTAAAACAAAAATGAAACCTCCTCCCAAGAATTTGATAAAACATTTTGAAAATCGCATTTTTTGATGTAAATGAGATTCAGGATCCCATTGTTACATCATTGTGACGTTGTGTGATGCTAACGGGCAGTGCAAGTGGAAAAGTGTTTTTTGTAAAGTTTAAAATGTGAATAACTTGTAAAATACACCATCAATCTGAACAAAACCTGTCACAGCACATCACAAAACAACGATAAGTAGGGTGGGCCCAAAATTGTAGCGCTCTCATGTACTGTTTTAGCATAGTTTTGGGACTACGTATTCACGCATACAAACAAACAAGATGAGAGTTTTAGTAATATACTAGACCAAGTGGGACCCATTTACCCCATTCCCCTAACACAATGTTCCACTACTCACCCATAGCCCCAACTGTGCAGTCGCGGCTGATGTTTTTAAAGTTCAAAATGGCAATAACGTTAAAAATAAAATCAATGTGAATGTATATCTCACTCTCCCTCTTGAGTCCTTTATTCCCCACCTCCATTATCCCCTCTCTCCGCACCCTCCACTAACCATCCTGTGCTTCCTCCCCTCACCCCCTCCCTCCTCTCCTCTCTCTTCCCCTTCCCCATCTCTGTTACTTTGCCATCCCTCTTCCTACCCCTATCCTCCTCCATTCCCCCTCATTTCCCAGCACAGCCTCCCCCTCCTCTTCACCCTTTTCTTTCTCCGGTTTTTACCCAGAACAGCGACCAATCGGGCGTCGAGCTGCACTCCCCCCACGTGTGACCCGGACTAATCGGGCGTTGAGCATGAGGTCGGAGCCAATCAATCAACCCCACATTGTGGGGGGTGGCGTCGCCGCTCCCCGCATGTGGAACCTGGCCCAATCAGCCGTCGATAAAATTAATTTTTTAAAATAATTAAATCAAACTTTAAAATAAACTAAACACAATGTTAGACATCAATGAACACAGAAGAATTGGATCAAAATTTTGTTTTTATATTTGAATAAAATCAATCTCAATGAAAACAGTGATGTATTTAATAAAATAAGAAATAAGAAATGAAAATTGCATTTTTCTTTAAAATAATGTAAACACAATTTTAGTAGTTAATGAACACGGAAACATTTGATTAAAATTGACTTTTTTAAATAGTAAAATGAATCGCAATGAAATTTTTTAATTTTTTTTAATTGAAACGTATCTTATCTTTAACAATCTGGCAGTTGGCGCTCCCCCCACTTGGAAACCGGACCCATTGGGCATCGAGCGAGATGTCGGAGCCAATCAATTGGCCCCATGTGGGAGGGGGGGCTACATCAGAACTCATCTCCCTCCATCTCACCTCTCCACAATGAAAACCACAATGTTTTTTTTGTAAATGAAACCTCTCCCCTATCCCACACCTCACAATGAATAACGCGATTAAAAAAAAAGAAACCTCCCCTCAAGAATTTGATTAAAATTGAGTTTAAAAAAATATATAAATGTGATTCGCAATCCCATTGTGACGTCATTGTGAATGAAAAAGGAAACATTTGAATAAAATTGATTATTTTTGAAAATCGTAATTTTTCATGTAAATGAAATTCTGGGTCCCATTGTGACGTCACTGCTAACGGGCAGTGTAAGTGGAAAAGTGCCTTTTGTAAACGTGGTTTTTGTGAAGTTTAAAATGTGAATAACTTGTAAAATAAATTGTAAAACACCCCAGGACAATGGTGAGTGAGGTGGGCCAAACATTGGAGCGCTATTGTATACAGTTTTGGAGTCGTTTCGGGATCACACGCACACATACATACAAACAAACAAGATGAGAGTTTTAGTAATATACTAGACCAAGTGCAGACCCGTTGGTCTACTGCTCCAACGGTGTGTGTTGTTTTGAAGCTGATTTTTGAAATGAAATTAAGTTGTTTTTGAAATGAGGCCCTCCCCATGACATTACTGGAAGGTGGTGGAATATTCTGTTTCACTCTACCATTGGGGGGGGGGGGCATTGTGACATCACTGGAAGATGCTGTTTTAAAAGGTGGTTTTGTTTTGTTTTTAAACTTTAATCATGAATAACCCGGGGTGGGGGGTGTGAACAACCTCAGGGGGTAGGGGGCGGGGGGTGTGAATAACACGTTTGGGGGATGGGGTAGGGGGTGTGAATAACCAGGGAAGGAGGGGGTTGGGGGTGTGAATAACCTGGGGGGGGGGGGAGGAGGCTGGGGGTGTGGCACTCGGCAGCTTGAGAGCCCATTGTGATTATCATTACTGGAAGCTTCTGGGAAAAAAGGCTGTCTGTGAGAAGCTGCAGTTACCATTGGCAACATGCCATTGTGATGTCATTGTGGCACTTGGGAGCTTGAGAGTCCATTGTGATTGGTGCACTCTGAGTAGTATTGTACATCATCATTGGAAAGTCCTGGAAAAAGGCCGTGTGTGAGAAACGTTTTTTGCCTTTTTTTTAAAACTTGAATCGTCATTAACGTGAAATATACGATGAAGTCTTGTGAACCTTATTACTGCATGGAGGGGAAAAAATGTGAGTCAGAATATGTAAAAATGTAACCGCTACTGTGTAGCGTTTTGACGAAGGTAGAAAAACACACACACACACAAGCAATGTTACAAAATTTTGAGATTTAAAAATCAAGTCTGCAATTTATCCCATCAGATAAAGCATAACAATAAGTTTAATTTGACACCTAATTCACTTTCATATCTCCAGTATTAAAAAAGTTATGGCCATTTTCATACTCAGAAATTAGCACCTTGTTCCCTATTGCTTTTCCATTGACTTGTGATTGAGGACAGTCAAAAGCCCATAACTTTCTTAAAAATCAAGAGAACTGAATGAAATTGTCAGTTATTATAGATTGAAGCATTCTGAAACAAATATAAAACATCTTACTTGGATGACTTGAAATTAAACCATATAATTAGTTAACTACCTAATTGCAGTTAATTACAAAATTGACCGTTGTGACGGAAATAGTAATAAACACCCAGACTGCCTTGAAAATTCAAAAATGTGATATTCTCAAGATCAGAACTTTAATATTATTGTATTATATGCTGTAAATCAGTAACAGATAGGTAAATAAATTACAATTTCTAGGAATAGATCACGTCTTTATGGAGAAGACCAGTTGCTAGCTGGTACATTGGCATATCATAATCAGTAGCATCATCATACTCCTCAGATTGTAACCATTAAAGGGCCTGTCCCACCAGCATGCAACTCTATGCGATAAACGCGATCAAAACGGCAGCGGGGGCCGCGCGGAGTCGGGTGATCCCCTGTACAGGGCCGTTCCCACCAGCATGCGCCTGCATGCGGCAAGCGCAACCAAACCGGCAGCAGGGGCCGCGCGGAGGTCGGGTGAGTGGCGCAACACGATGCAAAGTGAGGCGAACTTGGAGCGAAGTCCAAGGTAAGTTCGCCAGGACAGAGAGGAGCACACAGAGAGGGGCACAGAGGCACACACACACAGAGGGCCACGGAGCCACACACATAGAGGGTCATGGAGGCACTTACAAATAGGTTCACGGAGGCACGATGTCCGGGCGGTGTGTAAATGTCGAGGCGACTGCGAGCCGACAAGCCGTTGCCGTGCGGAATTTTTGGACATAGTCGGTTTTTCGGAGCCCCGCGCGGTGTCGGGACGAACTCGGGATGAACTACGCTCAATTCCGCACGGCTCCGGCAATCGAAGTGGGACCGGCCCCGCGACGCCGGATGGCTCAAGCGACCACGTTAGGTCGCGCTAATCGCATAGAGTTGCATGCTGGTGGGACAGGCCCTTAAGCAACTCTGTACACCTTGTTTTTCCGCAACTTTTCAATTTTGGCATTGTAAACTACAAGTTTTTGCTCCTCAAAGCACACATGACATTTAGTGGCCTTTCTGCCCACTACTTTCCCATTAAGAATGTCCTGTAGATTCAATTTCTTCAGAAAAGGATTTTTCTTTTTAAATAGCCAAAGTATCCAAATAACAAACTAATCCTATTCACGCAAGAAATCACAATACAACATGATTTTTAAATCTCACTGTCATGAATTTATATGCTAGATGGAAGGTGTTTAATGTTTAATTCCCATAAATTAATCTAGAAATATCCACTGAACATAATTTAAATTATTATTTTTTTGCCCAGTACATGGGACTGAAATCTGATATTTAATATAAAAATATTAACTATGGGTAGACAATAACACAAAATATAGACAATTTAGATTCTCATGACATGATTGTCCAAAAAAAAGAGCATTTAAATCATCTTGCGAGTGGGTTTTTCTGGAACGCGATCGATTGGAACATTGCATTTACGGTGAATTTGAACCCGATTTCGGCAGGAGAAACACTGCCGGTTCGTATGGGGCCCAAATCACATTTTCACATCATAAAATTTGATTAAAGCCATCCCAAGAAACAAGTTTATATGTAAAATAGACGACTTACATTTTGTTTTGTCCCGTTCATGCGATCCGCCATGTTGTAGACGTTGAGGGCATTAGAAAACATAGAAAAAAAAATAGGTGCAGGAGTAGGCCATTCGGCCCTTCGAGCCTGCACCGCCATTCAATATCATCATGGCTGAACAATCTTCCTGCATCTAGCTTGTCTAACCCCTTAAGAATTTTGTAAGTTTCTATAAGATCCCCCCTCAATCTTCTAAATTCCAGTGAGTACAAGCTGAGTACAAGCAATTAAAAGTTGCTTTTTATTTTAATATAATTATTAAATTGTCTCATGATTAAATAAATAAAAAAATCGGGATCGGAAGTCCGATCGATTGTTCTTCAGCAGCTTGCAGCCCGAGGAAGACTGCCTCCGATAAGCAGGAGAAAACCGCATTTTAATCCTGCACCCCCCCCCCCCCCTCAAAGGCGGCAAAGTCGCGCTCACGGCCGGTGGCAGAACTGCAGCGCTGCTGAAGGTAAGTTTTGTAAGATCGCGACATACAAGATGAGACATTGTCTGTCTGTCTGTCTGTCTGTCTGTCTGTCTGTCTGTCTGTCTGTCTGTCTGTCTGTCTGTCTGTCTGTCTGTCTGTCGTCTGTCGTCTGTCGTCTGTCTGTCGGTCGTCTGTCTGTGTGTTGTATGTGTCTGTCTGTCTGTCTGTCTGTCTGTCTGTCTGTCTGTCTGTCTGTCTGTCTGTCTGTCTGTCTGTCTGTCTGTCTGTCTGTCCGTCCCTCCGTCCTTCCCAAACTGCATCTGAGCATAGTGTTGTTTGGAGAATTCAAAGTCAAAGTCAAAGTCAAAAGAGTTTATTGTCATGTGTCCCTGACAGGACAATGAGATTCTTTCTTTGCTTAGCACAACAGAACATAGTAGGTATTGACTACAAAACAGACCTGTGTGTCCATATAACATTATATACGTAAATACACACATGAATAAATAAATTGATAAAGTGCAAATAACAAATAAAGGAGTATTAATGCTCAGAGTTTTGACCGAGCCAAGTTTAATAGCCTGATGGCTGTGGGGAAGTAGCTATTCCTGAACCTGGTTGTTGCAGTCCTCAGGCTCCTGTACCTTCTACGTGAAGGTAGCAGGGAGATGAGTGTATGGCCAGGATGGTGTAGGTCCTTGATGATGCTGCCAGCCTTTTTGAGGCAGCGACTGCAATAGATACCCTTGATGGAAGTGAGATTGATGATGGACTGGGCAGTGTTTACTACTTTTTGTAGTCTTTTCCTCTTCTGGGCGCTCAAGTTGCCGAACCAAGCCACAATGCAACCAGTTAGCATGCTCTCTACTGTGCACCTGTAGAAGTTAGAGAGAGTCCTCCTTTACAGACCGACTCTCCGTAATCTTCTCAGGAAGTAGAGGCGCTGATGAGCTTTCTTAATAATTGTATCTGTATTCTTGGACCAGGAGGGATCTTCAGAGATGTGTACGCCCAGGAATTTGATGCTCTTGACCCTTTCAACCATCGACCCATTAATATAAACAGGACTGTGGCTCCCCATCCTACTCCTTCCAAAGTCCACAATCAGTTTGTTGGTTTTGCTGGTGTTGAGGGCCAGGTTATTGTGCTGGCACCATTTGGACAGTCGGTCGAACTCCCTTCTATACTCTGACTCATCCCCATTAGTGATACGTCCCACAACAGTGGTGTTGTCAGCAAACTTAATGATGGAGTTCGCACTATGACTGGCTATGCAGTCATGAGTACAGAGTGAGTGCAGCAGGGGGCTAAGCACGCAGCCTTGAGGTGCTCCCGTGCTTCTTGTAGACCACTGTATCATCAGACATGAATGCCCGGTGTCTGGTCTTCAGAAGAGTGCGGATCTCATAGTTCATCCAAGGTTTCTGATTGGGAAACACTCGTAAGGTTTTGGTGGGGATGCAGTCCTCCACACATTTCTTTATGAAGTATGTAACGACTGTGGCGTATTCGTTCAAGTCCATTGCCGAGTCCTTAAACATTGCCCAGTCTACAGATTCCAAACAGTCCTGTAGTTGTTCCTCTGCCCCCCACCCCCCCCCCCCCCCCCACCCCCTCCCACCGACCAGCTCTGTACTGTCCTCACCGCTGGGGCTGCGCTCTTTAATTGCTGCCTGTAGGCAGGGAGAAGCAGCACTGCATTATGGTCGGATTTACCGAAGTGAGGGCAAGGGATAGAGCAGTAGGCATTCTTGATGGTGGTATAGCAGTGGTCGAGGGTGTTTGGTCCTCTGGTGCAGCAGGAGACATGTTGGTGAAAGTTATGGAGTGATTTCGTTAGGTTTGCCTTGTTGAAGTCCCCAGCAATGGTGGTAAATGCCTCGGGGTAAGACGTTTAGTGTTTGTTGACCACGGCGTGCAGCTCCTCCAGTGCCAGACGGACGTCTGTCTGGGGTGGGATGTAGACCACGGTCAGGATGATGGAGGTGAATTCCCTTGGGAGGTAGAAGGGCAGCACTTCACCGCCA
Organism: Raja brachyura; assembly: GCA_963514005.1. The sequence goes on along the minus strand of OY740784.1, from coordinate 24,079,186 downwards.
GATGTTCGAGGTGTGGAGAGCAGAAGTTGGATAGGACTGCCACATCTGAGCACCACGCAGAGTTGACCATGAGGCAGACGCCCCCTCCTCTTCCTTTCCCAGATGCCAGTGTACGGTCCTTACGGTGGAAGGGGATCTCTTCAGGCTGGACCGCTGAGTCTGGGGAGCTGGGGGTGAGCCATGTCTCTGTGAAACAGAACACAGAGCATTCCCTCAGCTCCCTTTGATAAAGCAGCCTTGCCCTTAAGTCCTCCTTATTATTGAAGTCCTGTGTGCAATGTAGAACTGTACTAATATATCTTCCCTGAAGTCATCATTCAAACCCTCAGCAAAGGAGCACCAAAAGGCTGCGTACTCTCCCCTCTCCTCTACACCAATGTCTGCACCTCCACTGACTCCTCTATCAAGCTTCTCAAGTTTGCGGATGACACAACCCTGATTGGACTGATCCAGGATGGGGAGGAATCTGCCCACAGACAGGAAGTGACACAGCTGGCATCTTGGTGCCATTGCAACAACCTGGCACTCACTGCTCTTAAGACAGTGGAATTGATTGGAGACTTTAGGAGAGCTCCACCTCCGCTCCCCCCACTCACCATCAACAACACCACAGTCACATCTGTGGTATTTTAAGTTCCTATGAACCATCATCTCCCAGGACCTTAAATGGGGGCCCACCATCGACTCCACGGTCAAAAAGGCACAACAGAGGATGTACTTCCTGCGGCAGCTGAGGAAGTACAATCTGCCACAGGCAATGATGGTCCAATTCTATACTGCCATCGTAGAGTCTGTTCTCACCTTCTCCATCATGGTCTGCTTTGGCTCAGCCACCAAGCACAACATCCGGAGGCTGCAGCGAATTTCCGATCAGCTGAGAAGGTTATTGGCTGCAACCTTCCCTCCATTGATGAACTGTACACTGTAAGGGCCAGGAAGCGAGCGGATAAGATCATCTCCGACCCATCTCACCCTGGCCACAAACTCTTTGAATCATTTCTCTCTGGAAGGCGACTCCGGACTGTCAAAGCTGTCACACCCAAACATAAAAACAGCTTTTTTCCACGAGTGGTAGCTCTACTCAACAAACAAAAATCAGCAGCCTCCTTTTGCTCTGGTATTTTATTTAATTCACATGTTTAATCAATAATGTTTTATTATTAATATTTAATGTTTTATGTGTCATTCCTAACTGTCACTGTATGTCATGTTGTCACTTGTCGGCGGAGCACCAAGGCAAATTCCTTGTATGTGAATACTTGGCCAATAAACTTATTCATTCATTCATTCATTGCACCAATGTCTTTTATAGTTTATCTCAGCAGGATTTTTAGAGTATCTTAAGGATACCGCCAAATGTCCCCCAATGCTAGGTAAGTGGGACTGACATCAGAAACAGCCACAAATTGAGACGGTGCGGACAAAATAAGATAGAACTCCAAAAGATCCAGGTCCTTTCTAACAGTAGTATAGAAATGCAACCCTCTGTTGGTGAAACATTAAAAAAGACACCACTTGCCAATATTTGAAGCCAATCAAATTTTAAGAAAAGTGATAGCACATTGAACTTGTGGATTTTAATTGAGCCAGAAACTGCAGATTGAACCAAGTGGCTGAATTTGGTAATTTCATCACCGTATACAGTATATGTCTGTCAAGCGGAAAATATTATGGTATTGCCATTAAGACTAGAATTCGATTTATAATAATACAACTACAAACTACTTAGCTTAACTACAAATTCAAAAGAAACAATATGGGAGTTACTGAAGTCGATAAGAAGTTAGTTGTATGATCATTGAAATTGTTTTCTATTAAAATGTTCTCCCCTATTCAATTTATGTATTTTTCTAACCATAACTAAAGTTTGTTGCATTTTATCAATTTGGGTTCTCTGAATTTACCGCACACTTATGGCTGGTAAATATCTTAATCTTTTTGAGAATTTTCTTAGTGCTTCTCTACTTGCTTAATTTCCTTTTCATTTTATGTGCCTTATGTAAGCTAGGCCCAGTATGCACATTTGACATTTGCTTCAGTTAAAGATTTGTGACACACTTCCCTGCTACAGACTGACTATGTACTATTCCCCCTTCTGAAATGACCCACTTCAATTTGAACACTCAATCCCAATGGAAACTTAAGCTTTTGAGGAAATTGGCTTTTTACAGGAAATACAGGAATGCAAGAGACTGTAGAGAGTGGTGGATTCAGCCTGGTCCATCACTGTCACAGCCTCTCCAGCATTGAAAGCATCTACATGAGGCATTACCTCAAGAAGGTGGCATCCATCATCAAGGATCCCCACCATCTGGGCCTTACCCTCTTCTCGCTGCTAACACTGGGCAGGAGGTGCAGAAGCCTGAGGTTGTACACCTGAAAGCTTTTCACTCTACCTCAGTACACATGACAATAAACTAAACTGAACAAAACATCAGGTTCGGGAACAGCTACTTTCCTTCAACCATCAGATTCTGGGACCAACTCGCACAATCGCAAATGGAACACTATGACCACCTCTTGCACTACCTTGAACTTGTTTATGTTTTCTAATTGTGTTTTGCACTGATATCATGGGTTTTTTTTTGCACAGTATTGTCTCTTTTCACCGTTTTACAGAATTTTACATGTAACACATGAATAATCTATATATAATTTATATTTTTGTAAGTTTGTTTATGTGCCAGTGATGCTGCTGCAATGAAGATTTACATTGTACTGAAACCTCACTGTACTTGTGCATATGACAATAATCTGACGCCCTAGAGAAATGGAAGTTTTTAACGCTGGTCCTTGTGCTGAGCACTTCTCAGGTGCTTCCACTGACTGCAGGGGAGGGCAGATCTCAGCTGGCCAACCCCTCTTGCACTGATAGCCTACTCAACATATTCACATAGAAGGGCCTGTTCTCATCTTGGTATCCTCTACTGTGTAAGTCATGAAAGGCAAAACAAGGTAATTTACAAAATGCCCATCATTTTTATTCATCTAAGCATCAGAGGTGCACGTGGGTTCTAGTTGAGGTTGTGAATCACTTCATATCTCAATTTATATTTTATTTACTTTGCAATCAACCATAATTCATCAAAACACTAATCTCGTTATGCAGTCAAAAGTGGCTTGTGGGCAGGGAATTTGATGTGACTTATTGTGTTTTTTTAATTTTACATCTGCAAGAGATGAAGCTTGTTAACCTGCTGGTGATTTATATTTTTATATCATTTATCTCAGAAAAAGCATGTAATCGTTATTGTCAGGTTATCGTTATTGCAGTTGTAATGTAACTCTAGAATTGCGTGACTGGTCTTCTGTGATAAAATCCTCTATCTTGTCAAAGGAGATAATTAATAATAATTAAGGGCCTGTCCCACTTTCACGACCTGATTCACAACCTTTTTTACTCATGGACATTTTTCATCATGCTGAAAAAACGCCCCGACCTACTTGATGCCACGAGTACCTACAATCAGCATCACGACCTACTTACGACCTCCTAAAACCTCCTACGACCTCGTGACGACCATGCTGCGAGTATGAGTCAAGGGCAAAATCGGCAGAGGTCGTGAATTAGGTCATGAAAGTGGGACAGGCCCTTTAGGCAGCACCAGCATAAATTCAGAGGAGCATTATTTTGTGTCTGGTGTTTACCTAGCACCCACTAAATATCACTCATTAAAAAAGACAATCATCAACTACCATTATGAGGTACAAATGGACATAGTGCAACATCCAGGAGAAATGCACACACAAAGTTTGCATATTGAGCAATTGGAAGCTAACCTGATGGGGAATCTGGGTCAACATGAACAGGTTGGACAAAACGGCATGTTTCCATGCTGTATGGCTCTTAGCACTAAGTCTTCCTAAAGATAGATGTGTTAACACCAATAAGTAAAGCTAACATTCAGAAATGGGATGTTGGCACAAAAGTGATTCAATGAGAAATCTTGCAAAAATAAAAACGAAAATTTGATGTATGCATGCAACACTTAGTTTCCGTGAGAACTGTCCCAGAGAAAATTAGAGTTATTTGATCAAGAGGCGTTTCGATAGACTGAAGGCTGTGAATAAAGAAGATTATAACAAAAAGAGTCAAAAGATCCCTAGTCAGGTAATGGATATAACGCCAATGAACCATTTCTTCTGAGATCAGAGACTCAGACAACCTGTGGAGGTTAAATCTGTAAATAATGTGAATGCAATAAAGGAAAAAGAGTTTAATGTATATAAATTTGTGATACATGAGTAAGATGAATAGTTTAATGCATAGGGTAATAGGATAGAGTGGAATAACTAGAATGCATATGTTTTAGCTATTTTATATATCTTCTCAGGGCTTATTATATTCCTGGATTTAAATACTATTAAAGTAAGAACCCATATACATTACAAATGTAGACACAAGGAATTACAGAAACTGCAATCTAGTGTGGAACACAAAGTGCTCGAGTAACTCAGCAGGTGGCTGTGGAGGGAAGTTCGCCAGAGGTGATGAGATCGGTGATGGTCTGGAGATGGTGGCCTGGTGTTTTGTCTGTGTGGTCATGGTCAAGGGATTAAGTATGAGGTGGTGCCTGAGTGCTGGCACCTCAGTAGCATTGAAGTCAGCTACAAGACTACAATGGCGTGACTTGAAGTATCACGACCTAAAACATTGCCTATCTTTGTTCTTCATGGATGCCTGACCTGAAGTACTCCAGTACTTCATAGTCTATACCTTAGAAGTATAATCATCAATTTGCCTACCTGCTAATGCAAACATTTCATTTTATTTTCACTAGATCATAGAATTGTTAGCCATTTAATCTCCAAGTCTGTATTTTGGAAACAACAATCGCTTTTGTTGCAGACAGTTGCAATAAACAGTGCCATGCTGACTGGTATCAAAGAACAAAGTGTTGTTTGAAGGTTCTTTTGTGGGCAAAGCTAAGTATAACTATCATCTGATTATCCTTTATTCAAGGCGGTAATTGTTAACTAACCAGCAGGAGCTGGTAAAATAATGTATCCATATCATAAGGCACACTGGTGTCAGAATGTGAATATTACTCAGTGTAATATTCTGCTTGGCACACTTCTGATCTCTAGCAATGCGGAATAGGAGGAACACTGTTATTAAGACAATTCAGCTGTGTTATTTAGGTAGTTAAACATGTAAAAGTTTGTCTGTAGAAACTATTAACTTTCTCACCCTATAGATGCTTCAACACAAACGCAGAAACTCTTGAATGGTAGAAATTCTTGAAACAAAGAATGAAGGTCACTTGATTGTTGGTTGTAGAGGAGGAGAGGTTGATTTGGACCCAGAACAGCTGATGAAAATTTGACCATGAAATCTAAAAAAAAACAGGAACTTACTTAGAATGGCATAAACTGCCCATTCTGGAAGAAACTTAATTGCTGGGCTTTGTCGCAAGACCCAGCGAAGCTACTGACCCTAAATTACATGCCTTCACCATCGGAGTAAGGCTTGATCCTATTCAGTAGATCTGCAGTATTCCAGTACCACATATACATATCTGAAATCATGAAAGATACATCAAATATGTATTTCAAATCAAGCATTACTACAGAGACGCAGCAGGCATGATGAAGAAGGCGCATGGTGAAGAGTACAGAAGTTGGGACATTATTAACAATGAACTGTAATGTAATGAACTGCCAGAGGAAACTATAATGGCTAGTACAATTACAATGTTTAAACGACATTTGGACAGGTACATGGAGAGAAAAGGTTGAAATGAATTTGAGCCAAATGCTGGACCAGCTCATATATTTTGGTCAGATTTAATGAGTTGGGCAAGGGACCTGTTTCTGTGCTGCATAACTCTATGACTAGGCAGTGTCAGTGGGGATATTGTTCGTTGGGATTGATATCAGTAACCAAGGCCAGTAATCGTGGAAGGGGTCTAGTGTTACTGTGGTGTGCAGGTTGAAATCAGGTTGGATTAGCGAATTCGCGGATGGTGGGCTGCCAGATCTGATGATTACATTAGATTTGACAATTACAGGTCAGAAATTTGGTGGTGGTACAGGGATATGTTTTGGACAAGGGATACGTTTTTTTTCAAGAATGAGGGCTGTGGTTGTTATCTGGAAATGTTGGGGTCCAGAGGGAAGTCTGAAAGAGACACAGGTGTTCAGCAGCATTCTGGAATTTGCTCAGGTAGTTCCCTTTTAAGTAATGCTTGGCAAGTTCCAAAGTCCTGTGCCAATCTCCAATTGAATGAGTGACCCACAAACAGCCAGCACAAAAAATGCATATATAAAAATCACAGAAGTGGTGTCCAGCTATTTACAGTTTTACAAGTTGCTTCACACTATTGTGCATACATAGGCTCCCCATATATGGGTATATCAGACATCCGAAGAAGTTTTACCATGAACTTAATGCAATGTGCACCAGGCCACCATTTTCTTTTACATTTTACTTTTCATCACAATTAAAATGGACTGTGCACAAAAATGCAATGCAATTCAATCCAGGTTCTAGCCAGGACTCTCTCTAACTTCTACAGGTGCACAGTAGAGAGCATGCTGACCGGTTGCATCGTGGCTTGGTTCGGCTACTTGAGCACCCACGAGCGGAAAAGACTACAAAAAGTAGTAAACACTGCCCAGTCCATCTTCGGCTCTGACCTCCCTACCAGCGAGGGGATCTATCGCAGTTGCTGCCTCAAAAAGGCTAGCAGCATCATCAAGGACCCACACCATCCTGACCACACACTCATCTCCCCGCTGCCTTCTGGTAGAAGGTACAGGAGCCTGAAGACTGCAGTTTCAGGAATAGCTACTTCACCACAGCCATCAGGCTATTAAACTCAACTCAAGCAAAACTCTGAACATTAATAGCCCATTATCTGTTTATTTGCACTTTATATGTTTATTTATTCGTATATATATATATATATATATATAATGGTATATATGGACACACTGATCTGTTCTGTATTCATGTCTACTATATTCTGTTGTGCTGAAGCAAAGCAAGAATTTAATTGTCCTATCTGGGACACATGACAATAAACTCCCTTGAATCTCTTGAATCTTGAATCTTGACTAAAATTTTGAAATTCTGAGATTAATTGTAATTATTTCAGATTTATTTTTAATCTATCAGCTGTCAGTCTACAGACAATGAATGTGTGATTGAAATGTCAAGTCACCAATGCATGGGCACTATTGAATTTGGCTGCCTTTATTATGCACAGATTAATATGTACAAAAAAGCTAAAATTTAAATCAAAATCAAAATAATAATTAAAAAATATGAAATACATATTCTTTTACCAGATGCATGTATGCACATACACTCCAAGGATGGTTTAAAATGAGAGGTCTCTATACATTTAATTTTGATTGATTAGATGAAAAAGACTTTAAAAGTGAAGATAAACCACTTCACAGCCACCCACACAATGAGTGCAATAACACCAGCTTTCTGATTTTCTTGCAAAAATATTTGGGCAGGAAGTTAAACATTTTCCCAGTGGATGAAATAACACTGAATTTTGCCAATCAAAGCAAAACTGTTTTTTTGGTTTTTATGTGCATCCAACTGCCCGATCCTTTCAGAAATGACATGATTCCTGGAAACATTTCAAAATGTAAAGGAGTTCACAGCTCTTGGACACAGGCAAGAATGTATTTCTCGTATGTAAACAGCAAACCCATTATGTTTCTTACTGAGTTAAAATTTACAATGATAAGTGAGGACTGTTCACAATACAAAGGGCTTCCTGTTGCTGGTGTGGATAATCTTGCACAAAACCTTGCGTGTTTTTGGCAAATCACACCAGATTAATCTTTTAGGTATCTTATTTCATTATCAAATTTCCGCTCCTATCACAGTACATGCCTTATCACTTAGTCCATTTTCAATAGTGAGCTGATTTCTAAAATTTCAAATGCTAGCCTCCTGTGCATGGAAAACAGGTGTCCCTACTGTTTTCTGTCGTAAAGGTTCCTGCACATAAGCCTGGGAAAGGGCGGGAGCAGTGACCGCTGTTCTACCTGAAGGAACAGGTAAAAGAACAGTGTTGATTTGAGATACATTCACCTTTAATAAATTTCAGCCTTGTTTCGATGAATTCAGATGCTCTGATTAAATTGAAATTACTTCCTCAACAACTTCTACCTTTGTGGTTTCTTAAAAGAATGTCATTGATCAAGTTAGAGAGGAAGGAAGTGGCAGCCTTTTTCAATTGTTTTATATTATTTGGCATAAAGTGGGTCATACAACAAGGTTTTAAGTATTTCAGAATTAAAGGATTGATTATAACTTATTTCAAACAACAGCTGAATTTACTCTATGTTTTTACAATTAACAAAAATTAACAAAGAAGTTGGGTTTGTTTTGTATGGTGAGATTAGTTGACCACCATTCACTTACAAAGAAGCTCCCATTATTAAAAAACTGGCTGCATGCAAAGTACAGTAATAAAATGAACTCATTCAGTAAGGCCACCATGGTGACAGCAGGAAGAGCTGGTCTGCTTTCAACTTTGACAGCAGGCACCCTGAAAAGTAAGGATGGTTCCCTGGTTATGCTTTGTGAGTGGAAAGTATTTCATAACCACATAACCTTTCTTCCGGTACTCCACAGCAAAGCTTTGTTTCATTTACTGATGATTAAACGGTCTGGAGGGCAATCAAGGGCTGGAGGAAGGAACACTGCTCTCCACAGATTTCCTCAATCAACAAGATGACATTGTTTTAAACAGCAGAATCACAATGCATTCAGCATCTATGTCTTTTTGATATAGAATTAACAATATAACCAAACTGCCAATTCATTTTAAAATCTTCTTAAAAAAGAGTCACAGATATAACCAAAACACTATCCCATATGCTGAACATTGGTGCTTTTCATTCTAAAGTACTGCTTCTTTCCAGTTGCATAGTGAACACAATTATTAAATAAATGCATGTAGAAAGTGAAATGACATTTGTATCCCAGGAAAGTGCATATAGTTTAATAATTGTATATGAAACATTGTGATAGTGAGGTTGGTACAGGTTTTGTAGAATGCGAATTATCAAAATTTACAAATAAAATCACAGTTTTATGCTCTCAAATCAAATGCACTACATCAAACCAGCGCAATGAAATTCACAAATAATATTTTGCGACAATATTTTGGTGATAATTGCGAAATGCTGGCAGCCTGCTCGCTCTGAGACATGGGCTTCCTCAAGATGCTGCCTAAAGTTAGCTGAAAGGACACATTTCAATGTTGAGAAATTGTGGTTTCCTGGCTGCTGCCAGACAGCTGGCTAGTGGGGTATCCTGCTGGGAGCAGACCAGAGGTGAGTTGGATACAGGAGGCTGGGGATGAAGAGAGCTGGCAAACTAAAATGCAATTATTTTAACCACTAACCTGTCCTCAACATGTTAACTCTTAGAGATTAAAATACGAGTACAACAGAAGATTTGCAAACGTGCGTAAATATTTCCAAATGAAGGGAGTTTTCTTAATTTTATTAACGCTGTTGGCAACCTTTTACAGTAGATTTGTAAGAGAATAATACGCAATTCCTGTTTGTTTCAATCAAGAATGGTGCAAGTTGAGCATTTAGTTTGCGCATCTCATAATAGCCAGTCATTTGACAATGCCCAAACCGTAAAGAAAACACTAAACCATCATTAAGGAGAATGATTTCTTACTCCTCCAGGATTAATTTTCACTGACCTGGAATTCAGTATTTGTTTAACACAAACAGGGGGTTGCCTTGATCTTATCTGCTTACATAAACAATAATGTGAAGTTCTCTTTCCAACTGAACCAACTGAGAATTGGCAGTATTAATCATTTTAAAGTCCTTGAAGGAGCACTTAAAATGGTATATAGCACCACATTCTTATTGGATCTATCATAAATCTTAATGTGAGTAAACAAAAGAGCTGAGTAAATAACTAAATATGTTTGCCAATTAAATATTCTGATAAAGTTAGATTACAGGAAAGTGGAACCTGTTTTATTCAGTGGAAGTGCAACGTTATTATGTCCTTTGAATTCAAAATCTTAACTCATTGTCCTGTTCTTGCTACACTGTTACCCCCAAGTGGTCAAGAGTAAAACTGCAAAAAAAAGTATATTTTTCTTCATATTTGACGTAAGAATAATAGTTGTGATTTTTTTAAAATAATGGTATGACTAGTTATTTTAATACAAAGCAAGAAAAAAATAAATAGACATATAATTTCACAACCCACATGCAATAAAGTAATTCTGAAGCGTTCTGAATTGAAGGTAATGTTTGAACAACAACCTCCTATAAATGCGAGTAATAATGAGTGGACAAGCTATTTTAATCATAATCAGTTTAGTTTATGGTCACGTGTACTGAGGTACACTGAAAAGCTTGTGTTGCGTGCTAATGATTGAAAGACAAATAGATAAATGATAATCAGAATATCCTATATTTTTGAAAATATGTGCATGTTGATACCTTTTATACACACTTCACAGAGCAAGCCGTATCCAGGTCCATATCACATCCAGAAGATTATATTACTGATATTCTAATTTTTCCTCAGTATTCCCTGTTTTTTAAGACCTTTATTCTTCAGCCTCTGGAGTAAAATGAAAACTGAGATTATGGTTGGCAACTCGACTAATTGAAGTCTCTCAATGCCAGGACCTGGGCCACAACTTGTCCTGGACCACCCATGTCGAATAAATGGTCAAGAAAGTACACCAACACCTCTAATGCCTTAGAAGGCCGAGGAAGTTTGGTATGTCCCCAAAAACTCTCACCAACTTCAACAGATTTGTCGTAGCAGCATTTTATTGGGATGCACCACAGCATGGTTTGAGGTCATTTCCTGACGGGCAGAGCAGCAGGTTCACTTCCCGAAGGGCCGTGTCCAGGCCCAACAACAGGTCTAGCTCACTTCCGTGGCAATGAGAACCAGCTTGCAGAGGTTGCCATCGGGCCTAGCCTGGTAAGTGGAGTGGCGGCGGGAAGCAGTGCAGGGCCTCTGCACTGGTGGAGAGAGCCGCAGGAGGCCAGGCTGCAGCTTGGAGCTCGGCCCAGTGGCTCGGCCTGCCGCAGCTGTATCCCTACCGCAGGCCTGGCTCGCTCGGAAAGGGGAGGCTGCCGAGCCCGGCTCCTGCTCGCACCGTGGATCGGGAATTGGAAAGGGGGTGGACAGAGACGGCATCCTTGAGATCGGCGCCCCCAAGGAACAAGGGCCAAAGAGGGCCAGATGTGGAGAGGGACATCGGATCGCAGGATGACCAGAAAGGAGGCAATGGCTACAACGGACTTTGTGACCAGGTGCAGCCGGGACTGTAAAATGATGCCAAAATGGTGCCTCTTGCAGATGGACTCAGTGGGCTGTTTTGTGCATACTGTACTGACCGGGGGATTGTGCTTATATACGGGGATAACTTTTCTGAGCTGCATGCAAAAAAATTATTTCACTGTACCTGGTACACGTGACAATAAAGAAACCATTGAACCATTGAACCATTGGGAACAGCTGCATCCAAGACCACAAGAAATTACAGAGAATTGTGGACGCAGCCTAGACCATCACACAAACCAACCTTCCTTCCAATGACTCGATCTACCCTTCATGCTGCCTTGGCAAGGCCAGGCTGTTAACAGGCAAGTGAATCATTCTATCAACAATTAGAGAGATGGCCTGAGCTACTATCTACCTCATTTGGAGATCCTCGGACTACCTTTAATTGGACTTTGCTGGATTTTATCTTGCACTAAATATTATTCTCTTTATCATGCATCTGTACACTGTGAATGGCTCGATTGTAATCATGTATTGTCTTTCCGCTGCCTCGTTAGCACACAACAAAAGCTTTTCACTGGACCTTGGTACTAAACTAAACTAAATTAAGATAGGCACACGGAAGTGCAGGGGGTGGAGGGTTATGGATCATGTACAGGCAGATGAGATCAGTTTAGATAGGCATCATGTTTGGCACCAACATTGTGGGCCGAAGGGCCCGTTCCTATGCTATCGATTTTTATGTTCCATGCTCTTTGTACTAATTTTATTTGTTAAACGTAGGCCCGATATCATATCTGAATTAATAGTAGTTAACATTTTACCTCAGGTTTGTGTAGATCTTGCTATTAAATTTATGTTGCTGGACTTGTAGCTGTGCACTGTATTACAATTTAAAATTATACGCACACTCTCTTGCTCTGGAGAATAGACCATGAAGAGATAAACTATAACTATGGGTGGCACAGTATTGGAGCTGGCAGAGCTGCTGCTTCACAGCACCAGTGAACCGGGTTTGAGCCTGACCTCAGGTGCTGTTTGTGTGGAGTTTGCATGGTCTCCCTCTGACCTCGTGGTTTTCCTCCGGGTGCTCCGGTTTCCTCCCACACCTTAAAAATATGCAGTGTTTGCCAGGTAATTGACATTGTGTGCCGAGAATGACTGTGATATTGGGACAGTATAGAACAAGTGTGAACAGGTGATTGCTGGTCCGAGCAGACTTGGTGGCCGGAAGGACCTGTTTCCATGCTATGTATTTTAATCAATCATTAATGTCATTGGTCTGCAGATTTTATCTTGGAAATAAATCGCTGGTAAACAATGTCTAGAAGAAACTTTCTCCAGAATATGCTGAGAGGACCAAGCTGAACAAAATGTTGTAGAACCCCTTCTTTTACTTGCTTCAAGTAAAAATGCAGTAAATTGAATGTATTTAATTAGTCACCTTGTATAACAGATTGATTTTACATAAATCAGGAAAAAATCTAATAATATTCAATGAAAATCTGGAAATATGTTTTCTTTTTCCTGGCATTCCCTTGGAATCAAGGATGACTTGCATTCACTCCAGTTCTATGGGTTCTGAAGAGAAAGATGAGGTCAATGCAAAATCTCCAGACTATCACAGGCATGGCAGGAAGAACTCGATGAAGTGGTTGAGTACATTTGGTGGTTTTACACTCTATATATTGAGTCTTTATGTGTGTAACATATGATGAGCGTTTGACGGCACTGGGCCTGTACTCACTGTAGTTTAGAAGGATGAGGTGGATCTCATTGAAACTTACCAAATAGTTAAAGGCTTGGATAGAGTGGATGCGAAGAGGATTATGTACACTAGTGAGAGAGTCTAGGACAGGGGTCATAGCCGCAAAATAAACGGACATTCCTTTATGGGAGATGAGGAGGAATTTCTTTAGTCAAAGGGTGGTGAATCTGTGGAATTCATTGCCACAGAGGATGTGGAGGCCAAGTCAATAGATATTTTTAATTCAGAGATAGATAGATTCTTGATTAGTACAGATGTCAGGGGTTATTGTGAGAAGGCTGGAGAATGGGGTTAAGAGGGAAAGATAGATCAGCCATGATTGAATGGCGGAATACACTTGATAGGTTGAAAGGCCTAATTCTGCGTCTATCACATATGACCTTGTGACCTTATAACCTTTACGTTTGTCAGTACCACTGAGTTCCTCCAGCATAGACACAAAATGCTGCAGAAACTCAGCGGGATAGGCAGCATCTCCGGAGAGAGGGAATGGGCGACGTTTCGGGTCAAGACCCTTTTCCAGCAGTTTGTTTTAACATCTGCAGAGATTGCTGGGCAGCTGCATTGCATGTTTCAGTGGAATGAATTTGCACTCTGTATTTTTTTTTGTATACTTTAATTAATGCCAATATTTGTAATTAATTTATATACATTGGATGTGTTTTTTTTACATTAGACATTTTCCAACAATTATTTAAATAACTCTGATTGTTAGCAAAGGCCTTGGGAAAGCCTCGCAGAACATCTTTGCTCAGTTCACCTAGGCCTACGCGATCTCCCGATTGCCAAACTCTTTAACTCCTCCTCCCATCCCCTTACTGACCTTTATGTCCTGGGCCACCTCCACTTGCAGAGTGAGGCCAAACGCAAATTGGAGGAACAGCACCTCATATTTTGCTTGAACAGCTTACAACCCAGCAGTATGTGTGATTTCTCCAACTTCAAGTAACCCTTGCATCCCCTCTCTCTCTCTCTCTCCATCTCCCTCCCCATCCAAGTCATTGTATTAGGTTCAAAGTCGTCTTGTTGAGTCTCATTGTCTGTAACTCATTTTTACCTTGCCCTCAGCTAACAATGGCCTGTTTCCTTTATCATCGTTACTTTTTTTGCATTTCTTCCATTAATTTGTTCTATATCTCTCCATATCACTATCTATATCTCTCATTTCCCTTTTCCCTGACTCTCAGTCTAAACAAGGGTCTCGACCAGAAACGTCACCTATTCCTTTTCTTCGGAGATGCTGTCTGACCCGCTGAGCTACTCCAGCTTTTTGTGTCTATCTTAGGAAAGCCTTGTTGACTTAGCTGCTGTAGCAGCAAGGAGGACAGGATGCTGTGACCTGTGTATGCAAAAAAAGTTATTGCAACCACAGAAGAGGCAAATGGGAGGCATGGCAGGTCCTGAGTGATCTGGCACAATGTTTCCAGTCAATGCCTGTTCACCAGAGTGGGACCAGTAGTTAAACATACATCATTTTTTACATGTCGAGGGAAGAAAATGGGAGGAGTGAACAAGTGGAATGATCTGTTTAAATGGGCAGAAGGCAGGAGAGTAAATGACAATAGTAATGCTGGATTTTTGTTTGTACAATTATGTTGTAATGGAATCTAATACATAATTTTGCCATCGCCCTTATGTATGCCATGACCGAATAATACAATTGAAGAGTAAACCCAGACCTTGCCTTTATCTGCCCATATGAAATTCATTTGATGTAAAAAAAATAATTGGTTGTGGATTTCATACCAGAACAAATTTCCAAATAAAATGTGCGGAGGAAAGGCAAAAATTCTGTTATGCATTCACTTCATAATATTCCTCTCATGGCCTTGGTTACATTCCTACCATAGCGAACCACTGTATGTGCCAGATTTTGATTAAGTGGGTCAGCCTTTAAGGAACTTACATTTAAATTAAATTTGCAACCTTATACAAAATCCCACAATAAATATTGAAGAAGAAATCTAAAGTTTTACACATTTTGTAAAAAATAATAATTCAACTTTCATTCAATGTGACTGTACATACTGAATGAGCGTCTGTGAGATGGTGGAGTTATAACAATCAGAAATCAATTGTTGGTAGTTGTGGCCATAATAATCTTAATGCAGAATGAACAATGTGTCTTGAAAAACATCAGCCATGATCACATTGAATGGCGGTGCTGGCTCGAAGGGCCAAATGGCCTACTCCTGCACCTATTGTCTATTGTCTATTATCACACAGATATTCAGCTCACCTGAATTCCGGTTCAACATTATTTTAAAATGTCATAGAATAACATTAAAGCTTTATTGCGAATACTTATCATAGTTATATTAAGTTCAAAACGAAACAACCAAACTATCTCAATTAATGCATTTATCTCCATATATGTACGACAGATGGTAATACATCCAATCACACTCTATTTTCAATTCCTTTCATTAAGTTTATTTAATCTATTTATAAAATCTAATCCTGAATGTTGACATAAATTCTATCCAAACCCTAAGCAATAGAGTGTGTAGGAAAGAACTGCAGATGCTGGTTTAAATCGAAGATCGAACCCACAGAACACGATAGAAAAGCAACATCTCTGGAGAGAAGAAATGGGTGACGTTTCAGACCAAGACCCTTCTTCAGACTGCCTCAACAATAGAAGTGAATTCCACCATCTCACAATAAAGAAGATTTTTCCACTCTTTACAAAATGCTACATTTAGGAATTGGTTGTTTTTTTCATTTAAATGTAATTTCCTCCAGCACTATGTTTTGGTCAATATTGCTTTGAGATCCAGAGACTATTGATACAAGAGAATTGTTGGGTCCTTGTATTTGCTGATGTTTATCCAATCTTAGTTGAACTCTACATTAACAGGTTGAGGGCAAGTAGGCATGGAAGGAGCAGCACTTGATTTGAATTACAGCAAAACTCACTGCATCTCACTATTTCTTATGAAGTCTACTACAAAAGTAACTAATTCACGTAAAACATTAATTAATTGCCCATGATGTCCAAATCATAGGATTCCCAAGCTATAGAAGCCAAATATCAATTTAGGTCAAATACTGTCATTTAGATCAGAAAGTTGAAAGGCGATTAAAGACTGTGGGAGAAATGGCATAATTCACAGGCATTGGCACCAGAACTTGGGAAAGAATTGCCATGGGTTAGGCTTTATTTGAATTGAGCTGGGTCCTGTATTGTAGCGAATAGAAAAACTAGACATGTGGATAAAGATTGAAACTAAAAGTTGGTGAAAGTTTCCTGGGGAAGGGAAAATGTGAAAGTTAAAGAGAAAGGACAAGATGATATTTCAGATATATCAAAAAGATAACCAGATGGTGATAGGATGCAACAGAGCAAATACATATAGGAGTATTCTGCCATTAGCTCATTAGTTTAATATATTGTCACATGTACCAAGGCAGTGAAATACTTTTGTTGCATGTTAACCAGTCAGCGGAAAGACAACACATGATTACAATGGAGCTTTTCACAATGTACTGATACATGATAAGGGAATAACGTTTAGTGAAAATAAAAGATGTTGCTGTAGGAGTAAAGATTTAAAAGTGTGAAGCGATATTAATGTGTGATTGCAGATCCGCATGTGTGACCAGCACACAAATAGTCGCCTGGGTCGGGCGCTATCTTGGGATCGCACTTATATTCAGTGCAGGTAAATTGCCAAAAAAGACAAAATTTAAGGATTTGATTGAATGCACATTTCATTGTGAAGATTTTGATATCTCGAGCTGCACGAAAGAGGAGGAAAAGCCTATCACTAAGATTGAAATGAATTCAATATTCAAAAGAGGTAACTTGGACCATTTAATTTCAGAGGTGTGTGATAGTAGCCAGGATTAGAATCGGTGTCAGGGGTTATGGGGTGTAGGGTGGAGAATGGGGTTGAGAGGGGAAGATAGATCAATCATGATTGAATGACGGAGTAGGCTTGATGGGCCGAATGGCCTAATTCTGCTCCTAGAATTTATAAAACCACGATCCATATTTGTAATGGAGAATGTTTATACTTAGTAAATAGGCATGGTGCAAAATACAAATTAGGTTTGGATTCTCATTACTTTGAATATGGCAATATTATTAAATCAAGAACTGTTGCTGAGTTTTGCAGATAGAGTTTTCTGGAATAACATGCTCAAGACCTGGGAATTGTAGCTGAAGAAAGACAAAACAAAATGTGCATAGAGGTCGATATTGAGAGTTATGAATTAATTCTGAAAAATGAAAGGTAAGTGCCTGCAAATATCAAATCGGAAGAAACACCACACATTATAAAATCTGGACATGTCTGTAACACTCATTGAAATCATTAGTACAGTGTGTGGCATCACAGAAAGTAGGAAAACAGAAGGAAATGGGTTGGAATGCAAGTGCCAGGTTGTAATATATCACACATGCACGCAGTGTATGAAATTATGTGATTAAGACAACAAAACGATATAATCAGATGATTAGCCCTCAGCAAATCAGCCAAAGCTTTTTCCTGCAATCCCAACACAAATGAATACAGATTATCAGGTAGTCTCATATTTCGCTTGGGTAGTTTACACCCCAGCGGTATGAACATTGACTTCTCCAATTTCAGGTAGTCTTTGCTTTCTCCCTCCTTCCCCTCCCCTTCCCAGCTCTCCCACAGCCCACTGACTCCGCCTCTTCCTTTTTTCTTCCGGCCCCCCCACCCCCACATCAGTCTGAAGAACGGTCTTGAGGCGAAATGTCACCTATTCCTTCACTCCATAGATGCTGCCTCACCCGTTGAGTTTCTCCAGCATTTTTCTCTACCTTTGATTTGTCCAGCATCTGCAGTTCTTTCTTAAACATCAGGTAGTCAATGTAACTCCAAATGGTCTCTTCAACGAACACCTGTATTAGTATTTTCTCACCTCTGCCTGATAAAACATATCAGCAGTATAAAGCTTTGGAGATACTGCGTGGAAACAGGCCTTGCAACCCACCAAGTCTGTGCCGACCAGAGATCACCCCGTACATTTATTCTTCCTGCATATAGCGTGCACAGGCTAAAGTTGTAGGTCAACTTGTTCTATTTGATCTTGTTTGTGCGCGTCGGGTTGATTGCATTAGTCGAAACAGGGTGGACCACGTGAAGGTTGCAATCTCCCACCCCATCACGTACACTAGCAGTATCATACACACAGTGGGGACAATTACGAATTCTGACTGAAGCCAATTAACCTACAAACCTGTGCGTTTTTGGAGTGTGGGAGGAAACCGGAGTTCCAGAAGAAAACCCATGCAGTCACAAGGATTGCGTACAAACTCCATAGACACCGCACGCATAGTCAGGGTCGAACCCGGGTTTCTGCCGATATAAGGTAGCAACACCGCTGCGCCACAAAGCTGCCCCAAAATCCCACTGTTTAAAGATTTTAGTATTACCTTAAAACTCTATTGGCATGGGTCAATTACTATCACAAGGAGAAGAGAAATTAATGGCATGTGCTGGCTAAAATGTGAGCTCCCTCCTACAATGTTTACATTCTTGCACAAATACTTCAATGGTCTAATCATAAATTGGAAAAGAATGGAACCAAATCTATTCTGAATTTTCTTTTGGGGGGGAAGGAAATGATTCTCATATTTGCAATAAGCAGCAAAATGTATATGAATTTTAATGCGTTTCATGCATATTCAGAATATTATCCTGATGCTTTTAATGAGTAGAAGTTTTTAGGCAAATATTACTGTTTTCTAAATCACAACAAACATTTGCTACTTGATCGTAACATTTAAAGTAGCACTCATTGAATAGCTTGCTGCCCAAAGCACTATTTGTTGATACGGAATCTCTGGTTTCTCTAATTGAATATTTTGGATGTGGATTAAGGTCATTGTGCTACAGTCAACCTATTGTGCAGAACATTGAAATAATAAGCAGTATGTTTACTGTAAACTCTGATTAAGAAATACAGAAACATTAAATATGCAAAAAGGTGACAGTGGTGGTAGAACGGTTGCCTCACAACGCCAAAGACCTCAGGTGCTGCCTGTGTGGAGTTTGCAAGTTCTCCCTGTAACCGTGTTGGTGTCCTCCAGGTGCTCTGGTTTTCTCCCACATTCCACAGACGTGTGGGTTTGTAAGTTAAATTGGCCTCTGTATATTGCCCCTAGTGTGATGAGAAATTGGGATAACATAGAACTAGAGTGAACTGGTGATCGATGGTCGGCATGGATGAAGTGGGCCGATGGGCCTGTTTCCATGCTGTATCTCCAAATTAAACTAAACTATAATTAATAAGGATGCCTCTGTAAATGTCTGAAGAATGTTTAAAAGACAATCCTCGCTTTTCTAGTCAGTCCATGTAATTGGTCTTCTTCAGCTGGGTATTTTTCAAGTAAATCTTTTCTGTACATTCCCTAAGGACTTTATTTCCTTCCTGAACTGTGCTGTCCCAAAAAAGGCACAATATCCAATTGCACCACAAGTCATTATTTTGTGGAGGTTCCACATAGCTTGCCAAATTTTACAACAATTCCCCATTTAACACAAGATCCTGTATACTAGCTGTTTCCTCAACCAGTCCTGCAAGTTTTAGTGTTGTGTGTAATTCTATGCATTTGTTTCTCTGTACCCATATCTCTTTATGAATGCCTTTTATTTCCTAAATTCTCATTATTATTCCCACCCAAAACATGGTAATCTGCATTAAAGGTTATTATGAAGATAGACACAAAAAGCTGCAGTAACTTAGCGGAACAAGCAGTATCGCCGGAGAGAAGGAATGGGTGACGATTCGGGTCGAGACCCTTCTTCAGAAGGTTATTACCATCTGCCTGCCTCACTACACCAGCCAGGCTCAGCTTTTCTAAATCTATCTGCATCGTCCTCATACTATAGTACAATTCGGGTTTTTAGTTATCTACAGATTTTGAAATTATGCTTAATATAAATACATTAAAATTGATTAAGAAAATCTGTTGTCCTGGTGCAAACTCTTGAGGATCAACACTGTAAGCCTTGCGTCAGACCAGAAACAAACTGTTCACCCCTGCTGTCTTTCCTCTCATTAGCTCTGCTTCCAATACTTCTATGATTCCATGGGCTTAATTTCTTCTGACAAGTCTGTTACCTGTTGTTCTGTCAAACTCATTTTGCTTGTCCATACACACATCACTAGTCACTTCCATCACCTTAACAAAGCAAAAACTCAATTAATTTTCTGCCAGGCAGGCTGTATGGAAACTGCAATGATCTTTGCTCCATGTATAGACACAAGGAACTGCAGATGCTGGTTTACAAAAAAGACCCAGTGTCAGTAGGTCACACAGCATCTTTGGAAAGCATGGCAATGTTTCAGTTCAAGACCCTTCTTCATACTAGGCAATGTTTTGGGTCGGGATCCTTCTTCAGACACGACCCAAAACATTGCCTTTCCATGTTTTCCACAGATGCTACCTGACCTATTGAGTTTCTCCAATACTTTGTGTCTTTTTTTGCTCCATTGATAGTGGGGAGTGTTCTGCTGGACTGGCCCTGAGCTGACTTTGGCCCATTATGTGGATGTACCAAACTAAAATGTTCTCATATTAACAATATTCTCCTCACCATAATACACAATACCCTCCTCACCATAAAGTCATAAAACTGGGCTCAATCTTGCAGGACTTCCAACTGTTAATTCTTGGTTTGTAAGCACTTATTTAATCTGTAAATACTAATCATGCTTTACGCAGCCATCTCTCCTCATCTTGACTCCAATGCATATAGTTTTAACTTGGTCGCTCCCACTATATCTGTTTAAAATCAGTTTTGCAAAGGAAAATGTAAAATGTCCTCATA
Organism: Raja brachyura; assembly: GCA_963514005.1. The sequence goes on along the minus strand of OY740784.1, from coordinate 24,058,356 downwards.
AATTGGATTTAATCATGCTCCTGAGGTTGGTTTGAGAACATTTCAGGTGGAAGGAATCGAGTACAATGCTCTCCTAACTTTATGTCCCCATTCCCTTTCTGCAGCTGTACAAGCAATGAAAATAATCCAGAAATCCACCTCACCATGTCCAATAGTTTCTAATATAGTACACAGGACTGATTGTAAACTTACCTCATCATGATAGCTTTTTGGAACTGAACTGTGGCTGTTTTCACTCATTTCTAACACAGAAACTTGAAAAGCTATGAAATAAAATACCAAAGTTATGCTCAGAAAAGCAAGAACAACATGCAATGGCAGTGCTTGCCAGCTGATAGAAACTGATGGAATGAAAGTAGAGGTCTGCACCGGTGAGGGTTCAGAACCAATGTGTTCCCATAAGAGTGAAGGGTAAGGATGGCAAGTCCAGGGGAACCCTGGATTTCTTTTTATTTATTTTTAAATATTTTTTTAAGGCTTTAGAAAAGAGAGAATAGAGAGAAAAATAGCAGCATAGAAAGTAGAAAAGTGAAAAAGAGGTGTGAAAGTGCCAAAGCGTGACAGAGGGAAAGGAAACCCTTGAAGAGTTAGAAACTGGAATTAAGAGATAGACCCTGGAGAGGAAAAAAAAACAAGAAAAAGAAAAAGGGAAAAATAGAGAAAGACAAAAGAAAAGCCAGTTACTTTATTATAAACATCTCACAAAAGGAATCTACCAACTCGACAGCTTTTCTTCCCCCTTTACCAAGCCCCGACACCGGTACTTTTTTGAGGTATTCTTGCACCTGGGAACCCTGGATTTCAATTGATATTGTGTGTTTGATTAAAAGATGAAGCATGTGGTAGATATGGAGTACTGAATCAGGGGAGTATAAGGAGTGATTAAAAAAAAAGAGATTTGAGGGGAAAAAGAGGTCATGAAATAACATTAGCAGGTGAGATTCAGAAAAATCCCAACATATTATCTAAGTATATCAAGATCAAGAGGTTACCAGGGAATATGTGGGGCCCATGAGGGTCCAACGGGGCAATCTATACACGGAGCCAGAGGACATGGACAAGGTTTTAAATCAATATTTTTCATATGTTTTCAACAAAGAGAAAGGCTTTGAGGTTGGAGATTTCATCTGGTATGGTGAAATTCTAGAGGACAGTAAGATTTAAAAGGCAAAAGTAGTAGTTGACTTGCATAAAGATAGTTAAATCCTGAGGGCCCATTAAGACATACCGCAGGCTGGGAGGCAAGGGGAGAGATTGTTGAGGCCCTGACAAAGATTTATGTTGAATTCAGTCCTGATGCAGATCTCAACTCGAATCATTGACAATTTATTTTCCTCCACAGATACTGCTCACCATGTTGAGTTTCTCCAGCACTTTGTTTTTTGTTGCAGATTGGCTCAGTGGCACATCTGGTAGAGCTGCTGCCTCACAGCTCCAGAGACCTGGGGTCAATTCTGACCTCGGGAGCAGTCCTGAACGCCGGATTCTAGATAGATTGTAATTGTAGATGTGTAAGACCTGAGGGCGTAGGTTTAAGATGAGGAGGAAAAAGGTAACGAGGGGATCCATGGATGTATATAGGAGCAAAGCGGTCCTTCTGCAGTTGTACAGAGCCCTAGTGAGACCACACCTGGAGTATTGTGTGCAGTTTTGGTCCCCTAATTTGAGGAAGGACATTCTTGCTATTGAGGGAGTGCAGCGTAGGTTTACAAGGTTCATTCCCAGAATGGCAGGGCTGTCATATGCTGAGAGAATGGAGCAGCTGGGCTTGTACACTCTGGAGTTTAGAAGGATGAGAGGGGATCTCATTGGAACATATAAGATTGTTAAGGGCTTTGACAAGCTAGAGGCAGGAAACATGTTCCCGACGTTGGGGGAGTCCAGAACCAGGGGCCACAGTTTAAGAATAAGGAGTAAGTCATTTAGAACGCAGATGAGGAAACACTTTTTCTCACAGAGAGTGGTGAGTCTGTGTAATTCTCTGCCTCAGAGGGCGGTGGAGGCAGGTTCTCTGGATGTTTTCAAAAGAGAGTTACATAAGGCTCTTAAAAATAGGGGATATGGGGAGAAGGCAGGAACGGGGTACTGATTGGGGATGATCAGCCATGATCACATTGAATGGCGGTGCTGGCTCGAAGGGCCAAATGGCCTACTCCTGCACCTATTGTCTATTGTCTATAGGTGGTGGAGGCAGGTATCCCCACAACATTTAGGAATCATCTGAATGAGCACTTAAATTGCCAGGGCATAATCAGTTAACCAGAAACATTGTAGATGAAAGGGATAGATATTTCTCATGTCGGAAGGAATTGCAGATGCTGGTATATGGGAGCATGAGCAGAGAGGGTTGTAAAATGAGGGTAGAAGCAATAGGTAGCAAGGTGCAAAGTAAAAGTGGCAGGCAGACAAATCCAGGGCATAAATCAAAAAGGGCCACTTTTCAACATAATTGTATAAGGGGTAAGAGTGTTGTAAAAACAAGCCTGGAGGCTTTGTGCCTCAATGCAAGGAGCATTCGTAATAAGGTGGATGAGTTGAATGTGCAGATAGTTATTAATGAATATAATATAGTTGGGATCACGGAGACATGGCTCCAGGGTGACCAAGGCTGGGAGCTGAACATCCAGGGATATTCAATATTCAGGAGGGATAGACAGAAAAGAAAAAAGGTAGGGTAGCATTGTTGGTTAGAGAGGAGATTAACGCAACAGAAAGGAAGGACATTAGCTTGGAGGATGTCGAATTGATATGGGTAGAGCTGCGAAACACTAAGGGGCAGAAAACGCTAGTGGGATTTGTGTACAGGCCACCTAACATTAGTAGTGGAGTTGGGGATGGCATCAAACAGGAAATTATAAATGCGTGCAACAAAGGTAAAACAGTTATAATGGGTGACTTCAATCTACATATAGATTGGGTGGATCAAATTGGCAGGGGTGCTGAGGAAGAGGATTTCTTGGAATGTATGCAGGATAGTTTTCTAAACCAACATGTAGAGGAACCAACGAGAGAGCAGGCCATTCTAGACTGGGTATTGAGTAATGAGGAAGGGTTAGTTAGCAGTCTTGGGTTACACAAAAAGCTGGAGAAACTCAGCGGGTGCAGCAGCATTTAAGGAGCGAAGGAGATAGGCGACGTTTCGGGTTGAGACCCTTCAGAGTTAGCAGTCTTGTTGTGTGTGGCACCTTGGGCAAGAGTGACCATAATATGGTTGAATTCTTCATTAAAATGGAGAGTGACATAGTTAATTCAGATACAAGGGTTCTGAACTTAAAGAAAGGTAACTTTGAGGGTATGAGACGTGATTTGGCCAAGATAGACTGGCAATTGATTCTTAAAGGGTTCACGTTGGATATGCAACGGAAGGTATTTAAAGACTGCATGGATGAACTACACCAATTGTTCATCCCAGTTTGGCAAAATAATAAATCGGGGAAGGTAGTGCACCTGTGGATAACAAGGGAAATCAGGGATAGCATCAAAACAAAAGATGAAGCATCTGAAAAAGCAGCCTACCAAAGGACTGGGAGAAATTCAGCAGAGTCCAGCAGAGGAGGACAAAGGAATTAATTAGGAAAGGGAAAATAGATTGTGAAAGAAAACTGGCCGGGAACATAAAAACTGACTGCAAAAGCTTTGATAGATAAGTGAAGATTAGTTAAAACAAATGTAGGTTCCTTGCAGTCAGAAATAGGTGAATTGATCATGGGGAACAAAGACATGGCAGACCAATTGAATAACTACTTTGCTTCTGTCTTCATTGAGGAAGACATAAATAATCAGCTGGAAATAGCAGGGGACCAGGGGTCAAATGAGTTGGAGGAACTGAGTGAAATCCAGGTTAGTCGGGAAGTGGTGTTAGGTAAATTGAATGGATTAAAGGCCGATAAATCCCCAGGGCCAGATAGGCTGCATCCCAGAGTGCTTAGGGAAGTAGCCCCAGAAATAGTGGATGCATTAGTGATAATTTTTCAAAACTCTTTAGATTCTGCAGTAGTTCCTGAGGATTGGAGGGTAGCTAATATAACCCCACTTTTTAAAAAGGGAGGGAGAGAGAAAATGGGGAATTACAGACCAGTTAGTTTAACATCGGTAGTGGGGAAAATGCTAGAGTCAGTTATTAAAGATGGGATAGCAGTACATTTGGAAAGTGGTGAAATCATTGGACAAAGTCACGATGGATTTATGAAAGGTAAATCATGTCTGACGAATCTTATAGAATTTTTCGAGGATGTAACTAGTAGAGTGGATAAGGGAGAACCAGTGGATGTGTTATATCTGGACTTTCAGAAGGCTTTCGATAAGGTCCCACATAAGAGATTAGTATCCAAACGTAAAGCACACGGTATTGGGGGTTCAGTATTGATGTGGATAGAGAACTGGCTAGCAGACAGGAAGCAAAGAGTAGGAGTAAACGGGTCCTTTTCAGAATAGCAGGCAGTGACTAGTGGGGTACCGCAAGGCTCAGTGCTGGGACCCCAGCTATTTACAATATATATAAATGATTTGGACGAGGGAATTGAATACAACACCTCCAAGTTTGCGGATGACACGAAGCTGGGGGGCAGTGTTTGCTGTGAGGATGCTAGGAGGATGCAAGGTGACTTGGATAGGTTGGGTGAGTGGGAAAATGCATGGCAGATGCAGTATAATGTGGATAAATGTGAGGTTATCCACTTTGGTGGCAAGAACAGGAAAGTGGACTATTATCTGAATGGTGGCCGATTAGGAAAAGGGACCTGGGTGTCATGGTACACCAGTCATTGAAAGTAGGCATGCAGGTGCAGCAGGTGGTGAAGAAAGCGAATGGTATGTTATCATTCATAGCAAAAGGATTTGAATATAGGAGCAGGGAGGTTCTACTGCAGTTGCACAGGGCCTTGGTGAGACCACACCTGGAGTATTGCATACAGTTTTGGTCTTCTAATCTGAGGAAAGACGTTCTTGCCATAGAGGGAGTACAGAAAAGGTTCACCAGAATGATTCCTGGGATGGCAGGACTTTCATATGAAGAAAGACTGGATAGACTCGGCTTATACACGCTAGAATTTAGATGATTGAGGGGGGATCTTATAGAAACGTATTAAATTCTTAATGGGTTGGACAGGCTAGATGCAGGAAGATTGTTCCCAATGTTGGGGAAGTCCAGAACAAGGGGTCACAGTTTAAGAATAAGGGGAAAGACTTTTAGGACCGAGATGAGAATTCTCTGCCACAGAAAATAGTTGAGGCCAGTTCATTGGCTATATTTAAGACGGAGTTAGATGTGGCCCTTGTGGCTAAAGGGATCAGGGGGTATGGAGAGAAGGCAGGTACAGGATACTGAGTTGGATGATCAGCCATGATCATATTGAATGGCGGTGCAGGCTCGAAGGGCCGAATGGCCTACTCCTGCACCTATTTTCTATGTTTCTATACCGAAGATATACAAAATGCTGGAGTATAGGCAGTGGGACAGGCAGCATCTCTGAAGAGAAGGAATTGGTGACATTTCAGGTGTGATGAAGGCTCGTGACCCGAAATGTCACCCATTCCTTCTCTCCAGAGATGCTGCCCGTCCCACTGCCTATACTCCAGCAATCTGTGTCCATCATAAATATTCTCATGTGTAGGAAGGAACTACAGATGCTGGTTGAAACCGAAGATGGACACAAAAAGCTGAAGTAACTCGGCGGGTCAGACAGCATCTCTGGATAATAGGAACAGGTGATGTTTCGGGTCGGGACCCTTCTTCAGACATTCTCATTATAAGTATCTCTGTTTTTTGGCTTATTCAACATAGAATAGTTTGCAGAGGTTACTTAGGTCTGGGATTTATTTATACGTCACTGTCATTTGACTTGAGGTTTGTAATCTTCTATTGTTTATATTCATTTCTGACATGATGGCTACAAAATCTTCTCTGGCACCAGACGCTGCAATTTCGTTTACTAATTTTAAAATTCATCCATTGAAATCCCCTCACAACTATGCATGGATTCACCTATCCCACTGCCTAGTTTATTTGTATCAGACATCAACCCCATTATCCAAGGGCATGATCTCCCCCTTCCACTCTCCTCCCCAACCATCCAGCCTCCTCCCACGCATCCGGGCTACAGTTATAAACTGGCCACTGCTCTTAGCAGATTTCTCCTGCTTCTCTATCATTTACCTTCCCAGCTTCTCACTTGAGTTATGTATCAGGTTCCAAGGATGTAAAGACCCAACTTTACCCTTAGTTTTGGGAGATATTCATTGTGTGTCCACATGGAGGGGAGGGAATTGAATGTCATGCTTGGACCACATAACCCAAGACAGAAATTACTTTTCACACAACCGGCAGTGAGAAAAATGTTAACTTAATGAAGACTAATGGGCCTGTCCCACTTCGGCGACTACAGGAAACTATGCGGTCGCCACATGTTCACGGGTGATTTCCGGGGAGTTGCCTTCATGCTCGTGAGTAGTGGCCTCAGATTTGCAACAAGTTGTAATGGCATTCTGGTCGCCACGTAGGTGCAGTGGTAGTGGGTTGTCAGGAGGTCGTAGGTTGTCGTATGTTGTCGCCGGTGCTGACCAGTGAATTTCATTGGCTCATTGGAAAAGAAAAACCGTAAACAGTACTTTACAGAACCAAGGATAACCGACCGGTAATGTTAATGTCTGCTGAGCTTCACAGCCGTGTATCTCTGGCTTCTTAAAAGTTGTCTCCATTCCTTCTCCCCACTCCGTTTCTCCCTTCTCCCCCTCTCCCCCCCTCTACCCCCCTCTCCCCCCCTCCTTTAAAGGACTTAAGTGACCCTAGCCGTACACTGTGCTTTCACCGTCTTAATTACAGCGCCAACCTTCCTGTTCATCATGGTGTGTGTCTGTATCACATTGGCCTTGCACCATGTGAATTTCACTCAGACAGCGCTCCCCCCACTTGCCCTGTCCCCCGCTTGCATAACTGGCTGGTGAAGGAAGCAATGTGTGTGTGTGTGTGTGTGTGTGTATGCGTGTGTTCCACTCTGACAGTCGCCGTTCCAGTCGCCGGTTTTTCAGCGACCTGTTACAACTTGACAGTCGCCTGAAAAATCGCCTATTTTTGACAGGCCCATTAAGCTTAATCTTCATCCAGATTCCTTTCAGATATTAAAAGCCAGAGTTATTTGAACTTTATCCTACATGATTATTAATGATTAAAAAAATCTATTACCACAAAGCTTGTGGAAGAAAATATTAATATCCTTCCTTATTTAATTTTGATTGGAATTGAACAAAGTAACAAAAGGGCGTTTGGATGTAACAATTGGCATCTCTCGCTTGACCAGGTCTAGAAGAGGTCTGTGGGAATCGGCAAAGTTAGATTAGACGTATTACCTCTTGTCTGGGAATGGTTGAAGGATGGATGGTAACTGTAAACATGAAATAATAGAGGAGATATGGAAGTTTGTTTTTCCTTTGTGAGAAGTTACAGTAGATCACCTGCGCCCCCTTCCGCTAGTAGCATGTTACTGTAAAAGGGGGGGGGCTTATGATTGGCTCAAAGAAGGGATTGTGGCAAAGGCCGCCTAAAAGGTGAGATAGAATAATGCCAAGATGCCCTTGTATTGTATTTGACTTGTATTAACCAACTGTTGTTGTTAATTAAGATTAAAATAAACAAAAAGAATGTTATGACTAATGAAATAATTGGTACCTATGGGGTGGAAGATCGCAACCTTCACGTGGTCCGCCTTGTTTCGACTAATGCAATCAACCCGGCGTGCACAATAAAATAAGATCAAATAGAACAGGTTGTACATGACCTTGGGCAGTTATGGAAAAATAGAGGATTCATCACATCAACAGGAAAGACTATTAAGCATGATGAACTTGACTTAAATTAATTGGATGCTATTTAATTGCCACGGAAAATTGCAGTTATTAAATGCGAAGCTCATACATCATCAGATGATGATGTATCAAAGGGAAACAGGTCAGCTGATTATGTAGCCAAACAGATTGCTCTCAGGCAAAATACAAGTGGTTAAAATTAAGTCTGAAGCACAAAGAAAGCTCCCAGTTAGCATTGATGTAACCCAGTTACAGGATGCCCAGAGCCTAGCATCACTCCAGGAAAAGAATTCCTGGAGCAAAGCAGGAATTTTGCTCCAGGAATTCTTGATAACAAATATAAGGGTGTTATCAAGACCCCATTGGCTGGGTCCACCCTGATCATCCTGAGGTAGTTAGTCCCAGGAGCCTATTTTTGCCCGTCTCGCCTAGCTCATGGACAGGCTCACATGGGAAAAGGGGAAATAGCACATGCATTGTCCCAATAATGGTATGCACCAGGTATATGTCATAATTGATATAGTTGCAAGAACATGTCTGGTGTGTCAACAAAATAATAGAGGGAAGACACCTGCAAAATTTGATCACCTACCACAACCTGAAATGCCTTTTGAAAATTTGCAAATTGATTTTGTACATATGCCCGCAGCAAAGAGATTTAAATACATTCTGGTCATAGTTGATATGTTCTGCAGATGGGTGGAAGCACACCCCACAAGGAGGGATGATTCAAGGACGGTAGTCATTATTTAAATGAAAGAAATAATACCTAGATTCGGGATATCCATGGGAATAAATAGTGACAGAGTAAGTCATTTCACCAGTAAATTAGTTCAGAACTTGTTGAAGGCTCTTGGGTTCCAGTGGAATTGACACATACCATACCAACCACAGTCCTCAGGGATGGTAGAAAGAGTAAATGGAGAGATAAAAGCTTCTTTGGATGAAGTATGCTAGCAAAGGTTTGTGGCCAGACACCATGCCCATAGTGATGTATGCCCTGAGGAATCAGAAAAATAGAAACACGGGCCTAACACCTGATGAGATTTTGATGGGGCGACCTATGACAACAGGAACCCAACCCCCGAAGACTCCTGAGAAGGTAGCCCTGATATGGAATGTTGAAAAATCCTTAAACTATGCTCAAGCCATGTGTGAAACAGTTGGTAAAATGTATGAGAAAGTTAAGCAGGCACAGGTCCCTCCGGCAGAAGGAAATATACACCCGTTTAAAGTAGGAGATCAGGTTTATGTGCGAGCAATGAACAAAGATTCTTTCTCTTCTAGGTGGAAAGGACCATATTTGGTGCGATTAACAACACGGACAGCAGTAAAAGTAGTATAAAAATCTGATAGGATATATGCCACCAGATGGATCCAATCGGGTTTTTCTTTTACTTTTACTGCATCACTCAGACAGAACCTTTGAGGAGAAGGAAACACAAGCGCTATACATTTTTGTAGTGATAAGACGATGATAAAAAAAGGTGTCAAAATGTAGACATATTCTTTATTAGCTAACTTTGTAGCATTAAATACTTATGTATATATTAACATTATATGGGATCATAGTGGACATGAGTGAAGAGAGGCATCTAGATAGTTATGAGAAACAGGATGAAGGTAGAAGGTAGACTAATGTAAATTCAACTAACAACTTTCACACAGAACACAGTAACTCGCAGCTGAAAGAAAAATGGGCTTCTTTATCTGATTAGAATGTTATGTTTGTTCCCATATCCCTACTCATGCTGAAGAAGATATCCCTTTGTGAGCTCAAGGACGGGTTCCAACCAAATTATAATCATACACATATGCCTCCAATTTTGTCACTGATTAATGAGAGAAAATATTAAAAATCCTTTCTTACTATAATATAAGTGTTGATCACAAAGATCAACAAGGAGGGCTGTGGAAGAAATTATTAATGTCCTTCCTTACTTAATTTTGATTGGAATTGAACAAGGGTGTTTGGATGTGAGAATTGGCATCTCTCCCTTGACCCAGTGTAGAAGAGGTTCGTGGAAATCGGCAAAGTAAGATTAGACATATTACCTCATGTGTTGAAGGGTGGATAGTAAATGTAAACATGAAATCATAGAGAAGATAAGGAAGTTTGTTTTTCCTTTGTGAGAAGTTACGGTAGATCACCCGCGCCCCCTACCTCTAGTAGCATAGAAATGTTACTATAAATGGGGGGCTTATGAGTGGCTCAAAGAAGGGATGGTGGCGCGAGCTGCCTAGAAAGGTGAGATAGAATAATGTCAAGATCCCCTTGTATTGTGTTTGACTTGTATTAACCATCTGTTGTTGAATAAGATTGACATAAACCAAAATAAAGTTATGACTAATGAAATAATAGTGGTTGTAGTTGATAGAATATTTTCGGAGAGTTGTATCTAACAAAAAAAAGTTGTTTACTGCACGGTATAACTGTTGGCTGATTCTGCTGTGAAGTCAGAGAACTGGTGGGCTGTTTATTGCCGCCATCTCTCCATGATAACATCCAATAATGTATCTTGAAGCAAACCCGCAAAGTCCCCGCTTTTCATTTTCCTTTATTTTCTCTCTAAATTAATTTCTTCCACAAAACTCTCTATGGGTATGAGGAAAGAAGGGATCAAATTGCTTACTTTTTTATTTTCTCCAGCCTCTTAATGTGTAAAATGTCCACATAACTTTTAGCTGGGTTTGATGGTCACAATGTGAGGGTCCATTAAACAGGGAGACGAATATCTCTAAAAAACAAATTCAATGGTTCATTGGTACTTTATTCAATGGTACTTTTTCACATGTATAACACATTTTTGTATACAGTTCTGTATAAGCATCACTATACAGAAGCACTTAGATGCATCTTAGATAAGCATCCCAGATACAGTACAAGTGCATACTGAGGCAGTATACAGAGTCGCCAGATTTTGCGGCGATTTCAAGTCCCTGTTTTCGTGAAGTACTTCACCGTTATGTGCAGCTGCAGGCCGGATCTGGTCCATGAGCTCGGCCTTTGGATCGGTGCCTGATCCAGCCGAGTCCCAGGCTGCTGCCGGGTCTCCAACGACCCACTCCATCAGCTGGTCTGCTAACCAACCCTCTGTTCCAACTCCCTCTGCTCTGGTCCACGGGTGAGCGGGGGCTGGGCTCAATGACTTCCCTCTCCGGGGGAGGAGGAGGGGTTCCCGGTTCCGCAGCGGTGAACCAGGCTTTACTTAAAATACCAGGTATTGCTAAATAATATTAAAATTCAAAATGGCAATTCTATGGGGGAAAGTTTAAAATATTGTGATGGCATAAAAATAGCGAAAGGTCGACGGAAGAACGATAAAAGTATTTGAATGATTTTTTGAAACATTGGAATAGGGAAACTAAGCCATCTCTCATTCTCAGATGCTGTTTTTGGAGGCTCTAGAACAGCTGCGAAACAAATAATAGCTTCAATAAACAGATTTGCTAGTTAGTAGTAGTACTCTTTTTTTACTGTCTTGCAGAATTTTACATGTAATTTATGTATAATTTATGTATAATTTATGTTCAACGGGTGGCATGGTGGTGTAACGGTAGAGTTGCTGCCTTACAATGGCAAGGACCTGAATTTGATCCTGGCTATGGGTGCTGTCTGTACAGAGTTTGTACGTTCTCCTCGTGGCCCGCATAGGTTTTCTCCGAGATCTTTGTTTTCCTCCCACACTCCAAAGACATACAGGTTTGTAGGTTAATTAGTGTAAATGTAAAACAAAATCTCTCGTGTGTGTAGGGTAGTGTTGGTGTGCGAGGATCGATGATCGTTACGAACTCAGCGGGCTCAAGAGCCTGTTTCCATGCTGTATCTCTAAACTAAATTAAACTTTTAAAATTATGTTTTTGAAATCTATGCCCCTGTGATGCTGCTACAGGCAAGATGTTCATTGTGCTTGTAACTCAGAGCTTGTGCATATGGCAGTAAACTTGACTTGTATCAATCGTCATGTTTAATTAGAAAATATATAGCATAATAAGAAGCAAATGCTGCAGAATATAATTCACATTTCCATTTAATTAGTGTCCTATTTGTCCTAATAAGCTTTTTCATTTTCATTAATCTTCTGATGCTTTTCCCCTTTATGCCTCAAGCACAGAACCAACACACTTCAAGGTAAGAACATCCGATCTTTGAATTTTAAAGTTAGGGCTTGTGACATTCAGTGACATTAATGCCTGCATTATGAAGCATATCTACTCAGAATAAAAAACAAATAAATATTTGATTCAGATTAAAAAGTAATAAAATATTTGGCACAAACATAAGATCTTCAAATCTGGCAATTGCAAACTTTGTTTTAGTTCAGGTGTTTAATCTAGAACAGAATACAGACCTGTTTGAATAATATAACATGAGCTTCGTGTCCTACTTGTACACAGGCAGAGGTAACTCCTGCGCTGAAGCAAAGTCAGAAGGGAAATCTGTCAAAGCATGAAAGAAACATATCAGGGGAAAATGTCAGCAGGTTTATAAGCTGCCGGATTTAAATGCAATGAAATAAAACACCCTGGGCACAATCTCTGGCAGTACGCCAGAGTAATGATTCTCAGCCTGTAACATGACATTTCAAATTCATCAATTGAACAGCAAAGCTATCCTGGAGTGGCTTCAGGTCAGTAATTATATATATTTTATGGACGAAACTCAGGACTTATCCTTGGCATATCATTTAGAAATTGAAAAACAGAACTAAACATTGCAACATTTCCTTTTGACATTGTTTTTGCTAAAGGAAATCCAGAAATAGGTCAGATCCGAAAAATCTGTCGGTGCTTGATTTGAAAGTGGTGCAGTGACACTTGTTTGTGTTGTAGCCTCACAGTTGCAGGGATCTTCTGGGTCTAAAATTGACCTCAGGTGCTGCCTGTGTGAAGTTTGCATGCTCTCATTGTAATTGTAAGTATTTCCTCTGGGTGCTTCACTTTCCTCCCACACCAAAAAGGCACGATGATGAGTTAATTGTCTCTGTAAATCACACTTTACTGTAGACAAATGGTAAATAAATATCATAAAGGGCATGTGTGAGGGGCATCAACAGATGCTATGTAGGGAATAGACCGTAGTGCGGCCACTGTGGCGCAGCGGTAGAGTTGCTGCCTTGCAGCACCTGAGACCCGGGTTCAATCCCGACTACGGGTGCTGTCTGTACGGAGTTTGAAGGTTCTCCCCGTGACCGCGTGTGTTTTCTCCAAGATCTTCGGTTTCCTCCCACACTCCAAATTTAGGTTAACTGGCTTAGTGTAAAGGGCCTGTCCAACCAGCATGCAACTCTATGCGATGAACGCGATCAAACTAGAAGCGGGGGCCACGCGGAGGTCGGGTGATCCCCTATACAGGGCCGTTCCCACCAGCATGCGCCTGCATGCGGCAAGCGCAACCAAACCGGCAGCAAGGGCTGCGCGGAGGTCGGGTGAGTGGCGCAACGCGGCGGAAAGTGAGGCAAACTTGGAGCGAAGTCTAAGGTAAGTTCGCCAGGACAGAGAGGGGCACACAGAGAGGGGCACAGAGGCACACACACACACACAGGGCCACGGAGCCACACACATAGAGGGTCACGGAGGCACCTACAGATAGGTTCACGGAGGCACGATGTCGGGGCGGTGTGTAAATGTCGAGGCGACTGCGAGCCGACATGCCGTTGCCGCGCGGAATGTTTGGACATTGTCAGTTTTTCGGAGCCCCGCGCGGTGTCGGGACAAACTTGGGACGAACTCCGCATAATTCCGCACGGCTCCGGCGACCGGAGTGGGACCGGCCCCGCGATGCCGGACAGCTCAAGCGACCACGTTAGGTCGGGCTAATCGCATAGAGTTGTATGCTGGTGGGACAGGCCCTTTAGTGTAAATTGTCCCTAGTGTGTGTTGGATAGTGTTAATATGCGGGGATCACTGGTTGGTGCAGACTCGGTGGGCCGAAGGGCATGATTTCACGTTGTATCTCTAAACTAAACTAAACTAAACTAAACTAAACAAGTAGAATTCACTTCACTGATCTCAATTAGGTTTTGTTCCAATGCTATTACTGTATATGCTGACCATGATGCCATGTTGCCACGGCAGAAGGAATGCACTCACTACCGTAAGATGCTGGTTTGTTAATCTGCTAGGGGGACAATTCACTCAGCTATGGCGGTCACCATTATGTGCTGTCTCCATTTATTAGGTTTTGTTAAATGTCTCTCTGCAAATGTTCCTATTGTTTTTTGTACATTGATGGCTGCATCGGGCTGTGTCTTGCACCCATGCAGAACTCGGTGATTTCATGCACTTTACCACTGCCCTTAAATTCACTTGGACTGTCCTTGATACCTCACTCCCCTTTCTTGATCTTTCTGCCTCCATCATAGACTATCGACCAATGTGTACTATAAACCCACTGACTCCTGCAGTTATCCAGCCAATACCCCTTCCAAAAATGTCTCTTGTAAAGATGCAAACCCCTGCTCTCAATTTCTCCATCTCCGCTGCATTTGCTCCAAAACTGAGTCTTTCCACACCAGGACATCCGAGATGTCGTCAATCTTTAGTTAACGTGGTTTCCCCCCTGCTGTCATTGATGGATCCCTCAGCTGCATCTGCTCTGTATCCTATAGTTTATCTCTTGCTCCCCTCCCTACAGATGGAAAAAGGATAGAGTTTCCCCAGCACTTACCTTTCACCCCACCAGCCTCTGCATCCACGACATATCAGCCACGTTTAGCGTAATCCTACTACTAGTTATCCCTCCCCTTTCCACTTTCTGCATTCCCTCCACAACTTGGTTTACTCATCCCTTCCCGCCCAAACCGCCCCCTCCCGTGGTACATTTCACTGCAACTGCAGGAGGTGTAACACTTGTTCCTATAAATCTTCCCTCACGTTATTCCAGGATCCCAGCAGCACTTTCAGGTGAGCAAGAGATTCACGTGCATCTCCTCTAACCACATCTACTGCATTTGGTGCTTCCAAAGAGGCCTTCTTTACATCAGCGAGACCAAACGTAGGCCTGGCAACTGTTCCACTGAAAACATGAGCTCGGTCCACCAAGGTTTGCTGAATCAGCCGGTTGCTAATCATTTTAACTTCCCTTCCATTCCCACACTGACTTTTCGATTCTGAGCCGCCTCGCAAACTGAAGGAACAGCACATTATATTCCCCTATATGGTAGCTTACAACCCAACAGTACAAGCACTGACTTCTCCAATTTTACCTACACCCATCCTCTTCCTCCCCCCCCCCATCTCTTCCCATTTCTTACCTTTCCCTTCCCACGTCCCCGTCCTTCATATAGACACTTTGTACATCTTTCCCATTCAACAGCATCAGAGTAGTCTCAAGCACATAGCTATATTTAATTATTTCAGTCTGAAGAAGGGTCTCGATCCAAATCAGTCTGAAGAAGGGTCTCGACCCGATATGTCACCCATTCCTTCTCTCCAGAGATGCTGCCTGAGTTCCGTTGAGTTACTCCAGCATTTTGTGTCTACCTTTGCTATATTTAATTTAATCTTTTTAAAAGATAGATATTTTTACATACATTCTTTCTAGATTTTCAACAAGGTGCAAGTGACTTATCAATGCTTGATATTTTACAGAGAGAGTGGTGGGTATCAGGAAATTGCTGTCAGGGGTGGGGATGGAAACAGATACAACAGTGGTGTTTAAGTGGCTTTTGGGTAGGTACATAAATATGCAAGGAATGGAGGGATATGGATCATGTGAAAGCGGAAGGGATTAGTTTAATTTGGCATCATGCTTGGCAAAGACATTGTGGGCCAAGAGTTTGTTCTTGCACTGTATGTTCTATGTTTTATGACCCAGATATATTTATAGCCATTTTTTTTAATTTAAAAGAACAACAGCTTTTAATCGAGTTTGTTATGGAGCTTCCTGATTCATCGTTGAATCAAATTTTGTTTGATTCATTCTAGATTTGAACACAGTAATGGATCTGTTTCTTTATCCAACTTGCATGGATTTGACACTTCATTTCCTGAAGAAATGCCATGGATCCAATTCAGCCACAACTTCATGGTGATTGTTTCACCATCCTGACTGGGATCTCATCAGCAGAGAGCATTTGATCTCTCCTGGGTCATCGTGACATGGACTTCTAGACCACAAAAATAAGTCCTTTGACCCATCATCAGGTCCAAGTCAATTATTCATCGACATTTACCTCTCCATTTAGATAATGCACTTTTTTAATCATCTTACCAAAATGCAAGTTCTTCCTACTTCCATTAAACTCAATTTTCCCCAATCCATATCCCTATTGCAGAATCACAATATCCTCGTTGCAACGTGCCCTTCCACCTAGTTTGTATCATTGGCAAACTTCAAAGTCTTATGCCCCTATCCCACTTAGGCAATTTCTTTGGCGACTACATGTGACTAGGCTGTCACCACATGATCGCCGGGGTGTCGCCTGTGTGGTCTCCTCAGTCGCCCAAAGAGTCGTACCTTTTTCCTAGTTGCCGCTCAATTTTGAAATGTTCAAAACTTTTCGGTGACAGTCAGCGCCCGTGGGCTTGATGCCAACGATCATAGCCTGACGTAAATGCTGTCACCAGGATGATGTAGGTGCTGTCACCAGGATGGCGTATTTGTTGCCGGTGCTGACTTCGGTGAATTCCATTGGCAACTACCTACGTCAACCGGTGACAGATATCTGCGACTGAATTGTCTTACCTTATTGTAGTTTGTCGCTGGTGGTCGAAGGTTGTCATAGGTGTGGTCGTAAGTGGACGTCCTAATGAGTCGCCGGTTGTTGGTAGCTTGATGTTGACTAGGAGGTAGGTTGTTGTAGACATTGTCGTAGACATTGTCGTAGGGGGGTTCAGTCATCGGTTTATCAGCAACCTGCCACGACTATGACTGTCGCCGGAAGTCGCCAAAAAAATCGGCTAAGTGGGACAGGCCTATTATATTTTGTTTCCTTCTCTAGGTTGTGGATGTAACTAGCAAACAATTGAGGACTAAGGAACTATCCCTGGGGTGCTCCACTAGTTACATCTCTCCCGACTGTAAAGGACTTATTTATTCCAACACCTGGTTTTCTACGCGACAGCTACTGGTTTTCAATGCTCACTTGCGCACTTCCTACAATACCTTGACCTCTTCATTAATGTACCAGCCTCATAAGTGGCACTTTGTCAAATGGTCTGAATAAGGGTCTCGACCCGAAACATCACCTATTCCTATTCTCCAGAGATGCGGTCTGACCCTCTGAGTTACTCCAGCTTTTTGTGCCTATCTTTGGTTTAAACCAGCATCTGCTGTTCCTTCCCACACTTGTCATATTCCCTTTGGAAAGCTAAATACACTACATCTACAGCTTCCCCTTTATCCACTCTTCCTGTCACCTTGTCAAAGAATTCAAGGATATTTGCCAAGATTTATTGAGCTTTCATAAAACCACCCTGACTTGATTTGATACTATTTAGTTTTCCAAAGTAATTAGTTATTTCTTCGTACATTATTGACTCCAACATCTTTCCAATAATTAATGTTAAATGTACTGACCTATTATTCCTCATCTTCTGTCTTCTTCCCTTTTGAACAAGAGCGTCATCTGCTTTCTAATCTATTGATACCTTCCAGAATATAACAAATTTAAAAATCTCAACCAGTAGGACCAGAATCTCTGCAGCACTTTCTTTAAAGCACTGGGTTCCATTGGCTTCTATGGATTTGTCTATCTTTAACCCTGAGAGTTTTTCAAATATTTTGCATTGTTATTTTTTTCCTGAAGGGAAGTTCTATTAAAACAGAAACCTCAGAGAATGCCTGTGCATCTTGAGGCAGACAATTATGTTGCTGTCCTCCAGTTTTCAAGTATACACTATGTTGCTGCAATGTTCCCTTTAGTTCTTCAACACGTTCTTCAAGACTTCTCCTTTGAGGCTTTTTTTTTAACAATTCTTCAGCCTTTAGACTTTAGAGATACAGAGAGGAAACAGGCCCTTCAATCCACCAAGTCTGCGCCGACCAGCGATCACCCTGTACATTAGCACTATCCTACACACTAGGGACAATTTACAATTTTTCCAAACCAATTAATCTACAAACCTGTAGTCTTTGGAGTGTGGGGGGAGGCCAAAACACCTGGAAAAAACCCACTCGGTCACAGAGAGAACGTACAAACTCCATACAGACAGCACCCATAGTCAGCATCGGTCCTGGGTCTCTGGCGCTGTAAAGCAGCAACTCTACTGCTGCACCACTGTGCTGCCCCAAGTATCAATATTCTGTCTGATTTGCCCACTGCTCCACGGACTTGGACACACATGAAGCTACGAAAGTATGTTTGATACCATTCAAATTCATTGTATGAGTGGAGTAGTCAAAAACTGGCCACTATTGGAAACAAACTCTCCAGGTCTTCTATAATATGTGCATGTGCCATGGAGTGAGTTTAGTATTATACAATTCAAAGAATAAAATGACTTGCAAGTTGGTATTTGGGGGTAGGGTACTGACATGAATAGAAAATTGGTTGGTAGACAGGAAACAGTAGGGATTAACGTGTCCCTTTCAGAATGGCAGGCAGTGACTAGTGGGGTACCGCAAGGCTCGGTGCTGGGACCGCAGCTATTTACAATACATATTAATGATATAGATGAAGGGATTGAAAGTAACATTAGCAAGTTTTCAGATGACACAAAGCTGGGTGGCAATGTGAACTGTGAGGAGGATGCTATGGGGATGCAGGGTGACTTGGACAGGTTGGGTGAGTGGGCAGATTCATGGCAGATGCAGTTTAATGTGGATAAATGTGAGCTTATTCACTTTGGTGGCAAAAACAGGAAGGCAGGTGATTATCTGAATGGTTAAGTTGGGAAGAGGGGAAGTACAATACGATCTGGGGGTCCTTGTTCATCAGTCACTGAAAATAAGCATGCAGGTACAGCAGGCAGTGAAGAAAATTAATGGCATGTTGGCCTTCATGACAAGAGGAGTTGAGCATAGGAGCAAAAAGGTCCTTCTGCAGTTGTACAGGGCCCTAGTGAGACCACACCTGGAGTATTGTGTGCAGTTTTGGTCTCCAAATTTGAGGAAGGTCATTCTTGCTATTGAGGGAGTGCAGCGTAGGTTCACAAGGTTATTTCCTGGGATGGCGGGACCGTCATATGTTGATAGAATGAAGTGGCTGGGCTTGTATCCTGGAATTTAGAAGGATGAGAGGGATTCTTATTGAAACATATAAGATTATTAAGGGATTGGACACGCTAGAGGCAGGAAACATGTTCCCGATGTTGGGGAATCTAGAAGCAGGGGCCACAGTTTAAGAATTAGGGGTAGGCCATTTAGAACAGAGACGAGGACATTTTTTTTCACCTAGAGAATCTATGAAATATGTTGAGGCCTGAATTCCTGATCTCATTTCCATGTCCGATATATGATTGAACAAATAAAGCAGGATTCAAATTCCACCGTCAAGCCAGGCAGTGGAGGCCACTTCTCTGGATGCTTTCAAGAGAGAGCTCTTAAAGATAGTGAAGTCAAGGGATATGAGGAAAAGGCAGTAACGGGGTACTGATTGTGGATGATCAGCCATGATCACATTAAATGGTGGTGCTAGCTCGAAGGGCTGAATGGCCTACTCCTGCACCTATTGTTCATTGTCTATTATATATTGCCTATTGTCTATTCCCTCTGCTGCAGTCAGATTCATTTATTATATGAATATTGTGCCAGGTGTGCTTCATTTATTATATGAATATTTAGTTTGGTGTGATAGTCATCATGCATTTGAAATCATATGATTGCATTGTTTTGATAGGTTTGTATGAAGATTTGTTCGGAAGACATTTCTTCCTGAGAAAAAGCATGAAATAAATACACCATCTAGAATAATCACATTAAAGAACCTGAAAGAGAGACAGGGAAACAAAAGTGTGGTCGATAGATAATGGGTGCTTTGACATCACTCCCCCCCCCTTCCCCCTCTCTCCCCCCCCCCCCCCCACTACAGAGAATGACCTTGATTCTCTTGCAATTGCCTACACTATTGACACAGCAGCTACTAATTCCGTTTTCTGAAAATTAGCAGCTGTTCTGAATTACGCCTGGTCGTGTAAATGCTGTGCACTTGCCTACTGCTAATCTGTTGTGGAACAAGCCCCACCACCTCCAGGGTGCAGATTTAATTTTGCTTTGCGGCACGGTAACTCAATTTATGGCAATGTAAAGAGAACCAGCTCCATGGGAATGAGTGACATGATCCAAAAAGCTACGGGGCGAGGTCCAGCTGCAGTACATTACCAATTGACGGTAAAACCAACTCCGAGAGTCACTCTGCCATTGCATGTTTCTGTGTATTCTGACCCTACGGAGGTACCTATCACCGAGAATAGGCAAGGATCCATGCCAGTCTATTTGATATCAATCCCTGTACAATTTTTCATTTTCTCCAGCCCAACATCTGCACTCATTATCTCCTTCGCTCCATAGATGCTGCTGCACCCGCTGAGTATCTGCATTCATTATCTGCTTCCACCGATCTATACAACTTATCTATCATCAACAGATCTTCTTTGAACACTTTTAATCTGCATCTGTACCAAATCGCTCACAAACCTCCAATTCAACTTTGGGTACAAACTTTGGAAACAGAAGCCCCTGGAGTATCACCAAGCATCACTGCTTGAACCTCTATCCCATAGATGATTGAACAAATCAAGCAGGATTCGCATCTCCACCGTCAAGCCAATCTCTGAGAGTGGGTCAGGTCAACACTGGCAATGGGGCGGATTAATTAGTATTTGGGTTGAGGTGAGGCATTTGACAATATGGTTGGATTGGTGAGGATAACCACAGGCAGTATTTGTTCTGATGATATAATAAGAACACAAGAGGGCAGTTGCCATTAGAGCACACATTCCTGCAGCATGAGAGTGACAATGGGAAAGTGTTGTGTATGTGCATTTTCATCTCTTCTCATTTCCATCTAATTTTAAATACATGTATATGAAGGAACTGTAGATGCTGGTTTACACCAAAGATAAAGACAAAATGATTCTTCAGAAGAAGTGTCTTGACCCGAAATGTCACCTATTCCTTCTATTCCTGTTCATCACCCATTCCTGTCCCGCTGAGTTACTCCAGCATTTTGTGTCTAATTTTAAATACCGACAGGTTTCATGAGAGGCATTAAATTAAGCACTTTTGTCTCCACTTTCTCTCTGAACAAAGTTTTCAATTCCATGTCCTGTCTGTCATTGACATTGCTTCTATTCACTTCCATAACATTTTTATTTCAGCTTCTATGTCAATTCTTCTACTACTTTGACCCTTAAATGAGCCTTGTCACCTCTGCAATGAGTACATTTCCCAGGGAGGTGTTGCATCAAGGCACAAGGCAACATAAATACCATTAAGGGCACTCTTATGCCCAGTAAAACTATTAAGCACATAGTGCTAGGTCCAAGTAAAAATTGTTGACAGTTAGATTGTTACCCACATGCATTTTTGACCTTTGAAGTATAACTCTGAATATTTGCTGTTTTAAGTAAAAAGAGTTCCCATTTGTTGGATGGAGAAAGATTAAAGATGCCCCATGAGAATATCTCTGGCAGTTTTATTGCCAGATAACAGAAAGTATTGTGTAAGAAGGAACTGCAGTTGCTGGTTTAAACCAAAGGTAGACACAAAAAGCTAGAGTAACTAAACGGGACAGGCAGCATCTCTGGAGAGAAGAAATGGGTGACGTTTCGGGTCGAGACTGAAGAAGGGTCTCGACCCGAAACGTCACCCATTCCTTCTCTCCAGAGATGCTGCCTGACCCGCTGTTACTGCAGCTTTTTTGGGTCAATTAACAGAAAGTATAGACAAGTTAACAGAAGGATGCACTTTCTGTTGTAGCACATATAAATTCCACAACATGCATAATATGTCTCAAAGACCTTGAAACCTTTTTCAGTTATTTAAAGGCGATGAAATGATTTAGATTTTTCTTGGTGTTTAAGCCGGCAGGGTGCTGATTTTTTAATGTTTTTTTTAAGTAGAATTGTAATTGGTTCTGACAGATTTCTTATTGAATTTCTTTGAATTCCCTTCTGAAAACATACAAATCTGAAATAATTATTTCCTTTATTGAATAGAAAATGTGGCTTAAATAAAATCAGTCTGAATCAGGCAATCTCTTTTCTTATGTGGCTAACTCTGACCTGTGACAATGCAACATTTTTATCCAACAATTTTGTTTTTTCTTTTACCCACATTTAAAATGTGAGCTAAAATGAAGTCCAGGTAATCCTTGGTGTAATTCAAGATGCCCTGCAAAATTATCCAGACTGGAAACTGAGCATTCCACAGCACATGATTTTTCAGGAAGATAGGCACAATGAACAATGGAGCGGAGTGGGTAGCCCTGATAATAAAGGATGACATTGAGATTGTCATAATAAAGGGTCTTGGCTCAGGAAATGGGATCAATTTGGATGGATATATGGAATAACAAGAGGCAATAAACATTGATAAAGTGGGCATTGGGCCCTCTAGGAATAGCCATACTGTTGGACAGACTGTCATTGAGAAGTAACGGGAGCTTGTAATGAGGGTTAATGCAATAATTATGACATGCCTTGGTCTTCACAGAGACTGTGAAAATCAATTTGACAAATGTAGTCTTGAGGGTATGGACATGGGTGTTTTTGAGATAGTTTGCCAGAACAATATGTTGTGTACTCAACCAGGGGAAATGGTATTTTAGTTCTGGTCACATGTAGCAAAACAGAATAAATTAGTAATCTCATGGTAAAAGATCCTCTGAGGAAGAGTGACCATAACATTTGGAACTTCAATTCAGTGACAAACTCAAGTTTGAAACTAGAGTCTCAGACATAAATAAAGCCAATGACATGCGTATGGGAAATAATTGACCCTGGCATTGCTTTATTATTGTTAAGCACAGGAGAT
Source organism: Raja brachyura (assembly GCA_963514005.1). The sequence goes on along the minus strand of OY740784.1, from coordinate 24,035,636 downwards.
GCAGTGAAAAAAAATACAAGGGAAATCATACCATACGTGAATGCAACAGGTAGTGCAAAGGAGAAAATAAACAGAGTTGAGAATATGGTTTCACAGCCATTGAGAAAGTGTGGATTAAGAAGATGTGCGAGTGCAACAGTGAGGTAGATTATAAGAACGTCGATACATTCTTAGCAATGAGAGGTCCGTTCAGTGGACTGATAATTGTGGAGAAGAAAATGTTCTTGAAGCTCCCTTGGTATGTGCATTAAAGTATTCGTCCCTCCGCCAGACAGAAGAGGGGAGAAATGATAATGTCTGTGATTTAAATGGTCCTTGATTACATTGGCTGCATTCCCAAAGCAGCTTGAAATGGAGATGGAATCTATTGGGGTTGGTGGGGTGGGGAGTTGGGGTTTTGGGGAAAGTTAGTTTGTGTGATGGTTTGGGCTGCAGCCATGACTCTCGACTGTAATACATTCCAATAGGATGCTTTCTGTGGTGCCTTTGGAGAAATTTGTAAGAATCATTAAGGACATGCGGAATTTCCTTAGTCTTCTGAGGAAGTTGAAGCAGCTGAAAAAGATTCCCGCCTAACTAGATTTACCCTGATTGCAGGGGTTAAAACTCCCTCATTTTCATTCTAATTACAGATGCTTGAAAATAACCTAATTGAAAGTGAATCAGTGGTGAAGAAAATCATATCATGTACCAGAATCTTTTACGCTTAATATGTGAGGCACCACAGGTGGCGCTGTACGACGGCAGCCTCCCCAACGATCTATCTTGTCCTGTTCTTCTTTTGTTGTTTTTAGCCTGTTGTTAGTGCATCTTTAGCTTTGTATTATGTGGAGGGTGGTGGGGGAAACTTTTTTAATCGGAGATGCGACTTTTTCCGTATCATATCTCCATCCGCACTGCGGCCTAACATCGAGGAGCTTGCGGCCTCTTGCTGACGGTTCGACTTCGGGAGCATCACCAACGGGAGGTTGTGGACCTAACATCGTGGAGCTCGTGGTCTCTTGGTTAGGGACTGACTTCTGAAGCTCCAACTGCAGGAGCTTCGACTGCCTCGATCGCGGGAGCTACGATGCCCTGAGGCGGGAGCTTCAATCGCCGGCTGCAGGAGCTTTGGTCGCCCTCACTGCGGATGGTTCGACTGCCCCGACCGCGGGGAAAAGGAGGAAGAAGATAATACGTTATTGCCTTCCATCATCGTGGTCTGTGGTGGATGTTTATGTGGCTGTGTGTCTTGTTTTTTTGGTATGACTGTATGGCAAATCAAATTCCTTGTATACTTTTACCTACTTGGCTAATAAATTAATTTCAACACAATTACAATACAATACCATCAGATATTTGATGAAAGATCCACGACCTTTATTTATTGGTCTTCCGAAAGTGGCGTCGGAGATGATGCCGGGTTCAGCAGTGACCACACCGACATCGCAGTAGGGTGAACTCACGTGATATATTTTATTTACAGTGGTAAAAAAGTCCAGGACCACATGTGGGCGCTGTTTCTCACCATCAGAGCGCATGTGTGGTGGCGCTGGTGACCTCAGGCTTGTCCCGGCAGCTCAGTCCTTGTCTCGAAGGAGGAGGCATGGCAATCTCAGGGTTCTCCCTTGCCTCCAGACGAGGCGCTGGCAGTCTCCTGTTCATCCTGATGGCTCATCTTTAGGGCTTGAAGAGGTGCTGGCTGTCCCAGGATTATCCTGGTGGCTCAGTCTTTGCCTCTGTGTGTGGGCGCAGTCTCTCATTGTCCGCAGGCAGGAAGCCTCTGGCAGCATTAATCATTAATCCGTATGTGCTTTAATTCACTAATGATTGAAGTAATTGTTTCAATGGGTTACATAGTTTCAGGCGGGACCTCACTGGAGCGATAATCAGTCTCCAGATGTACATTCAATGGTTGAATGGTCCAATAATACTTCAAAGTCGCATGTACCGAGGTACAGTGCAAATCATTTTTGCCTACAGTTCAGTACGAATATCTCTATACATCAGCACATCTCAGATACAGTTAAAGTGTATAGAAATAATACACTGAGATAGTGTGTAAGAGTCACCAAATTTGGTGTTATTTTCAAGTCTCACTTGTCCCAAGTGTAGAGTTTCTTAACCCGACCATGAAGGCCCATTGCCCTGGCAGCATTGCAGGATCAGCCTGGCCAAACGTAGCCATTGGTGTCCTCCACTGCTCCTTGCAGCTGCAGGTCACGTCCAGCCCAAGCGCTGGGCCCATTCCACTAGCGAGGTGCACTGCCTCCCGCAGCCGGTTTGCTAACTCCCTCCTCTCCGCTCCGTGGGATGAGCAGGGTGCCAAGCACGATGGCTTCCCTCTCTCGGCAGGCTCCTGGTTCTGCGATGGGCAAGCTAGACCTGATGTGAGGGTATGGCTGAAGCTCCTAGGATTCTTCAGCCTCCTTATATGCCTTCAATCAGAATGGCCTTCCCAATGTTGCTGGCAATGTAACACACGGGGCTGCAATGATTGCCTTGACCTGCGGAGGGTTTCCAGCATTTTCTATTTTTAGTTTACTTGAGATGGTTTCAGGACAGGAAGGATGTGGGGATTTGGGGAATTGTCCATGAAGGGTGATTGTGATGACCTCTGGGCCTCATTTAAATGGGTCTATTTCTCTCTTATGTAAAGTAAATGGGAATAATGTGGAAAGAGATGAGAAACTAAGTGGGGAGCTGATGCAACTGGGAACACTGGGAACAAGTAGGAAGGTTTCTTACATTAAGTTTATTTGCTGAGAGATCATCACAGTAGAGATGTCCACACAGGAAAGAAATGGGAAGGCTGGATTTGGAACTGGGCATTTGGACAGATACTCGGATGGAAAAGGTTTATTTGATATCGGTTATAAAGAGTTGGAAGGAGGATACGGCAATTCTGTCCATCAAGAATTGTCCAGTCGGACAGCAAAGTGTTTTTGGTTTCTGGTGAGATGTGGGAAGATGAAACGTTATGAGGTTGAACATGACAGGCGACCGACAGAATGAGCAGATGGACCAGATCAATGGACATCATATGGAATACTTTTAGCTTCCAAATATTCATTCAACCTGAACTGGCAGCCCTGGTTTGCTAGTCATTTTGGTGTAAGGGCATGCAATAATATCAGGTAAAAATCACTTGGATGTCATCAAAACTCAACAACGGCTCAGCAAGTAGGCCGTTGCTTGTCTGGAACACGTTGCCTAAAATCCTTTGTAAATAACAAAATTAGAAAATACACCAGATCATGTCCCAATCACACAAATCACTACTCACCTGCCTGAACAGACTTTGTGGGATGAGTTTAAATGGACTTTCATTTCTAACCTACGACTATCCATCAAGTTACTTTGGTTTATTGAAACTTTCAAAATATGTTCCCAATTAAGATAATCATAGTGGCATGTTCTTGTTTTGATAAGAACTGGATCATGAAATAGCAACCAGTAGAAAGAGGAGATTTTAATCAGGAGATTCTAATCATGCTTTAATGCCTAATAACATTTGGAAGCAGTTAACTGTCTGAGCAAAGACAGTGACCTTACCGCTTAACATTTTGTGAATGTATATACTGTACATTACTAATCTTTGTATGATGAGCTAACAATGCACTGGAAGGGTTTAAGACGTCACGGGTAAAAGAGAAAAACATAGAAATTGGATTCATTAGCATCTGATTTTCATGGGCAAATTACAAAGGTGATTTAACCCCTTGACAGGTCGCACTTGTGATCACGTCTAAGTTAACTCACACCCATCAGGAAGCTGGCCTGGGCACTACATGCACTATGCACTTCAAAGCACTTAATGTTTTCCTAGGTAGACAAAAATGCCTGAAAAACTCAGCAAGTGAGGCAGCATCTATGAAGCGAAGGAATAGGAGACGTTTCGGGTCGAGACCCTTCTTCAGACGTCTCACCCGCTGTGTTTCTCCAGCATTTTTGTCTACTATCGATTTTTCCAGCATCTGCAGTTCTTTCTTAAACATAATGTTTTCCTAGGGTCATTTGACTCAGGTGGTGGCATCACAAGTTGCATGTGGTACGTTTCCTCGCATACTGGCTAACATTGGAGAGTGGCCTATGACCTTCATAAACATTGGCCAGGAACATTGGCCTATGACCTTCATAAACCTCAAGAAGCATTTTACACGGAGATCACCAAAGAAATGTCAATTAAAGATTCTCCGTACTGATAATGATGTCTTACCAACATGTGCGGACGTAGTGTCGAAGGACGAGAAGCTGAAGCAAAGAAGTCAAAAACAAATAGCCGAATGGAAACTAAGCCGAAACGCCAATGAACCGAAAGGGTGGGATGCCGAAAAGCCAACTAACTGCGTCACCTAAAAGCAAACTCACCGAATGGCCGCTCTCCCAAAACGCCACCTAAGTGAAAAGGCTGCGTCGCCTACAAGCCAACTAACTGAATGCTGCTCTTCCGAAAAGTCAAATAATGGCTTGTGTGGGAAAATGACCCCCACCCTCCTGTCTCCACCGGCCAGTGATGCGATGGACGCGGGGGTCTGGAATAATCACGGACGTCCCGCCCCCCCGGCGACGTCATGTCCGTTATTTCACTTTTCGGCAGAGCAGCATTCAGTTGGTTGGCTTGAAGGCGACGCAGCCTTTCGGTTTGGTGGCTTGAAGGCAGAGCAGCCATTCGGTGAGTTTGCTTTTAGGCTACGCAGCCTTTCGGTTCGTTGGCTTTAAGGCGTCCCGCCCTTTTGGTGCGTTGGCGTTTCGACTTCGTATGCTTTCGGTTATTTGCCGTTTGGTCTTCGTTTCCATTCGACTATTTGGCTTTGACTTATTTGCTTCAACTTCTCGCCCTTCTACGCCACGTCCGGGTACCCTTACCAATGTCACCTGCCAACCTTGAGTATAATGCTTCAGATATTTGAAGCCTCCTCATTGTTTGTTCCATCACGAACTGTGTTTTTTTCATACAATGCACAAACGGTGAACTATATGCTGTGAACTCAGCTCCATTGATCATTCTTCACCTTGCAATGTGTAAAGTCAAACACAGCACAGATCTCCAATGGGATAAGAAGGCACGGCAGATGCTGGTTTACACTGATGATATACATAAAAAGCTGGAGTAACTCAGCGGGTCAGGTGGCATCTTTGGAGAAAAGGAATCGGTGACATTTCAGGTTGAGACCTTTCTTCAAACTTGAACAGTCTGAAGAGGGTCTCGATCCGAAACATCACCTATTCCTTTCTTCCGGGGATGCTGTCTGACCCCGCTGAGTTTCTCCAGCACTTTGTGTCTAACTCCAATGGGATATTGATCACACAGGAAGTGTGAGGCATAGGAGATTGCCTTGTTTGCCCCCAAGCCCCCTCCCCAATATGTTTTTGTTGCACCCTCCATGGTAATCTTTACGTAACTTTTTTGTGCTGTTGTGGGAAGAGTTGTTATAAGGACCATCATCCTTCGCAGTAATCAGCATTGCTAAGAGCGGCTTTTTTTTCGTAAAACCTTTCATAAAATTCCCTTTACGACCTGCACAGCACCATTTCAGCATATGTTTCTCATTTAAACCATTACAGTGCTGTTTGAGAAAAAGCTATTGGGTCTAATTTCACGTATTGTTCAGGAGGATCCAATTGAGCGTTACTACAATGAGTTCATAAGTTCATAAGTTATAGGAGCAGAATTAAGCCATTCGGACCAACAAGGCTACCCTACCATTCAATCATGGCTGATCTATCTTTCCCTCTCAACACCATTTTCTTGCCCTCTCTCCTGACACCTGCACTAATGAAGAATTTGTCAATCTCCGCCTTTAAAATATCTAATGACTTGGTTTCCACAGTCATCCATGGATATAAATTCCACAGATTCACCACCCTCTGACTAAAGAAATTCCTTCTTATCTTCTTTCTAAAGGTACGTACTTTTATTCTGAGACTATGGCTTCTGTCCTAGACTCTTCCCCTGGTGGAAACACTCTCTCCACATCCACTCTATCCAAGCCTTCCACTAATCGGTAAGATTCAATAAGGTCCCCTCTCATGCTTCTAAACAATAAGTAGCATATATTCAGTGCATCAAAAAGGATGAAATCCTTAGTATCCTTCTGTCGAGTTTATTTAAGTGCTTTATTGTATTATTTGCTTTATGTACACAGTTGTGAAACTAGAAAGCAATAAATTTCGTGTCATAACATGGTATAAAAAATATTCCATCTGAGAAAGTATTATATGTTGTTGCTACACTATGATAGATGTTAGCAAGCAGGAGGCCACGTGAAACAGAACGTGATTTATTCTGAGTGGAAGCAGGAAAGTTCCATCACAAGGCAAACTGGATATTTAACTGGAATTAAGGAGTGCCATCTGCTGCTGAGTTCTGTCATGTCATCTTGCAGCAGCATCTTATGATTTGTTGCCACAAGGTGGTGCTCATAGAACATTGGATAACACATTCATTCACCAGAGGTTGTCTGGTGTGTGGAAGCTCTGCAGATGCTGGTTTACAGTGCTGGAGTAATTCAGTCTGAAGAAAAGTCCCAACTCAAAATGGTCAATTTTCCATGTTCTCCTAAGATGCTGACGGACTCGCTGAGTTACTCGAGAGTGTTGCTGTTCCTCGCTTGTCTGCTGCATGTTAGGACAGATTTTCGAACCAGCCACAGGGAATCGACTGTGCGGCATCAGGGATATAATAACCTGTAAATTGGATTTGAGCCTTTTTTAGCATGCTAAAACACCTTTATAGTTAGAGCTAATAATCATAAAGGCACACTTGTCACAGCAATCAAGTAGAGAAAGGGAATCTCCCAAAGTTGTAGAATTTAATATTGAGTCCAGAATGTTGCAGTGTTTTCAGAAGGACGAGGAGGTGCAATTCCTCAAGCTTGCATTGGATTTCATTCCAACAGTGCAGGAGGCCACAGACAAATAGGCCAGAATAAGAGTTGGATGGAGAATTAAAGTGAGATTGTTGCTCCTCAAAGTGATCATCCACTATGTTTGGCTTCTCCGATGTGGAGGAGACCATATCGTGAATATACCAAATACAGTAAATTATTCTAGTAGAAATGCAAGAGAATCATTGCCACACCTGGGTTCCTGGATGATGGGGAGTGTAGAGGTGTAAGGATAGGTGGGACATCTGGATGAGGGAATTGAAGGCTTTGTGGCCAAGTTTGCGGATGATATGCAGATAGGTGAAGGGGCAGGTAGTGTAGAGAAAGCAGGAAGTCTGCAGAAGGACTTGGACAGGTTGGAAGAGTGGGCAGAGAAGTAGCAGATGGAATACAGTGTAGCAAAGTGTGGAGTTGTGCATTTTGGTAGTAGGAATAAAGACATAGACTGTTTTCTAAATGGGAAGAGAATTCAGATATCGGTGCAAAGGGACTTGGGAGCGCTGGTGCAGGATTCCCAAAAAGTTAACGTGCAAGTCGAATCAGTAGTAAGGAAGACAATTGCAATACTAACATACTAACAATACTAATAATTGCAATACTAACATTTATTTCAAGAAGTCTAGAATACAAAAACAGAGGTGTAATGCTGAGGCTTTATATGGCACTGCTCAGACCGCATTTGGAGTATTGTGCGCAGTTTTGGGCCCCATATCTGTGGAAGGATGTGCTGGCGTTGGAGAGGGTCAGAGGAGGTTTACAAGAATAATCCCAGGAGTGAGTGAGTTAACACACGATAAGCATTTGAGGGCACTGGGCCTGTACTCGCTGGAATTTAGAAGGATGAGGGGGAGACCTCACTGAAGCTTACTGAATAGTGGTTGGCATGTACTATAGGGTGGCTCTGAACTGGTACAAGTTATGGAACGTAATTTGTGAAGACTGGTTGCAATGATTCTGGTACTTGTGTGACTCTTATTGTACCTAAGCTGAACGTTTCGGGTCGAGACCCTTCTTCAGTCTGAAAAAGGGCATCGACCCAAAACGTCACCCATTCTTTCTCTACAGAGATGCTGCCTGTACTGCGGAGTTACTCCAGCATTTTGTGTCTATTTTCGATTTAAACCAGTATCTGTAGCAATGTTACAAAATTTTGAGATTTTAAAAATCAAGTCTGTAATTTATCCCATCAGATAAAGCATAAAAAGAAGTTTAATTTGACACCTAATTTACTTTCATATCTTCAGTATTAAGAAAGTTATGGCCATTTTCATACTCGGAAATGAGCATCTTGCTTCCCATTGCCTTTCAATTGACTTAACTCAAAAGCTGTGATCTGGAAAAGTTAAAAGTCCATAACATTCTTAAAAATTAAGAGAACTCAATGAAATTTTCAGTTATTATAGATTGAAGCATTCTGAAACAAATATTAAACAATCTTACTTGGATTACCTGAAATTAAAGCATATAATTAGTTAGTTATCTAATTGTAGCTAATTACAAAATTCAATGAGTAGATCTAAACATCTATCAATTTCTTAAGAAAAGATAAACTTTTTTAAAATTGCCTAAGTGTCCAAATAACATTCACACAATAATCCACAATATAACATAATTTTTAAATTTCATTTTCATGAATTTCTGGGCCAAATGGAAGGAATTTAGTGTTTTATGCCTGTAAATTAATGGCCATTTAAATCAACTAGCGAGTGGGTTTTAGTGGAATGTGGTGGATTGGAACGTTGCGGTTAGCGGTGAAGTCGAGGGGAAAAATACTGGGGGTTCATACATTTTTTGGGGACCCCATTTCGCAACATAAAAATATTATAAATGCCTCCCGAAAAACCAACTTTTAATATAAAAATAAAGTATTTACCTTTTTTGCTCCCCTACGCAAAATGCTTCCGGTTGTCTGCGGTCACGGCTTTTGAAGGTGATTTTTAAATTACTCTAGTTAATAAATAATCTAGAGTAATTTAAAAATACCTTCATGAATGAAACGTCGGAGTGATTTTTCTTCAGCAACCAAATCGCCCGACATTCATCGATTATCCAGGCCTGTTGAAAAACGGCACTTTAAGCCCGCCCCCCTCTGCAAGGCGCGAAAGTCGCGCACACGGGGAGCGGCAGAAGTGCAGCGCCGGTAAAGGTAAGTTTTGTAACATACCTAGTATCTGCAGTTACTTCCTACACATTCAGCTTAGGTACAATAAGAGTCACACAAGTACCAGAATCATTGCAACCAGTCTTCATAAATTATGTTCCATAGCTTGTACCAGTTCAGAGCCACCCAATATAGGTGCCAACCACTATTCAGTGTGTACCTAAACTGAGGTTTGGAAGGGTACTAGCATGAGGAGCCACAGAAATTGAAAGTAGACCTTGTCCCCGAAGCAGTGATGGCTGCTGAAATGTCAATCAGTGTGGATTCTGTGAAGATTATGGTTTTATACCGTCTCCTGGAAACATGGGGTGGACCACAAGGAAATTCTTCTGATTATCCCCAGTCACCTGCCACACATCGAAGCAATGGAAACCATCACATTGATGAGTAAGTCCAAGTCATTAAGAGGAACCCTTGAGGGTATGTGAGCTCTGCCATTGTCTGCCTGCAATTGTGGTATCAGCAATTTGGCAAATTCCAACGCTCAAGATGCTGTTTTTTTCTTGCAGATGTTAAAGCAGATGAAATAATTGCCACAATTAGCACATTGAGAACACAATTAGTACAATGTACAATGAGAACATTGTCTGGATAACGTGCGAATGAGCAGCAAAGCCAGAGACAGCTACTTAAAAGACCCTGTTGCAAGAATAGTCAGTGTCCTTCAGAGAGATCCAGATAGGGATGACAATGAGAGTAGATTCCTCACAGAGACACATGTTATTGCCTACTCCCCTGACCTCTCATTGCCAAACAATTCAATTCAATTCAATCTTTAATTGTCATTGTGCAGTGTACAATACAGAGACAACGAAATGCAGTTGGTATCTCCGAAGGGCGAACTTACGAATAAACAAGTAATTGTGCAGTAGTATGAGTATATATATCTATACATATACAGTGGTATCCGTGCAATTTGCTGGTGATTGGATAATCAGGCGGGGGGGGCGGGGGAGGGGAGGGGTGGAGATAGGCAGTCATTGAGGTGCAGCATTGAGAAGTGTGACAGCCGCAGGGAAGAAGCTGTTCTTGAGCCTGCTGGTATGGCAGCGGAGGGACCTGTAGCGTCTCCTGGTTGGGAGGAGGGTAAACAGTCTATGGTTGGGGTGTGAGCTGTCCCTGACAATGCTGTGCGCCCTGCGCAGGCATCGTTTACTATGGACAGACTCAATGGAGGGGAGTGAGGAGCCTGTGATGCGTTGGGTGATCTTCACCACCCTCTACAGAGCTTTCCGGTCGACGACAGAGCAGTTACCATACCATACTGTGATGCTGTTGGTAAGGATGCTCTCGATGATGCAGCGGTAGAAGTTCACCAGAATCTGGGGAGACAGGTGGACCTTCTTAAGTCTCCACAGGAAGAAGAGACACTGGTGAGCCTTCTTGATCAGTGAGGATGTGTTGTGGGTCCAGGAGAGGTCATCGAAGATGTTGACCCCCAGGAACCTGAAGCTGGAGACACGTTCCACCTCCGTCCCGTTGATATGGATGGGGTTGTGCGTGCAGCCTCTCAATCTCCTGAAGTTCACAATGAGCTCCTTGGTCTTCTTGGAGGGCCAGGTTATTGTCGGCACACCATGCTGATAGGAGCTGAACCTCCTCCCTGCAGGCCGACTCATCGTTGTCGCTGATGAGGCCAATCACCGTCGTGTCATCTGCATACTTGATGATGGTTTTGGTACCATGTACAGGTATGCAGACGTAGGTGAAGAGGGAGTAGAGGAGGGGGCTCAGCACGCAGCCCTGGGGTACGCCAGTGTTCAGGGTGAGGGTAGATGAGGAATGGTTATCCAACCTAACAGACTGCGGTCTGTTGGTTAGAAAGTCCAGTAACCAATTGCAGAGGGAGGAGTTGGTGCCCAGGTCATCGAGTTTGGCGATCAATTTAGAGGGGATAATGGTGTTGAATGCTGAGCTGTAGTCGATGAACAGCATTCTCACATAAGTGTTTCTGTTGTCGAGGTGGGAGAGGGCGGAGTGGAGTGCCGTTGAGATGGCATCCTCCGTGCTCCTGTTCTTGCGGTATGCAAACTGGTAGGGGTCCAGAGTGGGAGGTAGGCAGCATTTGAGGTGTGCCATGACCAGGCTTTCAAAGCACTTGGCGATGATAGCGGTGAGTGCAACTGGGCGGAAGTCGTTGAGGCTCGCCGCAGTGGAGTGTTTTGGCACTGGCACGATGGAGGTAGTTTTAAGGCACGTGTGGGACAACTGCCTGGGCAAGTGACAGGTTGAAGATGTCAGTACAGCACAGGTCCTGAGGACGCGCCCGGGGATGCCGTCAGGGCCGGCAGCCTTACGTACATTGATCCTACTCAGTCCCATGTGCACGTCATAGGGGTTTAGTGTGAGGGGCTGGTGGTCATCAGGGAGCCCAGTCTAGATGGCCAACTCTTGGTTGTCCCTTTCAAAGGGGCCATAAAAGTGAATGCGTCGATGGAAGGATGCGTCGCTGGAAGTGGGGGTGGAGTTGGTGGCTCTGTAGTCAGTGATGGCCTGGATGCCATGCCACATGCGTCGGGGGTCGGAGTTGCTGTCGAAGTGCTCCTCGATCCGCAGCTTATATCTATGTTTGGCGTTCTTGATGCCCCTCTTCAGATTGGCCCTCGATGAACTATAGGCACGGTCATCGTCTGACCTGAAAGCTGAGTCCCGCGCTTTCAGCAGTAGCCTGACCTCGCTGTTCATCCATGGTTTCTGATTCGGGTATGTGGTGATTTGTTTGATAGTGGTGACACTGTTGATGGAGGAGTTGATGAAGTCCAGAACAGAGGAAGTATAGGCGTCAATGTCAGTGTGGGAGTCAAGGCTTGAGCTGCAAACGTATCCCAGTCAGTGTTACCAAAACGCTGCTGGAGTGTGGAGTCCGCTACATCTGACCAAACCTTGACTGTCCTCACTCTGGGTTTAACCAGTCATTTCCAAAACTATGCCTCCAATAGCAGAGTCTGCCAGTAATGGTAGCTCTGAGGCACCCATTGCAAGTGTATCCTAGTAAATAACAGGGGCCGTGGAACATTTTTGAAAGTGGGGGGGCCGAGCGATGACTGATCACTGGCCTCGGGGATACCAGGTGAGGGAGCAGAGCGACCGAGCGGGGGGAGAGTGGCACTAACGCCTGTGGTGATGAAGTGCTTCGAGAGGTTGATCATGGCGCAAATCAACTCCTACCTCGACAAAAACCTGGACCCACTGCAGTTCGCTTACCGCCACAACAGATCAACGGTGGACGCGATCTCGCTGGCCCTCCACTCCGCTCTGGACCACTTGGACAACAAAAACTCATATGTCAGGCTGCTATTTATTGACTACAGCTCGGCATTTAACACAATCATCCCCTCCAAGCTGGTTACCAAACTCGCAGAACTGGGTCTTTGCGCATCCCTCTGCAATTGGATCCTCGACTTTCTCACCCACAGACCACAGTCTGTTCGTATTGGTGGAAATGTGTCAGACTCGATAACAATCAGCAGGGGAGCACCTCAGGGTTGCGTGCTCAGCCCCCTGCTGTGCTCACTCTATACTCATGACTGCGTAGCCGGTCACAGCGCGAACTCCATCATCAAGTTCGCTGACGACACCACTGTTGTGGGACGTATCACTGATGGGGATGAGTCCGAGTATAGAAGAGAGATCGAGCGACTGTCCATATGGTGCCAGCACAACAACCTGGCCCTCAACACCAGCAAAACCAACGAACTGATTGTGGACTTTGGAAGGAGTAGGATGGGGACCCACAGTCCTGTTTATATCAACGGGTCGATGGTTGAAAGGGTCAAGAGCTTCAAATTCCTGGGCGTGCACATCTGTGAAGATCTTTCCTGGTCCGAGAACACAGATGCAATTATTAAGAAAGCTCATCAGCGCCTCTACTTCCTGAGAAGATTACGGAGAGTTGGTCTGTCAAGGAGGACTCTCTCTAACTTCTACAGGTGTACAGTAGAGAGCTTGCTGACTGGTTGCATTGTGGCTTGGTTCGGCAACTTGAGCGCCCTGGAGAGGAAAAGACTCCAAAAAGTAGTAAACACTGCCCAGGCCATCATCGGCTCTGACCTTCCTTCCATTGAGGGGATTTATCACAGCCGCTGCCTCAAAAAGGCTGGCAGCATCATCAAGCACCCACACCACCCTGGCCACACACTCATCTCCCTGCTACCTTCGGGTAGAAGGTACAGGAGCCTGAAGACTGCAACAACCCGGTTTAAGAATAGCTACTTCCCCACAGCCATCAGGCTATTAAACCTGGCTCGGAACTCATTAATATCCCTCCATCTGTTATTTGCACTTTATTAATTTATTAAGTCATGGGTGTATTTATGTATAGAATTGTAGTCAATGCCTTCTATGTTCTGTTGTGCTATGCAAAGAAAGATTTTCATTGTCCTGTCAGGGACACATGACAATAAACTCTTTTGACTTTGACTTGACAATCATTATTTTTTGTTGTTGCTGGACCTCCAAAAACTGGGGGATAATACAGGCCACCTGCCAACTCAAAATGTGAGGGGATATATCCCCATCCCCACTCCCCCCCTCCCCTCTCCCTCCGTCTCGGGGCCAACTCTAAATCTCTCTCTCTCTCTAGGGGCCCATGGGTCCACTGTCAAATAAATGAGCCATCAAAATAAAAAGTGTGATGGCATCGATAGAGAAACCCAAAGTAGAAATGAAATATTATCACAAGAATAATTTTGGAACAATTAATCAAGGAATATATTCACAGGGGAACAAGTAATAGATACAGTGTATTGGATAAGTAAATAAAATGTATTCCATTTTCCAGCAGTGTCTCCATGCTATGTGAACATGGCATAGGCAGGATACAGTCATAACCTATCTTCCAGAGTGGAAATCTCAAGGACTAGAAGGCATAGCTTTAAGGTGAGACAAGCACAATTTAAAGGAGGTGTGCGGGGCAAATGTTTTAAAAGAGAGTGGTAGATGCGTGGAAGGTGCTGCCCAGAGGGGAGGTGATGGAGGCAGATACAATAGTTGTATTTCTGAAGGTTTTAGATTGACACATGGATATGGAGGGAATGGCGGGATATGGTTCAGGTACAGGCAGAGCAGAGGGCAAAGACTGTGCACACATCAGCTGAAGGGAAGAGTTTACACAATTGGGCTTTAGCAAAGGAATTCAAGATGACCTTAAAGGTCCAGATTAAGGATTGCTAATGGGCTTGTCCCAATTGCCAATTTTTTAGGCCCACATTATCCTGACAACAACCTACGACAGCACCTACGTCAACCTACGCTCATTGGCGTCAAACCTACTGTCGACAAAAATATTTCAACATGTTCAACAAAATTTAGCAGCGACCAGAAAGACGTTACGACTTTTTGCGCGACTGAGGAGACTAGTCCCGGCGACCACCGGTGAACATGTGGCGACAAACTAGTCGCCTGTGGTTACCTAAAAAATCGCCTAAGTGGGACAGGCCCATTATAGTTTTCATAACCAAATGTTTGATGTAGAAAGCCAAATCTCATCAACGGTCAACGGTCAAAGAAAAAGTTCAACTCAATTTGGCCGAGTGATGTGCAAGGAAATCTAAGTGCATCATTTTCAACTTGGACAGTGAGCTTACCCGCATCAGCAGCTGTCATATATTTAATGTAAACCAATTTGTTCCAGCTGTAGCAAAAACAATTTTCACCACACATCGTATTGCTGGATTAAAAGCTCTAACTGCTGTCACCATGGTTCTGGGTACCAGGAGATTATAATAATCCATCATCTTGTTTTTGCATACTGCAATGCGATTGATGAGGTGCCATCATGTAAGCAACATTTTTCAGCACAAGATTAAATGTGACAATTAAATGAACAAAAAAGTACTCCGAGAGCAGCCAGACTAGTCTGGTTTTCACTTTTTTGCCAAATATAGAAAAGTTGCAAGATTACATTTGTGGTTAAAATAACTATTCCAGGAACTATGTTGAATACCTCAAATGATTGTGGGAAGGGTGCAGTGTAATGTTTTTTTATTCTCAATGTCAGTTTAAAACAAGAACAGGGATGAAGGTGAGAGTTTGAAAATGGCACCTAGGGCATCAGATCATAATCTCACATTGTTCAGTGTAGTCTTCCCTATGGCAGAGACTTCCATACTCCCAGCAATTCTTTGTATACATAGACATCTCTCATTCTTCCTGCTCACTCTCTTGATGGTAAATTTAAGTCAATACCTTTTCCTCGCAGGCTCTCCAATCAGGGAAACAGCAAGTTCCTTCCCATTCGACCTCCAATGTTTTGGTTAAATATGATGTCTCCTCTTAGATTTCCATCAAGACTACATGTCCACTTGAAGGCTCTTCACCCAAGATGGCCACATTCCATTTCCCTCCACAGATGCTGCCTGAAGTCACGCTGAGTTCCTCTGCTAATTCACCTTTTTTGCACATGATTCCTTACATTTTACCTAGCCATTAATTGCACAAGCTTATCATTACTCTTTACAACTGTGCGCCACGATGCTGTTAATGTCACCTAAGAGATTGTAGGCCTTTTGTTTCCTGACTTTTTCTATCTGCGCCAGGACTTCAGGGACCTACCATTGTTCTCCTGCATCCCGAGATCCCTAGGAAGTTCTCCATTGTTGACTGAGAGCATATTTACATTTTATGCTGTGCCTCTCAAAATATTTGCCTTGCGCTCATCACACTCATCCACATTAAATTCCATTAAACACCTGTCTGCTCAATTCACTGTTTAAATAATTTGGCAATAATTACTAAGTGGAAGAAAGTGGGAAGGATGAGTAGAAATCCTAAAGTGAGCAATTTCCGCAGGCCATTCCATTTTGTTTTTGGGGTATTTACATGCTTACTGGTTTATTATTGATACATGTACCAAGATACATGTCCGTATAAGAGCATAGAATGTGGAACATTAAATAGCACAGCACAGAAACAGGTCTTTTGACCCACAAAGTCTGTGCTGAACATGAAGCTGTAAAACTAATCTTTTCTGCATGCAATTGATCCATATCCCTTCATATCCCTGCATTTGTTTCCTACCTTTTTGCTCCTGGTTGTGATGGAGACCTGGTGGAAAAACTATGGAAGCACAGTAGGCACAAGTAAAAGGCAACCTGGAGTCTCACTCCTTAGTTTGAACAACAAAGGCACCCAAGACCAGGGAATATGTCTTTAAATCAAACAATGAGGGGTAACTGGGGACAATATAGGGTGACACAGAGGTGCAGTGGTAAAGTTGTTGCTTTACAGCGTCAGAGAACCAGGTTCGATCCTAACTGTGGGTGCTGTCTGCATGGAGTCTGTACGTTCTCCCCGTGACCATGTGGGGTTTCTCCGGGTGCTCCGGTTTTCTCTCACATTCCAAAGATGTACAGGTTTGTAAGTTAATTGGCTTTGGCAAAATTGTAAATTGGCCCTAGTGTGCAGTATAGCGCTAGTGTGCGGGGATCGCTGGTCGGAACGGACTCAGTGGGCCGAAGGGCCTGTTTCTGTGCTGTATCTCTGAACAAAACTGAACAAAACTAAACTAAACGTACAGTAAAACGTTACATGGTGAAAATTTGGAATGCACTGGCTAACAATTCAGAAGATGCCGATTCAATTGTGAATTGGAAAAGGGAATTAGGTTAATATCAAAGATAAAATAATTCACATGACTGGGGGGGTAAGAGCAGCTGAAAGGAAATGAATTAATTGCTCAGTAAAGAATTGGCACAGACCCGATGGTCCAAATGGCCTCCTTCTGTGCTGTCAGGATTCGACATTTCCAGCTAATCTGTGCTACTGAGAGTTGTTTTCTTGAGGGTGGTCCACGCAGAATATTAGTTACATATCGTGAAGCATTTCATCAAGGAAAGCATCAGCTGGATGTGGAGAGTGATATCACCCATGTGTATGTTGACATGTCAACACATGCAAAAAAGTGTGCAATTTAGAATTATGTAATAAGATATGCGTGCTTAAGCCACAATCACATTTGCAATTAATTTTATGACTCAATTCAGAAACATAATGAAGAAAACCATGCATCATGCCATTGAACTTCCAGGTATTTAATTTGCTTCATCATGTCCCCGAACAATTTAGAAACTAAGGGGTTATTTTTCAATATTCTAATTGTCCTTGTTCTCAGATACTTGAGGTCCCATAAGGAGGTCAAAAACATACAAAAGAGTTTAAATATATAAATTCAACACATTTAATTATGTTTTCAAAATGTTTATCTATCCATTTGCAATTGATCCTCTTATGCTTCTGAATTGGGCCATGAAATTAATTACAAATGTGATTGATTACCTTTGATTAATTATGAAAAATTGCGGGAAGTTGATATTTTATGTGGCCTGTGCTTCTCCTATTGCAACTTTGAAAAGCAGTAATAATCTTGACCCCTGTCAGCCAGACTAGTTAGGCTCAAATGACAGAATGCACACTAGGTTTCCATAATTTTCTCAAATAAGTACATCACTTTCACATGAGAAGAAATTGTGGCTATTGGTTTATGAAACAATGGAATAGTTCCTTAACCACGGCAAAGGAGCACAAATGAGCAGAAATCCAGGGAGTCCAAATGGTTTTGCTGGTTTCAATATCACTTTCCTCTGTTGCACGATCTGCAGCCACCCAGATTTGTACTGAGAAGCTACAGCCGATGATCCCTGTGGATTCTCGAGTATCTTGGTATCCATAGTGATTGAGACCTCCACTAGAGACCCGGGTTCAATCCTGACTACAGGTGGTATCTGTGCGGAGTTGATACATTCTCCCTCTGACCACGTGGTTTTCTCCAGCTGCTCCGGCTTCCTCACACACTTCAAAGACATGCAAATTTATAGGTTAATCGGCTTTGGTAAAATTGTAAATTGTCCCTAGTAGTAGTAGTGGTAGTGTATGGCATGAACATTGGTTGGTGTGGACTCAGAGGGCTGAAGGGCCTGTTTCCATGCTGTACCCCTTAAATGTCTAAACGTTTGAATGGTGGGAGTGGGATAGGGTTGCCAACTTTCTCACTCCTAAATAAGGGACGAAAGATCAAAATACTGGACAAATTCCCGACGGCAATTCATTGACCGACTATTGATCGCTTCTCGGCCTTTTGGCTAAGATCAAGTGTAGTATCTGTTCTTACACTTGAAGGAGTGAAAGAGACTATCTGTTCTTATTAGAACGGTTCTGGCGGTCCCTTGGGGCCAAGGGCCGTGGATTGTGGAGCGAACTTGGAGACGAGGAGTTGTGGCTGCAGGCTTAGAGGAGGATCCATGCTGGTTGGGTAACCAACCTAACACCTTTTAGCCACAATGTCAGCAGCAGCAGGAGCAGGAGTACAGGGTATTCGCAATACCCTGAGAATAAGCGTCAAGGACCTCAGCGAGGGGACCCTCTTCTCAAGAGACCTGTTCGTGACGAAGGTCTTGCTAGGGGCCCTCAAATTTGAGGCTAAGGACATCTACTGCCTCCAGGATTTCCCGTGTAATGGATATTTTGACGTTACCTTCAAGTATCCAACGGGATGGCAGAAGGTGATGGAAGACTTTCGGGAGAGGGGGAATGAAGCTCCGCTGTCGCTGCTGAAAGTGCAGCCGCTCTTCACCCTCCCCACCCAGAAGGAAAGGTTGATCACCGTGCACATGTTCAACCCACATGTGCCGGTAGTCGATGTCCTCACGTTCCTTGCTCGCTACGTTGAGGGAACAGGGAACTGTGTGGACGTGAAGGACATGCATGGGATTTGGACAAGCAAGCGGCAGGTTAAGGTGAAGCTGAGGGTGGACAAGGACGGAGAAATTGTCCACCCCCCCTCGGTTTTCACGATTGGAGGAAACCGAGGCTACCTGAGCTACGTAGGGCAACCCAGGCTGTGCAGGAAATGCAACAAGCCTGGGCATGTGATGGCCCAATGAACAGCAGTTGTATGCAAAAACTGCAAGATGGAGGGCCACGAGACAAAGGACTGTCAGGCTAGCAAGAACTGCAACCTGTGTGGGGAGGCAGGCCACCTTTACAGGGCTTGCCCTAAAAGAGCCTGCACCTATGCACAGGCAACAAGAGGGGCTGCTGCCAGCACCCCCAAGGTGGGTGAAGCACCCCCACCACTACCAAGACCCCAGCAGAGAAAGGAAACGCAGATGAGGACAGCCCAACCACCTTGAAGCCCCAAGTGCCAGAAGGAGACGCCCAGCATCTTGCCCAGGAGGGAGAGTCAATGGAGGAGGAGGAACCGAAGGAGAAGTGGACTACAGTGTCGTACAAGAAGCAGAGGGTTCAGCCCAAAGAGCCGAGGCCGCAAAGGACTGGTAAGTCAAAAAGTAAAAGTAAACAACAAAAAAGATGTCTTTCTATTACAGAAGGCAGCAATCTCTCCTCTTCGTCGGAGGATGAGGCGACCGGGAAGTCCCAACGAGGGAGACAGAGGATGAAAACGGGGGAAGAGAAGAGAGAGGCCACGACGATCACCTCCCGGCCCCAGGAGACCGAGAACAGAGAAGCGGCGGAAGGGCTCCAGCCCCAGGACACCAGGAGCAGTGCAGCGGTCGAGGGACTCCAGGCCCAGGACATCGGGAGCAGTGCAGCGGTCGAGGGGCTCCAGCCCCTGGAGACATGGATCATCACAGTGGCCAATGGGCCCCAGCTCCGGGCGACCGGGAGCAGCGCAACGGCCGATGGGCCCCATCTCCGGGCGACCGGGAGCATTGCAGCGGCCAATGGGCCCCAGCTCCGGGTGACCGGGAGCAGCACAAAGGCCGTTGGGCCCCAGCTCCGGGCGACCGGGAGCAGTGAACCAGCCACCGTGACCCAGCTACAGGAGATGGAAGAAGCCGTGTGCCCGAAAGGGGGTGGAACGAGAAGGCCCCCCCCAACGACACCATTGGTTGCGCCACCAGAAACCCACCTCATCGCTGGATTCCTGAGCCCAGGAAAGCTGAGGCAATTCGCCGAAACAGTGGGAATGAGGGGACACGAAAATGGTCAGTGACTCTACAGACAATGGAACTTAAACTGGCATCTTTAAACGTGCGCAGTATAAAGAGCACTGCGCGATGTGTGAACGTCTTACAGTACCTGGCCAAGGTCAAGGCAGATGTGACTTTTCTTCAGGAGTGCGGGCTGCCACACCTCCGCTGCTATCGGAGGTGGTCACGATGGTGGCCCCACGGACTGTCGGTGTGGTCGGGGGGCAATGACTGTCGTTCTTACCGCCCTGTGGATTTTGCTGCGGGGAGGCAACTTCGCCATCAATGAGGTTAGGGAGGTGGTTGGGGGGCGGCTCCTTGTGGTGGATGTTATGTACCGTGGCTCTCCGCTCCGGCTGATTAATGTGTATGCCTCACCCACGCAGAGCGAGCGGCTGGCCGTTCTCCAGCAGCTCCCAGTGCTGCTGGCCACGTCCCAGCAGCTCGTTCTGGCCGGTGACTTCAACTGCATCATTGATGCGGTTGGACGATCCGGCAGTGCCGACAGCAGACTGGACAGCACGTCCAAGTTCCTGAGGGATATTGTAAAAGATGCAAAGCTGCGCGATGCCTTCAGCGACCCTGCAGGCGGGTCCCAGCCACGGTTCTCCTGGTCGAGATCGGACGGTTTAGCCCGATCTCGGATAGACTTTGTCTTCACGACGAAGGCCGTCACGGTGAGACACACTGACCTCACGCCGGTGTTCTTCTCCGACTACTGCCTCCTTCAGGCTTCCTGTCACCTACAGGAGGACCGGAAGGCAGGCAGGGGGACGTGGAAGTTAAACATGAAGCTGTTGACCACAGAGAACGTCGAGGAGCTAAAGAGGGACTACGCATGTTGGAGAACGGTGAAGCCCCTCTTTGACTCCCCAACACTCTGGTGGGAAGCAACCTAGGAGAACATTAAGAGGTTCTTCATAAGTAAAGGGGTTCAGAGAGCAAGACAGAGTCAGAGGGAATTGTGTCAACTCCAGACAGATTTGCAACAACTGCTCCTTCTGTAGTTGAGAGGGGTGGATGTGAAGGAGGAACTTAGAGATGTGAAGGAACGGCAAGCTCGGATCTTTACCTCTGAATCCTCCAAGATCATCTTCCGATCCAGGGTCCGCCATGTGGAGCAGGATGAGACGTGCTCACGTTTCTTCTTCCATAAGGTTCACAGGGGGAGCTCTGTGATGAACAGCCTTCGGGAGGAGGACGGCTCGTTAGCATCCTCACACACAGACATGCTGCGATCTGCAAATCCTTTTACACAGATTTGTATGACCAAAAGGCCATAGACAGTACCTCCTCCCAGAACTTCCTGTCCTCAATCACGGAGGTCTTGGAGGACAGCAAGCGGGAGAGTCTGGACCAAGCACTGACCCTAGAGGAGCTGGCTGGCTCCATCCGTTCCTTTGACTCGAGTAAAACTACCGGAAGCGATGGCTTACCGGCCGAGTTGTATTCGGCTCTGTGGGACTTGATGGGCCCGGACCTGCTAGAAGTGTACAACGACATGCTTCTAGCTGGTAGCATGTCAGACTCCATGAGGAAGGGCAACATCACCCTAATCTACAAGCAGAAGGGGGAGGTGAAGGACATAAAGAATTGGAGACCCATAACACTCTTGAATGTAGACTACAAGATCCTGTCTAAGGCCATCGCCAACCGGGTCAAGTCTGCTCTGGGACAGGTGATCCACCCGGTCTGTGCAGGACAGACGGGTGGATGCCTGTCAGCTTGGACCAGGAGAAGGCCTTTGACAGGATTTCGCACACGTACATGAGGGACGTGCTCTCCAAAATGGGTTTTGGGGAGGGAATCAGGAATTGGATCAAACTGCTCTACACCGACATCCGTAGTGCAGTCCACATCAATGGGTGAGAATCAGACAGTTTCCCTGTAAGGTCTGGAGTCAGGCAGGGTTGCCCTCTCTCTCCTGTCTTGTTTGTCTGCTGTATTGAACCCTTTGCCGAATCCATCAGGAAGGATGCGAGCATTAGAGGAGTGACACTGCCCGGCAGTGGGGGCATTCAAGTAAAGACCTCCCTGTACATGGACGATGTCGCTGTCTTCTGCTCGGATCCAGGGTCGGTCCGCAGATTGATTAGTATCTGCGACCAGTTTGAGTCGGCCACGGGAGCCAGGGTGAACTGCAGGAAGAGCGAGGCCATGCTCTTTGGCAACTGGCCCGACAGATCTTCCGTCCCCTTCACCATCAAGCCTGACTTCTTGAAGGTGCTGGGGATCTGGTTCGGGGGGGCTGAGGCATGTAACAAGAATTGGCTGGAGCGGATAGCCAGGGTGGGGAGGAAGCTGGAGCTGTGGAGGCAACGCTCCCTCTCCATAACGGGAAAGAATTTGGTCATCAGGTGTGAGGTGCTCTCGGGCCTGCTGTACTTGGCACAGGTGTGGCCTGTCCCTCCTTCCTACGCCACAGGGATCACCCGGGCCGTCTTCCAGTTCATCTGGGGGTCGAGGATGGACCGGGTGCGACGGGCCACAATGTACAAGTCAGCAGACAACGGGGGTAAAAGCGTGCCCAACGTCGCCCTCACCCTGATGGCCACCTTTGTGTGTGGCTGCATCAGGCGGAGTGTAGAGCCAAGGCACGTGGGCACCAAGTGTCACTACTTGCTTAGGTTCTACCTGTCCCCGGTGTTGCGAAGGATGGGCCTGGCGCAGATGCCGCACAAGGTGCCAGTCAGCTGGACACTGCCGCCCCATCTGTCGTCTGTGGACTCGATGGACCCAGTGGCGTGGTTCCCTGAGCAGACTGCCCAGCTTGTCTGGAAAAATGCGTCATCGCCAGAACTCACCAACAAGCACCAAGACCTGGCTTGGCTGGCGGTGAGGGGAGCCCTCCCAGTCAGATCCTTCCTGCACCGTCGGAACCTCACTACCAGCGCACGCTGCCCTCGGGACGGCTGCTATGGAGTGGAGACGGTTGCCCACCTCTTTGCAGAGTGTGGATTTGCCCAAAGAGTCTGGAGAAAAATGCAAGGGTCCCTGGTACGCTTTATTCCAAACAGCTCCATCACAGAGGACTCTGTAATTTACGGACTGTTCCCAGGGACACATTCAGAGACTGACATCAAGTGCTGCTGGAGGGTTATCAACTCGGTGAAAGACGCTCTCTGGTCTGCCCGAGCTTTGTTCACCACCCAGCAGAGCGAGATGTCCGTCGGGGAATGTTGCCGACTGGCCCACTGCAGACTGCAGGAGTACGTGCTGAGGGACGCACTGAAGCTCGGTGCACCCAACGCCAAGGCTCGGTGGGGGAGGGCCACAGTCTAGGGTCCTTCCGCTGCTGGACATGGGGGGCACAGTATGGTGGAGACGCCCCTCAAAATAAGGGAAGGATCCCATGCCGGGGGTCCACATGAGTGGCACGGGTGGGGGATCGATTCGCGAAATTTGAAAAATGTGTATAGACTGTATGGAACAATTTGTATAGCCTCCGAAAATGTCGGATGGATTTTTTGCACGGTTGATGTATTGTATATATTTATTACTTGAATAAAGTCTATTTTGAAATATAAAAAAAAAAATTCATTGACCGACTCGGCCATGGCTGGGTGAATGATAAGATGCCCGGGTGCTGGATTGCAAACAAAGCCCAGTCGGCAGGCCAGCTGAGGAGTTTTGGCCCGGGCGATGTTGCGCGCAAAGTCCGGAACCCCATCCAACTCATGAACCGATGATCGGCCATGAGAACGAGGGGTGGTGGTGCTGGTGGTAAGCGAAGGTCCGAAGGTCGGACAGCTGGCCGGGCTGCCGACATGGGGCCACGGGCGAGGCACTGCTGCTGCACTCCATGGGCTGCACTACGTCGGGGCATGTGAGGCAGGGCAGGATGCGGCGCTCCGACCCGACAGTCCCAGAGTAGTAGTAGTCAAATACGGGACAAGGACGGTCTCGTACAGGACAAACCAATTTAGCCCAAAAAATGGGATGTCCCGGCTAATATGGGACAATTGGCAACTTTATAGTGGGAGTATCGAACAGTTCAAGGCAAGGGGCTGGGTGGGTAGTGGTGGGCCACTAGGGGCAGTGAGCAGTTATCAAGGTTTACAAAAGGAGGGAGACACTCTTCCTGCTCCTTCAAGTTCATAACTGTGCTCTGAAAAACACCACAGCTGTAGCCAGCTGCTCCTCTTTTCATTTGGCTGCTGGGAAAAAAACAGCCTTCAGCTGTTAAGTTTTTAGCAGGCTCTGAAGGGCACTAGAGAAGCCTGATTAAAAAGTTACAATAAAGAGTTTTGTCATTCCAAGATGGGACTCTCACAATCTACTTGCTCCCCAGTTTTTCACATTAACGAAAACTTTCCGATTTATCTCACCTGTTGAGGGGAACATTAATATTGTTCCCAATGGATGCAAATAATTTTTCACCACAGACCGCGCACTGGTTTGCAAAATAAATATGTTCTAAGAAAAAATTAAAACATACAAAGGAGTCCTTTTCAAGGTGTCTTAATGCATTGTTTTCCATTTTGATTTTTTTGCTGATAGAGATTCCAAAACCTAAGAAATCTCTGATGAACACATACATTTCTGATGCAGAGTTTTGCTCATTAGGCAAACAGGATACAGATCAGGCAGTCAGACATAGAGGGCAATGTGCTCTATTCATGCCTCTTCTGGTTTTTGTATCAACAATATTTACTATCCCAACATTGGGAGGACCACAGAACCGACACACTGACATCGTTTACAGGGACTAAACGATTCTCCCATTAGGTGGAAGCAAAGAATCGTAAATGCCTCATCCATTCATATGATGTTTACAGGCAAACTCGTTTTATAAAGCAATCATTTTTATTCTAGCTTTATCTACATGTGTTTCATGAGCCTAGCATCTGTGTCAGTATCTGGAGTTATGCTTTGTCAACTGGCGGATAACTGGTTCCAAATGTTGTTAAGATATACACAGTGATTCAAATGTCCCATTACGACTGGAAAATATATCACACATGTATTACATTCCACATACCAATTATTTCCAAGCTTCCAATCTCATGATTCAAAATAAATTTGTTCATGCAGATGTTTGGATTTCGCAGACTACGGAGACATGTTTCAAAGATGATGCTCTGGAGTTTTACCAGTTGATCCATTAACAATATGTCAAAAACCAGTAGCATTATTTGGTCAAATAATTGACAATAATTTTAATTGACAAATCCGCTCTATCAATCCATGAGGCAGAATGTTATTTCTGCAGTTAGCACTGAACTAGTAAATGGACCTGTCTCAGCAACGTCCCCCAGCAGCTCGTCCGATTACCTACCACCCTCTGCATGATGAAGTTGCCCCTCGGGTTCCTGTTAACTCCTATTAACTCACCCCCCCCCCCGGTCACCTTAGAGCTATATCCTCTGGTTCTTGATTCCATTGCCCTAGGTAAAAGATTCTGTGCATTTACACTATGTATTCCTCTCATGATCTTCATGATGTTATACACCTCCATAAAGTCCTAGCCTGCCCAAACTCTCCCTATAGCCTAAGCCCTGTCCTGGCCACATCCTCGTAAATCTTCTCTGCACCCTTTCCATCTTAACAACATCCTTCCTATAATAAGGTGACCAAAATTAAACATAATACTCTAAATGTAGCCTCGCCAATGCCTTGTACAACTGTAACATAACCTTCCACCTTCTGTGCTCAATACACTGTGCATTTACCCTATCCATTCCTGGCACCCAGATGGGGCATCGAAGGATGAGAAGCCGAAGCAAGGAAATGGAAGCCAAGGTACCAAACGGATACTAGGCCGAAAAGCCAAATAACCGAACGGAAATTATGCCGAAAAGCCAAATGACAGTCATGTCGTCTCCGGTGACGGGATTTGTCTGAGACCTTGTCAGCAATTGGTCCAGACCCCCACGCCCATCACATCACTTGCTGGGGGAGATGGGAGGGTGGGGGGTATTTTTAATTTTCCTTCACTGCTTTTGGACAGCCACAGATAATAGAGCGGATTATTTTTGCAAGCGTTGATCTACCACGGTGCTTGCGATTAAGAGGTTGGAATCTCTCTCTCTATATATATATATATATATATATATCTATCTCTCTCTCTCTCTCTCTCTTGTCCTTTCTCTCTCTCCCACCCCCCCCTCTCTCCACCCTCTCTCCCTCTCTCTCCCTCTCTCTCTCTCTCTCCATCCCTCCATCTCTCTCTCTTCTATCTATCTATCTATCTATCTATCTATCTATCTATCTATCTATCTATCTATCTATCTATCTATCTATCTATCTATCTATCTATCTATCTATCTATCTATCTATCTATCTATCTGGCTTTCCGGCATGGTTTCCATCCGCTTATTTGGCGTCATGTCCGTTCGGTTATTTGGCTTTTCAACGTCGTTTCCGTACAGTTATTTGGCTTTTCAGCGTCATTTCCATTCGGTACCTTGGCTTCCACTTCTTCACTTCGGCTTCTCGTCCTTCGACTCCCCGTCCACACACATCCATTCCTACCCTATCTGTAGATAAAGGCCGGGGGTTACACAAAAAGCTGGAGAAACTCAGCGGGTGCAGCAGCATCTAAGGAGCGAAGGAGATAGGCGACGTTTCGGGTCGAGACCCTTCTTCAGACATAGATAAAGGCCAATGTGTCGAGAGCCTTCATGACCACCTTACCTATCTGTGATGCCACTTTTAAGGAACTATGTACCTGTACTCCTAGATCCCTATGCTCTACAAAAGAGCCATGTACTCCACCCATTTCCTGAAGTCAATGACCAGATCCTTCATTTTACTGACCCTAAGGGAGAGTGAATGCCCTGATACCATGACACTAAGCTCTCTATCTTCTTCCTGCACTCTATCTTGTTCTTCATGGTGTGGTCCACTAGTGTCATCGCAAACATGGAATTGAAGTAGAATTAGGCCACACATTAATGAGTCTTTAGGCAGATTAGTAAAGAGCTAAGAAAGCAGCTTGTGGGGCAATAGTTGAGTCCAATTGAGGACTATTGTAGAGAAGATGTCCTTGCCTATCATTACCTATTGTAGCCTGCAGTCAGGAAGTTGAGGATTCAGTTACAGAAATGGTGCTGAGTCCTAGGTCCCAGATATCCCTCTGTGTTGGCCTCAATTCCTCTTCTGTGCCAGTTCCCCATAATCCTCAATTATTTCATCTTTTAAATAGTTATCTATCTCCACCTTAAATGTATCTAATGGTCTGGCATCCATCACCCTCGGAAGCAGAGAGTTCTGGAGATTTTCTACCTGCTCAGAGAGAAAAGGATAGTTGTAAATGTGCGGCCCTTCATTTTGCAGCAATGTCCCTCGTTGACGACTCTCCCACTGAGAAAATATTAGCATCTGCTCTGTCAAGCCCCCTTACATGTTTGACATGGTGGTTATTCCTGCATTGGAACTGCTAGATCTATCTGAATTTCACTCATTTACAATTCATCTCCACCACCAAACATACCCACCATTGTAATCGCCAACATCCTGTCCTCTCTGTTACTGATTCTCTCATACCCTATCTCTAACCCAAACCCAGGCATCAGATTCCCCAAATCCCCAACACCTCTAACTCATCAAAGATAGACACAAAATGATGGAGTAACTCAGCGGCACAGGCAGCAACTTTGGGGAGATGGGAATGGGTGATGTTTCGGGTCGAGACCCTTCCTCAGAAATGTCACCCATTCCTTCTTTCCAGAGATGCCGCCTGTCCCGCTGAGTTGCTCCAGCATTTTGTGTTTATCTTTGGTGTAAAACAGCATCTGTAGTTCCTTTCTACACAACTCTAAAGCCCCTGCCCCACTTAGGAAACCTGAACAGAAACCTCTGGAGACCATGTGCCCCACCCAAGGTTTCCGTGGGGTTCCCAGAGGTCCCCGTGAGGTTCCCAGAGGTTCCCGTGGGTTCCGGTCACTCTCCATGAGTCAGCAGAGGTTCTGGTCAATTGCCTGGAAAGCCTCAACCGAAGCGTGAGCTGCATCTACTGACCAAAGATCCTATAGGATCTTTGCTGCCAACCGTGCGCAGACACACACACGCAAACACATCGCGAAGGTGGGGGCCAGGGACAGCGGAGGAGCGTTTTTTGCGTGTTGAAGAGGAAAGTAAACGGCTGCCACAGAGCACGGTAAGTCCATTAGAGACCGCGGGAGGGAGGGAGAGAAGGACAGAGAAAGGGAGAGAGAAGGGGGTGGAGAGAAGGGGAGAGAGAAGGGGAGAGAGAAGGAGAGAGAGAAGGGGAGAGAGAAGGGGAGAGAGAAGGGGAGAGAGAAGGGGAGAGAGAAGTGGAGAGAGATGGGAGAGAAGGAGTGGAGACAGTTTTAGGAAGTTTAATAAAGTTAGCGAGCATTTTACCTTCCGGCGGATGTTCTAGGTCCTGAAAACCAAAGAAGATATATTTGCTGAAAACTCCAATGAGCCAATCAGAATGGCCGGTCAGTGAAGGTCTTCGACTGGCTGTAAGTAAAAATGCGACCCCACCACTGGCTTCGACAAAACGGCAACTTATTTTTAGTCGCGGCCGTTTCTTTTTAACTAATCGCAGGAACATAGCAGAATTATGCGGAAACCACTTTCCACCATTAGGGAGAGTGACCGGAACCTCCAGGAACCTCCAGGAACTTCATGGAAACCTTGGGTGGGGCGCAAGTTCTCCAGAGGTTTCCGTTCAGGTTTCCGTTCATGTTTCCTAAGTGGGAAGATCTGCCGGAAGGTAAAATGCCCGTTAACTTTATTAAACTTATTAAAACTGTGTCCACTCCTTCTCCCCCCCCCCCCCCCCGCTCTTTCCCCTTCTCCCCCCTTCTGCCCCCTTCTCTCCCCTTTTCTCTCCCCTTCTCTGACCCAGCTTCAGAGCTGCGGTGCTGCAGCGGCGTTCCAGCGGCGACCCAGCTTCGGAGCTGTGGTGCTCCAGCGGCGACCCGGCTTCAGAGCTGCGGCGTTCCAGCGGCGACCTGGCTTTAGAGCTGTGGTGCTCCAGCGGTGGCATTCCAGCAGCGGCCCGGCTTCAGAGCTGCATTGCTCCAGCGGCGGCCCAGCTTCAGAGCTGTGGCGTTCTAGCGACGACCTGGCTTCAGAGCTGTGGTGCTCCAGCGGTGGCGTTCCAGCGTTGGCGTTCCAGCGGCGACCCGGCTTCGGAGCTGCGGGACTCCAGCGTTCCAGCGGTGGACCCTGCTTCAGAGCTGTGGCGGTGTTCCAGCGTTCCGGCGATGGCGGTGGCGGCAGCCCGGTTTCGGAGGCTCAGCCACGGGCCTAGTGGACGATAACATCGGAGGCCTTGATCGCCTCAGCGCAGAGGGAGATCAAGGAGGGAAGAAGACAAAGACTTTAAGACTTTTGCCTTCCACCACAGTGAGGAAGTGCCTGGTGAACTCACTGTGGTGGATGTTAAATATGTGTTTATTGTGTGTTTTGTTGTTTATTATATGTTATGACTGCAAGGTAACGAAATTTTGTTCAGACCGAAAGGTCTGAATGACAATAAAGGATACTTTAATTTACTTTACTTTAGTTCTCTCCCTCCCTCCCGTGCTCTCTAATGGACTTACCGTGCTCTGTGGCAGCCGTTTACTTTCCTCTTCAACACGCAGAAAACGCTCCTCCGCTGTCCCTGGCCCCCACCTTCGCGAGGTGCTTGTGTGTGTGTGCGCGGTCGACAGCAAAGATCCTTTAGAATCTTTGGTCAGTAGATGCAGCTCACGCTTCGGTTGAGGCTTTCCAGGCAATTGACCAGAACCTCTTGGAACCTCACGGAAACCTTGGGTCTCCAGAGGTTTCCATTCAGGTTTCCTAAGTGGGACAGGGGCTTAACTCATCAAACCATAACCTCAGTGTGATTTCCAGCTTCTGTAATCTCCCTTGTGCGAGGTTATTTAGGACTAAAGAAAGGAAACTCTGCTTCATGCATAATGTAGTAAAAAATCTGGAATTCTTCCTCTTTATGGGATATGGCTGCTGGGAAAATAGTGAGTCAGGCACATCAAGAGATACGGAGCTCAGATGGGTAAATGTAGCTGAGCTACCAGTCAGCTATGATCTAGCTGAATGGCTCATGGTTGAACAATCTGCAGCTGTTTCTACGTTCCAGTCCAATTTGCGGCACATTCTTTCATTCTGATTGTCAAAATTATTATTTATTTATTTTGTCATAATTCACCAAATACTTCTCTCTAGTCAAATATTAGATATTAAATTCATACTACTGGAATGAATCTGGACATAACTAGCAAACAATTTCTCTGAGTTGAATTTTGTTTTTAATAGTTGTTTGTAATATTCATATACCTGTAGCTTAAAAGGTTAGCATAATTTACAATATAATAATTTAACTTTGATGGTATGGAAAATACAGCATTGAAGTTGTAGACAGTAGCAACTATTTATAGATAATTTCCCAATTTTGTTTCTGATTGCACATTGGTTTTTAGTATTTTTTATTTTGCAAATTGAATTTCATCTCTTGCACTTTTATTCCACGACTGACCATTCTTAAAACTTTTGGAAAGAACTATAATATCATCAGTATAATGTTTGTTTTATTCTGGATCTTGTTAACCAGAATTCAACCAGCTGCAAATGAATACTGGATTAAGCAGACAAAAACTAAAATACTCTTCCAGTTTTACTCAGTTCAAGCTTCGAGCAGTTAGACAACCCAACAGGGAATAGGTTTTTGTTGATGTTGCAGCTGTGCGAGTTCCCAAAGCATCATTAACCCGAAAAGGATATGGTGCTTCTTATGTACAGAGTTATCAATTCGACAGACATTTTGAAAATCTATTTTCCCAGCTGAGCTGTAATTGTTATTGTACACCAAAGATAATTAATTAGATGAAAACTGGTCTTAGTTACAATGCTTAGTTGAGACATGGCCAAAAAACATCTCTTCATTGTCTTCCCTTATTTATCCTCATTGTGTATTTAAAATGCTCATGAGCATTTTGAAGGAGTGTTACAACTACTGGGACTAAATTTGGACAAATCTCCTTGATCTGATGGTCTGCACCCTAACGTTCTCAAAGAGTGGCCATAGTGTTTGGGGATCCATTCATTGTTATCTTCCAATAATTCCCCACAGTCTGACAAGGTCCCAATTGTTTGGAAAACAACACATTAGGAAAAATGTGAGGATATGCACTTAGCCAAGAAAAAAATAGTGAAACAGTATTCATTAAATGGAACAAGGCACAAAACTCACTGGAAGTTCTTATGCCGATGTAGGAAGTAATTAAGAAGTCAAGTAGAAATGTGGACATTAATGCAAAGGCATTGGATTACAAGGATATGGAAGTCTTACTTTGACTGTGAGGAGCAATGGATTAATGTTCTTGATGTGCTCACTGTGACTCAAAAACGGCTCAGTACTTGGATGGGTGACCGCCTGGGAGTATCAGGTTCAATGGACTTGAGTCCTCTGGAAATAAATGGTCCAAGTAATTGACTGAATTTAGTGATGACCTTCGTTATGTTGTAATGTGCACATATTAATGTATATTCTTATTCAAACCATTCTGGCCTGTCAACCACACACAACAAACCATAAAACTCAATTAAACTCTACGCGAATGCTCCATAAAGAGCAGCATGGTCTCCAATAATTCCCATAACAGTGAAGGGATTTTGCATACAGTACACATTGCCTATTTTTTAAAGTAATATTTGCTCTCTTTCTTTGCTTTTCATTGTTATACAATTGAAATAAAAACAACTTTTCCTTTTATGGTGAACAGTCGCCTTTAAAAACTTGCCTACTAGTTAGTTATTCATTTAAACAAATCATTGAATTATTTATTCAGAGCTTTTATCACATTTCCATGTTATTTTTATGCCAGTTCACGTAATTTTCTTCTTTAATTTCACATGGTAAATTTGTGTACATCTGCATTGTGAGATTACATTTTGCATATAAACAATTGCATACATTGTAAATTGGTGAATTAAGAAAAACAATAGTTGTGCTTAATCCTGTGCCTCTCTGGTTTAGACTCTGATTTTGCAGTACCATCAGCTCCCACACTTCATGTGCTTCATTTTATTTACATTGATGTCATTATTGGCCGCACAAATGGAGGAAGATGAGGGGTGATCACATAGAGGTGCACAAAATCACGAAATGAATAGATCGGGTAGATGCATAGAGTTTCTTGCCCAGAGTATATTTTGATATGGGCCAAATGCAGGCAAGTGGGACGAGTGTACATGAGGCATGTTGGCTGGCATGGGCAAGATGGGCAGAAGGGCCTGTTTCCACACTGTAACACTTGGATTCTATGATTCTATTACTCTATGAATGAGTAAACCTCTTCAACCCCTCTTCATACTTCAATCCACTCATCCCAGGAATCAACTTAGTGGGCCTCTTGTGCACTACCTCCATTGCAAGGAATATTAAATATAGAGATAGAACACCTGGTGCTCAAAGGCAGGTCTCACCAATGTCTTGCAATTAAACGGTACATTCAAAATTCCCTTCCTTTATACATCACAGCCCTTGCAACAAAGTCCCACATTCCATGAGTCATACTGGCTACTTACTGGATCTGCATTGCAAGCCGCTGTACTTTATGTGCTAGGACCTCGATTCCTTTGTACCACATCATTCTACATGCTCTTTCCAGTTAAATAATATTTTGCTTTTTTATCTTTCCTTCCAAAGTACAAAACCACAGATCTCTCCATATTGTAGCCCATCTATAAATGTTTTGTCCAGTCAGTTAACCTATCTATATTTTTATGTCCTCTTCGCAACTTGTTAACCCATCTATTTCTGCATCATTGGCAAACATGGCTACGGTACAAATTATAAGTACTGATCATGAATAGTTGAGGCCCCAGCATTGATGCCTGCAACAGCACACTAGATATGAATTTCTAATCTGAAAATGATCCATATATCCAGCCCCTTGGTTTTCTGTTAGTTATACAAACCCCATCCATGCCAATGTTTTAACCACAATTCTGTGCTCTCAGTTTGTGTAGCAATCTTTTATGTGGCACTATCAAATATGTTCTTGAAATGAAAATACATCTATTGATTCACCTTAATTTATGCCATGTGTTGCATCCAGATAGAACTTAAAGAAATTTGTCAAGTACTATTTCCTTCTCAGGAAATCCTGTTGACTCTACTTGATTGTCTTCTGATTTTCTAAGTGTTTGCTCGTGCTTCCTTAAAATTGGATTATAGCATTTTCCCAATGTCAAATGTTAGGCCAAGTGGCCAATAGTTTCTTGGTTTATATTTCCCTACTTTTTTGAATGATAATTCTCCAGTCCTCTAGGACCTTCCCAAGATGTGGAGATTTTGAAAAGTGTCAACACGTCCACTGTCTCTTCAGATACTTCTGTTAAGACCTAAAATGCAAGCTGCTGGATACCTCTAGTCCACTAACTCTAGCCCTGACTAGCTGCCAAACTTGAATCATACTAGTTTTCTTCCACAGTCATGCCTGGGATATCCTTCTTTTTAGTTATTTTCCTGTTCCCTCTGCTGTTTTGTCAGGAATCTGGGGCAATCTCCCACCATGCAGCAATGAGTCGTCCACGACTATCAGTGCAGTGGCAGCTAGTCAGGGCTAGAGTTAGTGGACTAGAGGTATCACCACGATGGAGGGACCATTGGAATGCCGAGTTCGGGGTGGCTGGAAACAAACAGACAACTTGAAACCTTCTGCTTCCCACATTACAGGTACAGCAAGTACAGGTACAGCTGGCAGTGAAGAAAGATGCAGGTACAGCAGGTTGTGAAGAAAGCGAATGGCAGGTTGGCCTTTATAACACGAGGAATCGAATATAGGAGTGAAGAGGTCCTACCGCAGTTGTAGAGAGCCATAGTGAGACCACACCTGGAGTATTGTGTGCAGTTTTGGTTCCCTAATTTGAGGAAGGACATTCTTGTTATTGAGGGAGTGCAGCACAGGTTTACAAGGTTAATTCCCGGGATGGCGGGACTGTCATATGCTGAGACAATGGAGCAGCTGGGCTTGTACACTCTGGAGTTTTAGAAGGATGAGAGGGAATCTCATTGAAACATAGATTGTTAAGGGTTTCGACAGGCTAGAGGCAGGAAACATGTTCCCGATGTTGGGGAGTCCAGAACCAGGAGCCACAGTTTAAGAATAAGGAATAAGCCATTTAGAAGGGGGACGAGGAAACACTTTTTCTCACAGAGAGTGGTGAGTCTGTGGAATTCTCTGCCTCAGAGGGCGGTGGAGGCAGGTTCTCTGGATGCTTTCAAGAGAGTGCTAGATAAGGCTCTTAAAAATAGCGGAGTCAGGGGATATGGGGAGAAGGCAGGAACGGGGTACTGATTAGGGATGATTAGCCAAGATCACATTGAATGGCGGTGCTGGCTCGAAGGGCCGAATGACCTACTCCTGCACCTATTGTCTATTGTCCATTGTCTATTGTCTATTACCTCCTGTTGGAAGTGATGGAAGATCTGGCTGCACAGCTCTCCCCGGCCTGGATATTTCTCTATAAGACAAGCTGAATGGTGATCGCCAATCATTGAGGTCACCACACAGGAATCTTCAGTTAGGGATAGATAAAACAAAGGGAATATAGTATCTGTTTCCAGTGTTGTCATGGGGATAAGCTGTAGAGGATAACAGGGCTGCACAGTGGCACAGCTGTAGAGTTGCTGCCTTACAGTGCCAGAGACCTTGGTTTGATTGTCACAACGGGTGGTGTCGGTACGGAGTTTGTAATTTCCCCCTGTGACTGCTTGGGTTTTTACCGGATGCTTCAGTTTCCCCCCACTCCAAAGACATATAGGTTTGTAGGTTAATTGACTTCTATAAATTGTAAAATATCCACAGTGTTGGATATAGCTAATATACAGGGTTATCACTGGTCAGTACAGACTTGGTGGGTCGAAGGGCCCGTTTCCATGCTGTATCTCTAAAGTCTATTCATATTGTAGATAGGACGAATAAGAGTGTGAGAATACAAACTAAGGAATGTAGAAAGTAGTGAAATGCATTGCTATAGAATATGCACTGCAAGTGAGGCTTTGCTAACAGAGGAAAAGAAAACGGAATCAATACCACAAATGGATAACTTCAAGCAGAATGACCACTTGGTATGGAAAGTTGGATAATTCATGATTAAGCCTGGAAAGATTCAATGTGGTCCGATGGAAGATAAGGTGCTAACTCCAAGCTTACAGAAGACCTCAACATAACATTGCAGAGGCCACAGGACAAAGGTATTTAATCTTTGTGTATACCATCCTTGCATAGGCCAAAGTGGGAGTTGTAGAGAAAATTAAAATGCCTAGCACAGGAAGATCAGAATTACTCATGCGAACTGTACAAGGTTGCTCTGCACCAGAGTCAGAAAAACTATGTTTAATTTCCCCAACGTATTAAGAGGGTTTAGTCCGAACTGTGAGGTCTGGAATTGAAGAATCCATAATATCAGTCATACGTCATGGAAACAGACCGTTCACTCAACTTACATATGCTGACCAAGAGGCCTCATCTACACTAGTCCCACCTGCCCATGGTTGGCTAATATCCCTCTAAACCTTTCCTATCCATGGTTGTAAATTGCATCGTTCATAGTCTCAGAACATCTCAAAGTACTTTACGTTTCATGTACGATATTTGAAATGTTTTAGATAATATCTGGAAAATCTGTATTTTAGTGTTATTGATTGGCAAGAATATTTGAAAAATTCCTTGCACTTTTTGAAATAATGCTATGAGATTTTTAATTCAATCAGAGAGGGTTAAAGAGGCTTCAGTTAAGCATATCATTCAACAATGTTATTGTTCTCTCTATAGTGCACCAAAATATCAATTGCTTTAGGTGCTCAAGTCTCTGGATTGCTATTTGAGTCCCATGACCTATTGACTGTGGAAACAATGCTGTCCAACCAAAGACCAACACAAAAGAACAGAAGCTCTGATGCCTACATGGCTTATATTTGGATAATACTTTTAACTACTGCTTTCTTGGCGTAATGATGGATTGGTTGAATTTAATTACCTAAAAATATAATAATGTGTGACCAAAAATACATATTTTAGGAGTTATATGCAATGGGTTATCAGGACTGAGGGAATAATTTTTTGTCACACATTGGAAATGAGGCTTGCTGATGGTGAGTACACTGCAGCCATGTTATTGTCCATTGCAGATCTATCATCTTCACCCAAATTATAGAACACTAGTAAAATGCAAAACGATTTATAATCATGCTTACTGCATTTAAATCGAATCAACTGGCAACGATATGATTGCAAATGTGAAAAAAAGCTACAGACATGGTTCACTTCATAGTGAAAAAACCCCAGCTCAGAATGTAAAAAGCAGCAAAATATCAATACTTGATATAGTATTTTGGCTATAAGATTTTAATATAGGCAATACAGAGATCTGTATACATATGATCGTTTAACAAGATCAGTTGAGGAGACACATGGTTGTTTGCTCTGTTTATATAGATACATATGCTCGGCTAAGGTTGCTGTACGTTTTGGCTGATTTTCCAATGTGAATTTGTGCAAAACTCTCAGAAAGTCATTGGGAAAGTGCAAGTGTCACAAATTACTGGCACCATTCAGTCTTCGCTGACAATTGCATCCAGCGTGTCATTTTAAACAGTTCAAGTTGAGGAGCTGTAAATTATAGTTTAATACTTTATTTGTTATCCCCTTCTCTATTGAATAAATATTTGCTTATCTTCCTACTAATTTCTCGATTGCAGTCAGATTTATGACCAATGAAATCAAAGATTTCTTCTAGAGGCAATTACCTGAATGCCCATTAAAACAATTGTCTTTCATCTGCAAAATCTGTGGCAATTGATCTTTCAAGCCAAAATGTCACATATTAGAAAAACTAATTCTTAATAATTATTTTCTTAACCACTTTTTAATGTAATAAACCCAAAATATTAATAGGGAAAGAAAACACGTCTTTAATTAAATATTTAACAAATCATAAAATCACCATATCCATTAATCACAGTCACTATTGCATTAGTTCTGGCCATACATTGATATCTTAGGATATTGAATTGCAATGCAGTGAAGTGCATTCTCTTCTGAAAGTGTATATTTTACTGCTTTATAATTGTTCATAGTATTTGTTTATTATTATTTGCTCTATTGTGTCATTCTATTCAATGTAGGGCCTTGGAACAACATTTCATACCATGCGGAAGTTAAATAAGGTAATTTACTACCACAAAATGGTTAACCTAATAAACACTGTAGTTCAAAAGCATACTTATTATCTGAAATTTGTGACCAACATTTAACCTATTCAGTGCCACCCCCCGAATATACTTGGTCATGGCCAATAGTGGAAAAAAACTTGGCAGTGAACAGATTAAGGTTTATTTATACAGAATCATTGAAAAGAGATTGACTTAAGATTCCATTGTGAAATAATGTTTCTTTTAACATTGATTAAAATTAAAATAAGTAGCAAGTATTGACATTTTAACTAGCTTATTTATTCTGATGTGCTGTTAATAAGTTTTGATGAGATAGTATTTTGGGGGGATATTGCATTAGCAGCAGTGTAAGAGTTGACAATGGGTTTTATACCTTTAAAGTAAATATTGTATTTGTTTAATTCAGGCTTAAATAACAAACCACAGATCTGAGAATTGAGACATAGTCTCTTGGTGAAAGATGACTTTAATGATTTTGTTCCTTTTACGCATTAAAACATTAATAATGGGACAACTGGCCATGGAGAGTAATTTAATAATCCTACTTTAATAGAGAGTTAACTCATGGTGCTATCCTGTTGAGATGAGTCCA
Organism: Raja brachyura; assembly: GCA_963514005.1. Next base: position 23,997,925 of record OY740784.1, on the reverse strand, counting down.
CATTTACACATTTGCTCACTTCATGCAGCAAAAATGAGAAAATATACGTGCTAGGGCATAAACTGTGGGTGATTTTCCACACTGCAGTAATTTCAACATCTTCTCAGGTTGTGACTAGCACCAAAAGAAGAAAACATTTAAAGCATATCCTTAGATAACATTAAGAAGGACAGAGTCAACCTTAATCTTGCAGAATAGCAGTCCAAGTGGTGATAATACTCCCACAGTGTGTTTGGTAGAGAGTTCAAAATGTTTGACTCAGCAGCAATGAAAAGTCTATGACTTGTGTCTAAGGATGATGTGTATCTTGGTGGGAAACTTGGAAGCGGTAACATTTCCACGCAGCTGCTGAGCCCGATCTCCTTGATGCAAAACCGCGTCAGTTTGTGAAATGCTGGTCAAGACGCCTTTGGCACTGTAGGTCTATTGGACAATGTGCCATGCAAGCACAACACCATCGTTTTTGCACTAATTATTTACACCATATAATGTCCATAAAACACACACACACATACACACTCAATGACAGCGAAGTCCTCAGTCGTGCTCCAAAGCTGAAAGTTAGTTCCTGAACCTGTGCCACCTGCGTAAGAACAAATATATATAGGCTACATCTCTGAAACTCACAATATACAGGTTTAAATGTCTAGAGTTGAGATTCTGTGGAACCAAATTCAAACCATTGCGTTTAATGTGTAAATCTTACATAATAAGCATTTTTTGATGGACAATATGTAAAGTGCTATTGTTTCTTTTTATAAAATTAATTAAAAAAAATAAAACAACAACAAAAACCTTTTTTATATAAAAGAACTCAAACTGTACATTTTAAAGAGTAAACCATAACTATACAATATAAGGTTACGTGCTTGAGCACTACTCAAAATACCAATTTCTAACAAAATACTGGAGGCAACAGTGGCGCCTTCATCCAAGCTGTAATATACAAGAATACAAAAATAACCACTATACATTGCTATACAACTATACAACTACTATACATTAAACGAGACTTCTTTCTCCTATGTGTTGTCATTATTTCACAATTTATATATCGTTGGTTAATACTGCTAAGTCTTCAACTGTAAAAAAAATGGTGAATGTACTTTCAATGCATGGAGTACATCTTCCTGGTATCTTAATCCATGCTGGGTGTGAAAAAGGTCATCCATAAATGCAACAGGACTGGACAATGTTCTGGGCAGTTGGATGAGGCAGGCATACAGTGCATTGTAACTTTCCTCATCCTAAAACAATCACATTTAAACAAACAATAGCTTTGTCCTGCAAAGCGTGCAGTCAAAACGCATTTCTTTTAAGAAAACGAAGTAGAGATGCCACCCTCCATCATTTCCATGGAGCATCCGCATGATCAGTTTGGCCAAACCTTAGCTGCTGATGGGGGAGTTAAGATGGAAGACGCTTATTTTGTTAAGCTGTTGTCCCACACAATCTAGAGGCGGTAGAGAGGTCTTTGCTATCTACTTCGGATCTTCCTGAGACCACAAATGGCCAGGTCTGAAATTTGAAACAAAGTAGTTAGAGTTATAATCTTTTAATGGGATGGTGAGAAATTTCCACGAATTAGTTCTATGAAATAGAAAATCTAGATTTCTTCTTGAGATCTTACCTCAAATTTTGAACTGAATTTCATTAACTCAGATAATGTATCATCCACCAAACACAGATTGTTCTCGATAAATCTCTATGAGGTGGCATTTTCAATTTCAGTTTAATTTATTGTCACGTGTACCAAGGTGCAGCATTATCTCTTTTTAATATAAGGTGGGAATTATTGACTGAATAGCAAAGAACAGCCTTGTGATCTCTTTAAATAAAGTGGTGGTTTGGAGACTGATGGTTTGTTACTATCTGGACCAACACTGAAGAAAGCCCATTGCAATATTCATCCTAACTAGCATGTTTTCCTGAATCCTAAAACAATTACATTGAAACAAGCAATGTCAAAATTCAAATGCAGATGAACAATCAGTCTGTGTATGTTTGTATGCATTAGTTTCCCCTGAAGGGGAAATGGACCATATAGGTATAACTAATATCAGGCTTATATCAATTTTATTTTGAACCTTAACTTGACTTTGCTAGATAATTAACTGGGTTTGCTGTTGACCATTCTGAAGGAATTTAAATACAGAAAAAAACCCACTGATCTTTTAATGGGCCTATATTCAATGTAAGATTCAGACAAAGCATTCCAGAAATGCAGTCCACTTGCTGTAGGGTAAAGCATTCTGCAAAATTATAATAGGTATTCAGAAGCAGCAGATCTGAAGAGTTCTGCATATAAAGCTCCATTTATCCTATTTTTCCAGAGAATATCTTGAGTTGACCAGTAGTCGTGTAGCTCCGCAAACAAGTTTAGACCAGTCACTGGCCGGAGACAAACGGAGCTAGCACCGCGCACTTCCATACACAGATTATAATGCCACTTCCATTGATTTCTCCGGCATGTTGACATTTTTTTAAGTTCGCAGAAATAAAAGGAAGATTAAATAGACCTTATTTGAAATATGTTTCTGAATCTTCAGTGCAAATGAAATAGTTCCTTTTGTTCAGAGTCAGGTGAAAAGTTGCGTTAACTAACTATAAAAAGTTATCTTAACATTAATACTGTAACATATATTAACTTATTTGATTAATTTTGACATGTTTGCCATTTGGGATTTGATCTACCGATCCAAGGAGAGACGTCTTCGGTTTGTTTTAAAGGATCATTAATTTCACCTTTTTCTCAAATTTCTTTAAGAATGAAGACTGCTCTTTTTTTCAGATTTCGCCATAGAAGGAATTATTATTTAATTGGTGACAATGAACAATACTTCCAAGAGTAACTGAGCGTTTAAATATGTACCGGCCTGGCTTTGTGGTTCGCGAATTTTATAGGAAAGTATTTATGTGAAGGAGCTCAAATTTCTTTCTTAACAAACCGCAATAGCTTTTAATTTCCCATAACCACCCTTCTCCCAAAACCTTGTCTGTGTGAAGTCATTGCAAAACGCTTTCGAGAATTTTATTTAACGGGTATTTGTACTTTACGGGGCTTTTTCCGTGCAAATGTTAAAGATGCACCTGTGTGTATTCTAAGGTTGCCATCAGTTGGAATAATAGTTACAGGGACCACACAATCCGCGGTACCACACAATTTTAAAGCGCAAAAGGCGAGATCGTATTCATTAATTAACGCCACGTCTATTAAGAGAATTGCATTCGTTTGCTGGATCACAGTGTGTTTAATTTCATGTTCGAAATCTCCACTGGAGCGCAACAAGAATATAGTGAAGAAAGACAAAACAAAAAGCTGGAATAACTCAGCAGGCCAGAGAGCATCTCTGGATAAAAGTAATAGGTGATATCCTGAGATGCTGTTTGACCTGCTGACTTTAGCTTTTCTAATCTCTCATCGATTTAAACCAGTGTCTGCAGTTCCTTCCTACACTAAGAATTTTGTGATATGATTTAACATGTTCCCTTAGTAAACATTTTAAACTATTACGTTATAGCAGAATGTTTAAGGAGGTAAAGAACATATGAATGCTGTATAATACTCAGTTCTCAATGCCAATTACACCTTGTGCCTCGATCCCCTGGTAGAGTTTGTTTTTCTCATGTTATGGAGTTGTGAATTACAGCAGATCTTACCAGATTTACCGGATGAACGTATCCATTTTCGTACTTATCATTTGCTAAGATTTGCCTTAAATGTGCGATGTAGCTAGCTGCCAGTCTGAGGGTGTCAAGCTTGGACAGTTTGGTGTCCGAGGGCACCCAGGGAAGGCTGGTCTTTAACCTGGAGAAGGCTTTGCTCAGGACGCGCATCCTGGCTCTCTCCCGGGCGTTGGCGGCGTTTCTCTGTGATTGCTTGCCCTCTTTGCCCAGCCTGGCCAGTTGCTTCCTCCTCACAGACCCTCGCCTCTTCCTCTTGGAGCCGCAGTCAGAGCTCGACTCGTCCGTGTCTTCAGCAGAGAGATAGAATTCCGCCTCGTTCGATTCGTGTTTCAACCCGTTACACTTGAGATGAAGCCCCTGTAATTCCATTTCCTGAAACTCCTCGGTGTCACTGGGAGATCCAGTAGACATGATACCTCTGGAAAATTGAAATGAACCTCAAGTGAAAAGGTCTTCCTGTACAAATTCGTTAAATACCAGGAAAAAAAAACATACTCAAAAAGACGTCCTTTGTCGAGAAAAGAGACCCCACCTCCCCTACTATCACTTTTAAAGAGGAAGTATTTGGTCTATGTGGGTCTAACCATCCGGGGATGGGAGTGACAAACACTGACAACCGTGACCACACGTCAGTGGGGGCGCCAAGGAGAATCACTCCTTCCATTCCTATTGTGGACACGTTGAAACATTTCTGTGCCTTTACATTCACTTCCAGAGCCCGATCATTTGATCAGCATCCTGAGGTTTTATCGGGCGCTCAGTGGTATATCCCATGTAAACTGGGATTTGTGTTGGAAGCCTTCAATCAATCGCTGTTAAAACAAACACTAATTAAACAGCTCATTCAGTTAACGAAGAGGTGAAGTACTACTGCTGTCGTTCTTTTTAATATCTGACCTCCCGAAATACATGGGGTTTTGAATAACGTGCAATAAATACAGCTACCACAACTAATAAATGAAATGACTGAGGCACTTTAGCTTTAAGGTAAAGCATAGACAAAATATATATGGTATAAAATTATACCCACTTCAATTCTCAAGTCTTCAATTCTTCAATTTTCACTGTAAAATTATATATATGATATAATTTTGCTCCTAAAAGGTGCCATGATATTATCGGATGCACACTTTCCTGTATTTTATTTCCGTAAAGATTATTTTTTAGTTAATTATTCTGTTTGCGTAAATTATCCGAATTTAAATAGTCAAAGATTACGAATTTGAAATTAGATTAAACCAAATTCACCAATGTTTAAACCCTGACTTTCTTTACAATTCATTTAACCCCTCGCCGTTTACTTGCTTGGCCAAAATCCTGTTTTGGGTTGCTGGTCACCTTACAGAATTTCTTATGCTCTTTTATTGCCGTCTTATAGCCCTAGAATGCCCGAGGCTAGACTGATAATTAGTCAAATTCGTTTGATGGCAGTCAGTGAAACCAGATAAATTAAGATGTTTTTATAACGGATTCGAAGCTTCCCTTCAATGCTGCATGTATTGGAATGCTTTCTTGCAGGAAGCATTTACACCCATTGTAATACACATACAAAAACACAAATATGAGGGTGAAGAGAGATTTTCTATATTTACATGCATTGAGTTTTGCAAGATATTTTATTTAAATAAATAAATAGGACATCTCTGAAAATTGGAACCCCCCCCCCTGTTTGTTTGTGCAGGTGCGTTTTGAAACCAGCACCTCCTAAAGATTGTGTAGGAAGGAACTGCAGATGCTCCTGAAGATTAATGGTAGAATTGATTGATTTTGTAAACATTGCAGAGATCCTATCGACAGCAGAACGAACCGAGGCTTTATTCTTCGTATCTGGGTGTTTCTTCTGCGATCGGGATCGTGGAGACTTTACAGGAAAGAAATTGACCCTAGTCACATCTCTGTGGCGTAACGGGACCAAGAAGTGTCATCGCATCGACCTGTCAGAAGTGGCAGCACTCGTGACCTCGATAAATCACAGTCTACAAATGGGAAGTGCTGTCGTCTTGAAGCAAAAGAGACCCGAAGATCCCAACTTCGAACTTTCCAGCTCCTATCCATTATTCAAGTACTCAAAAATGAATGACCTTCCAAAAACTGAGCAGTTCTATTGCAACAGAAAGATTGGACTGTGCTTTGGGTGGGTGGAGTAAATTTACATCTTCTAATGATCTCTTTTCACATAACCAAATAAACACATTCTATTGGTTTTTAACTTACGGATGTAGGAGGAGGATACACCGTGCACATTTATGTGACTAATCTTTCACCCAATGCATGGTGAATAGGGTACCCGTGCAAGAACATGCTGCACACATTCTGATTCTGTCTGAGGCTCAGTGTGTTTAAATGTCAGGAACTCAGTCTGGACGTGTGCAGTGCAAATCACTAAACTTCGGTTCTTTTCAGGACAGACCCCAACGCATAACTATTTATGTCCCATGTAATTAATGGCAATGTAGACAGTACTATATGTTGGGCTAAATTTCACCGGGAAAGTATGGGGATTAAAATATCAAAATTTACAAAGACCGCTATGCGAGTATTCGCAGTTGATCAAGGATATCGAACTTGCTTGAATGGCTTAATATGGAAAAATACTCGATGCTGCATCTCCCCCACGTTTTTCAGATCCGGTTACATCCACCGAGACAAAGTCTTATGAAAGCAGAAAATCGATCGGCTCGGGGTTTCTCGTGAGGTCAGACTTGCTTTCTCAAGGCCGGGGGTATTATTAAATACTCCACAGGCGAACTGATAAACAAACTGAAGGTCCTTAATTGTACCCCTGCCGCTTAACCTGCGCCGCGTGGACTGCAATATTGCTTTAAAAACCTATCTAACAAGCACGAGACCATTTCAAATTTCAAATTAAACAATAAGAACTGTTAAATGAACAAATCATTCTGTTGTGTTCCACGAAAACGATTTCAATCAATTGAACAATGCACCAAGCACATGGCGTTTGTTATTGTAAAGGGTGGCCATATGTGGTATATTTCAGTATATGATTTCGGTGCAAGTGACATTTGCTATTCCACACTGCAATCGTTTATTGGTGGTATCATTAAGAGGATTAATCTGGCCGATTTGGAACTGTAAAGTGTTGGTGTTTAATGTGAACATTGAGATCTATTTGCATTTTTACGAAAACTCGGCAAATTAACTATGCCCGGTATAAATGTGTAACAAATAAAATATATTTCGTTTCAAATGTGCTTCTGTACTCTGCAGCGCTGTGAATTAATGTGTTGAAATAGAGAGGTGTTTCACAGAGATATGCAAGCGTCATTAAGACATATAAATAAATTGTCAAACAAGCTTAATTTTGAGATACAGGGGCTGTATTTGCTGACTTACAAACTAAAAGCGCAAAGTGTAAGAGTAACTCAGCGGTCAGCCGGCATCTCCAGAGGATATTGATAGACGACGTTTTGGATGGGACGCTTCTTCAGACTACAGTAGAAGTAGGGGCACACTTCGTCGAATTTCCTGACCTGAAACATCGCCTATCCAAGCCCTCCGGAGATGCTGCCTGACCTACCGAGTTAGTCTTGCACTTTGTATATTTTAAGCTTAATTTAGAATTTATATGACATTTTTTAACTTTTAAACTATGCACTGACAACAAAACTGTGTTATCCGTGTCTCAATTGGAATTTGACGTTGAATTCCATTGCCAAACAAAATCAAATACAGTCTGAAGAAGGGCAGGAAGAAAGATTTTCTTCTGCTCTCAGTTATCCAGAGAAATAGGCGGGCTGAATTTTTTTTTAAAGCAGATAATGGAAATTTGAAATAAAAACAGAAAATGCATAAGATGTACACAGGTCAGACAGCATCTGTGGGAAAAGAACCGGAAATGACTTTTCCTTTCGAAGACAGTTCGTTAGAACACTCCAGAATTCTGACACAAGCGATTTTTTTCCTTAATTAAATATTTGTTGTGTTAAGACATATATTAAACAAATATCTAATAGGTGAAAGCAAGGTGTCGCTGCACCAGGCACCAATACCATCAAAATCAGATCCAAACCAGGTTGGGCCAGCAAATACTGCAGGAGTTTTCAATTGTTGGACAGCCAATTAAATAGCCATGCATGGTGCAATTGTTTATCCGTTAATAGGATCAAAACATTCCTTAATATATTTAACATACAGTCACAAATCACAGAACAGTGTTATATTCAAGGCGAAGATTTCTGTCTATCAGGAAAACACTTTTTTTGATGTATTGTATAAGTTGTCGGTCAGTATAGGTGCAGCTAGAAGTAAACTGAGGAGGAGTAAACATGATCTAAGAAGCGTCTGGCTGCAAACAAACTGTGCATATCTTGCATTAGATTATAATGGATAGAGAAGTGGTTGGCTGACAGATAACAAAGAGTAGGGATTAACGGGTCCCTTTCAGTATGGCAGACTGGTGGGGTACCGCAAGGCTCGGTGCTGGGACCGCAGCTATTTACAATATTCATCAATGATTTGGATGAAAGGATTCAAAGTATTCATTGTGAACTGTGAGGCGGATGCTATGAGAATGCAGGGTGACTTGGCCAGGTTGGGGAGTGGGAAGATGCATGGGAAGATGAAGTTTAATGCGGATAAGTGTGAGGTTATCCACTTTGGTAGCAAAGACAGGAAGGCAGATTACTATCTAAATGGTGTCAAGTTGGGAAAAGGGGAAATACAATGGGATCTGGGAGTCCTTGTACATCAGTCTATGAAAGTAAGCATGCAGGTACAGCAGGCAGTGAATAAAGCCAATGGCATGTTGGCCTTTATAACAAGAGGAATCGAATATAGGAGCAAAGAGGATCTTCTGCAGTTGTGCAGAGCCCTAGTGCACACCTGGAGTATTGTGTGCAGTTTTGGTCCCCTAATTTGAGGAATGACATTCTTGTTATTGAGGGAGTGCAGCTTAGGTTTACAAGGTTAATGCCAGGGATGGTGGGACTGTCATATGCTGACAGAATGGAGCAGCTGGGCACTCTAGTACACTCTGGAGTTTAGAAGGATGAGAGAATATCTCATAGAAACATATAAGGGCTTGGACACACTAGAGGCAGGAAACATGTTCCCGATGTTGGGGAAGTCCAGAACCAGGGGCCACAGTTTAAGAATAAGGAATAAGCCATTTAGAACGGGGACAAGGAAACACTTTTTCTCACAGAGAGTGGTGAGTCTGTGGAATTCTCTGCTCAGACGGTGGTGGAGGCAGGTTCTCTGGATGCTTTCAAGGGAGAGCTAGATAGGGCTCTAAAAAATAGCGGAGTCAGGGGATATGGGTAGAAGGCAGGACGGGGTACTGATTGGGGATGATCAGCCATGATCACATTGAATGGCGGTGCTGGATCGAAAGGCCAAATGGCCTACCCCTGCATCTTTTGCCTATTGTCTATTCTCTTTAATGGAAGCCTCCCACTTGGTTTCCCAAGTGATAAGTATCCTGGTTGGGAACATCCGCAATCCTTCGGCGTTCATTCGCTCGGCACCCAACTGAATTGAATTGAATATTGAAATGAATTGAATAAATTTTATTAGACAAGTTTGCATACAGACAAGAAATTTACGTTGGGGCTTTGCTCGCAAGGATAACAACGCAATATATAGTAGATATTTAGAAATAAAACATTATAACTTAAACTTGTGAAGAATAAAAGAAAATGTCAGAGCAAAAGGTGTCTACAAAATTTTGGCTGTTGAGTAGAGCTACTGCTCGTGGGAAAAAAAGGTGTTTTTATGTCTGGCTGTGGCAGCTTTGACAGCCCAGAGTTGCCTCCCAGAGGGAAGTGATTCAAAGAGTTTGTGGCCGGGATGAGAGGGGCCGGAGATGATCTTACCCGCTCGCTTCCTGGCCCTTGCAGTGTACAGTTAATCATTGGGGGGAAGGTTGCAGCCAACAGCTGATCGCATGATGCGCTGCAGACTCCGGATGTCATGCTTTATGGCTGAGTCAATCCGGACTATGATGGAGAAGGTGAGGGCAGACTCTATGATGGAGGTATAAAACTGGACCCTCATTGCCTGAGGATAAGGGAGAGAAGGAAGGTCAGGGAGCAATGGAGTCTGAAGAAGGTTACCCACCCCAAACATCCCCTATCCATATTCTCCAAGGCTGCTGCTTGACCCGCTGAGTTTTTCCAGCACTTTGTTTCATTTTTAATGGTGTACTGGACTAAGTGGGGCCCGTTGGGTCCCATGTTCACACAGGAGGGCTGGTCCCCCAACGCAATATTCCACCTCTCCACCAATTCCAATATTGGTGGCTGGGGGAGGGGGGGGGGGGGGGAGGCGGGGCTTTCTGGAGTGCTGGCATGGATGTTGTGGGCTGAAGGGACCGGTCTCCAGAGGGCTAGTATGGACATTGTAGGCCAAATGGACTCTTGGGGTGACAGCTCCGTCCCTCAAGCCTGATGTGCTGGCGGCTCACGACTATTCCTTGAAATTCCATTTCAAGCAGGGTGCAAGGCCACCAAATTCAAATCCATTTTCCTACCATTTCAAGCAGGGTGCAAGGCCACTGAATTCAACTACAGTTTCTTACCACTTCAAGTAGGGTGCAAGGCCACCGAATTCAAATGCAGTTTCATACCATTTAAGCAGTGCTTTTACTTCAGCCCAAACCCCCACCAACTATTTGCAGTGCTTTTACTTCAGCCCAAACCCCCATTAACCATTTGCAGTGATTTTAGTACAGCCCAAACCCCCACAAACCATTTGCAGTGCTTTTACTTCAGCCCAAACCCCCACCAACCATTTGCAGTGTTTTTACTTCAAACCAACCATAGTTTTATTTTCAAACCACATTAAGTGCACTCAAGGTCAATAAAACCACACTCACAGTTTAGTAGACATGTGATCAGTGTTATTCACAGCTCAGACTGAGAGACGTGACCCTCTCACTTCCCCCATCTTGCAGAGACTGACTGAGGTACAACACTTCCGGGTTTTATAGTCCCTCCTCCCTCCCCCCTCCCACCAGCAGGGGCAGCAGAGAGAATGCCAACATTTTGTAAACATTAATAACTCTTTTATGTTTCATCAATGGGAAAAATCCTCTTGTCCTGCGCAGCAGAGGAGGACTCTGAGAAAGATGGCCAAAAATCACAGCCATAAGTGGCAGTGTTTTTTCTAAAATCATGAAACAGAAAAACCGGAGGTGGTCAAGATCTTACTTTTAGTAATATAGATAATAGCCTGGCAATGAAAAGCTTTCCATGTTAAATTATTACTCATGTTGCTCGTTTTTAACCTTGAAGGTTTTAACTTCAAGTGCTTAATTGGTTAAACATTACAACTTAAACTTTACTGCTGACCCCTGTATTTAGCAGGGTTCCTCTCAATGTGTTCCACTGTTACATTAAAAAAAAAATTGCCATGCACAGTAACATTTCAGAAAGAACGGAAGATAACCAAATTATTTATTGTGGACGCTTAAAAAATAACGGCAGAACTGAAATACACTTTGCACTTATTAGAACTCAAAGCCCCAGCTAATCACCTTAAAAAAAACTTTAATCAGTTAAAATAAGCTGCCAATAAAATGACAATAAAAAGAGATGATCGTCGACTTTAGGAGGCCACATCATCCGAGGACGTACACATCATTGAGGATAAATGGGGATACTGTGGATAGGGTGAGCTGTTTTTAATACCTGGGAGTCCACATCTCTGAGGATATGACATGGACATCACACGCTGCAGCACTCGTGCGTAAGGCAAGACAGCGCCTTTACCACCTTAGGCTATTGATGAAATTCAGAGTGTCTCTGAGGATCCTCCAGTGCTTCTACTCAGCGGCTGTGGAAAGCATCTTGTCTGGAAATATCACGATTTAGTTTGGGAATTGCTCTGCCCAGGACAAGAAGGCTCTGCAGAGAGTAGTGCGTTCCCAATATGGGAACTTCTCTCGCTCCTCTGCAGGAACTCTATATCAGAAGGTGTAACTCCAGAGCCAAAAAGATCATGGGAGACCCCTTCCACCCCTGCAATGGACTGTTCCAGCTGCTACGGTCAGGCAAACGCCTCCGTTGCCATGCTGTGAGAACGGAGAGGTTGAGAAGGCGTTTCTTCTCAGAGGCCAGTAGGACTGTAAACTCCTACCTCACCAGGGACTAACGTTACTGTACCATTCTACTGGGTTTTTTTAAATTGCTGTTTTTTTTCTCGTTTTTCCTTCCTCCCACAATATGTAATATGTAAAAGAATAGTAAGATTAAATGAGAACTTACCAGTTTGATGTTTGATCTTTATTTTATGAGGAATTACGTTGAGGGATTACGTGAAAACCCCATCAGCACGCATGCGCGACATTCTTCAAAGGTTGACTAAATAAAGTAAGATAAGAGAACTAAAATACCAGTTGACCTTTATAATAGGGGGCTGGGAGCGGAGGGCACGTAATCCCTCAACGTAACTCCTCATGAAATAAAGATCAAACTTCAAACTGGTAAGTTCTCATTTAATCTTACTATTTTACTTCTGAGTCACGTGAGTGACTACATGAAGATTTCAAAGCTCTGTGATTTCATGCCATGGAGACAAGTCCATGCATCACACACTGCATCAGTGAAGAGTGAATATTAATAATGCATTCAGACATGACATAGGTATAGACATGTTAATGCTATTAATGGACAAATAATAATAATAGTAACTTCCCTTAACCAGGAGGAAACTATAAAAACAGACCTAAAATAGAGTTGGCAAATACCCCCGGTCTGGCAAAGGGTATTTCTAAAATGTTTGGAAGATCGTTCGTTAGACCATCCTGCAGCCGTCAGGATGTGGTCCCGCAAAACGTCTATCCCCTGCTGCTGATATTGTTGCAGCCTGGGTGGAGTGAGACTTGAATGTCAGTGTTCACTCCTGTATCCCAGAACCCATTTTAACCACCTGGAGATGGTTTGTAGTGATATTTTCTTCTGAGGCTTTATGTGACTAACAATCATAGCTAGTTCAGAGTCTCTAAGGCTCTAGACCTTAACATACTGGTGTAGATGTGTGGCCACACACAACCGAAGGTCTATGGGATATGCCAGCAATTCTAGTTTGAGACCTGATGTTGCTGGTGTATTCTGCTGATTAAGTCATAAACATAAATGTAATTTGCCTGCAGAATAATCATCATGTCCAGTCACAGCTATGCAAAGACTGGACCCATTGCGCTGACTTAGCGCCATGATCATAACCACTTGCTTAGTGAGTTTGCCCAAGGACAGGGATGTTCCAATGTTAACATCCCATATCTCTGCATACCTGGCTGGGGGGGTTTCGAGTTGAAGATACCCTTCATAAGCTAGATATCAGAAGGTGAGACCCGATCGAGTGGATTCTGCTCCCCGCCAATATGCTGAGAAGGCATATACCAAATTATATGTAATAACAAAATACTTCCCATCTCCTATGAGGAAAGTACTGCTTATTTGGTGCTATCCCTGCAATTGCAGCGAGCACGTCCATGGTTTGGCTTAACAATTCGAGCCGCAGGAACGGTCTTCCCAGTCTGCAAGTCAATTAATTGATTTATGCATGCAGAGGATGGTTTCCCGAGTCACGGCTAACCAGCAATTTTGTGCCTGGGAATAACCATATGAGATTCTATCATAATTCCCAACATCAGCGGTAATCATGGCTGTCTGGGCCAGTCAGGCACTACGAAAATGCCTGAAGCGTAAAATTGCTGAATTTGCAAGATCCGTCTGATGAGGTAAAATGGAGGGAGACAAAAGAGCATTCTTCCCCAGTGTAGTGAGAATGCATCCATCACCACTGATATACCACGTATTTTGCAACTGGTAATTGAGCCTGGATGCAAACATTTCAATCTTTTGGTGTTCCATCGAGCCCACAATGTCCTTAAATACTTGTGATCCAACATCCATTCTGTGTTGTCATTGAGTTTACATGATGATACACCAATGCCAAATTAAGTTAGGTAAACTATTACCAGATACTTTGACTTGATTGTACCCATGTGATTAACATATAACAGCACCAGAGTGTATCAAGTTAGAATTGGGCATGCAGATTATGCATACTCGTACAATCTTTTAATCCCCAGAATGCACCTAGTGTGTATAGGTAGTTGGTACCATATAACTGAACAATTGGTAACTCATGCAAACCCATCTGCCTCCATAACTAAAGATGGTATTAGTAATTATCCATCTTTGAGCAATAGCATCAGTTAGTAATTAACTGAAGAGTTACTGATGAAGGTTAGTGGAGCAATGCTAAATAGTGTTTGTCCACCATGGTGACTTTAGTTTCAGCTGGGAATAGCATAGCTCTGGTAGCAATGACCTACATGGTACTTGTGAACTTGCTCCTTTGCACGCTGTATAGCTCGGATGATGCAAAGGCGCAAATAGCACAGCTGAAAGTCAATATATTGCCAATCCCAGACAATTTAATAGAGTTAAAGGTAAATCCTAATACTCAATAATTTCAGTTGGTATCAACTTAAACTTAACTGGATGGATGAGAACCCAATTTCTGAAATATAGTTTGTGGCTGATACCGTTGATTTGGCAAAATACAGCGTTTTAGAACATCATCCAGATAGGTCATAACAATAGCTTTTAGCTCTGAGCAGCCAAAGCACTGGTTTTAGTAATTTGGTAAATAGCCCGGGGGCTGAAGTTAGCACATTTTGCAATGCTTTTGACTGTATTATTGCCCCATCTAGCTAAATTTCAAATATGTCCGGTGAGCCCTGTGAGTGGAAATTGTTGTTAGACAGTAGTGATGTTTCCTATTCAGAAATGTCTATACTGCACATGCGAGTTGAACGGTATCTTCCATTGTGACAATGAGCGGGCCCCAACTGCGGCCTGTCTTGAAAGGCAACTTTGTCTTGCTTGCATAGAACAAGTGTAAATTTACCAACTTGTAAATGGTCCACATACCTCATATTCCGGAAAGAACCAGACCCACCTACCTTCATGGTTATTGGTGGTCTTGTGGTAAGCCCAAAGGCCCCTGGTGCGGGTTCTAATTCCATCCCAGATTTGGAGAGTTGGATTGCTGGGGTGCGTGGATCCCATATTTTTCCCTGAGGACCGGTTTGGGCCTTGGCCTGAAAGACTTGTGCCCAGTTTTGAAGCTGCCACCAGCTTCAGTGAAATGCTTGCTGTCGATAGAGGCGTGGGGTGTGTTGTTGCCGTGGTACCTTGATAAGCCGGACAGCTTTACTTCTTCATCCGGGTCTTACCTGTTTGGGCAGGTTTCCTGAAGAGAGGATTCGGCGGCTGGACATTGTTGGCCTTCCTTCAACCTGCAGATTTGGAATTTAAGGCAGGTCCGATGAAGTTCTTCTGGAAGCAGTTCATTTTGAAGTGTGCATTGTACCCCCACATAGCGCTGTTCACTGCTGGTCCTTTCGGGAACATTTTTGCAGGTGCATGATATCCCACAGCCGGCACCTGTTCTTGTAATGAGGTGGCTGCTGCTTCACGAGGGAACTCTGGCCTCCAGGTTTCTTCGTTAGCGAAGGTCTTGATGCCATGCCAGAATTTTCTGGAACTTCATGTGGGATAGACGGCCGCTGTCATTATCCGCAGGCGGTGAATCTTCCAGCCCGGACCCTGCCGAGTCTCCGGGGTTATCCGTCGGCAGTATATTCCCAGCCCGGACCCTGCCAAGTCTCCGGGCTTATCCGCAGGCGGTGAATCTTCCAGCCCGGACCCTGCCGAGTCTCCGGGCTTATCCGTCGGCGGTATGTTCCCAGGCCGGACCCTGCCAAGTCTCCGGGTCTCCGAGTCCTGCGACGCTATCCATGCTCCACATGGGTAAAAACGTCCAAGGACGTATCCATGTCGGAGGGGAACCCTCCTGGCCTCCCCTGCCTTTCAGACTCCGTTGAACCTCTCTGGGCCGCCGGAGTCTGAAAAATGCCGCCCGCTATCCGCACTTCTGCCGTCCGCAGCCGTGTCTTCCACACGGTCCCAGCAGCCGGGTTTCCTGAGCCGGGTTCATCCCGCTGCTTGTGTCTTTCACGTGGTCCCCGTGGCCAGGTTTCCCCGAGCCGGGTTCACACCGCAGTTTGTCTTCCCCAAACGCGGCTGGGTTTCCCCGAGCCGGGTTCACCCCACGGCCAAACGCGGCTGGGTTTCCCCGAGCCGGTTCACCCCACGGCCAACGCGGCTGGGTTTCCCCGAGCCGGGTTCACCCCACGGCCAAACGCGGCCGTGTTTCCCCGAGCCGGGTTCACCCCACGGCCAGAATCTTCCCGCGGATTACCACAGCTGGGATTCCCTCGCGGTCCCTGAAGACGGAATTCCCTGCAAAGTCTGTGGAGGGGTTCCCCCCCCCCCGAGCCGGGCATCCCCGCGATTCTCGCAGCCGGGATTTCCCCGCGGTGTAGGAGATTCCGCGACATCTCCAGCAGGAACTCTATAAGAGCTTCCTGCAAGGAGAAAACAGATTTGAAATTAAGTTGAAAACTTACCTTCAGGTTTGAAACTTACCGCTGGTGGAGCAGCGCTTCCACAGCCTGTCGTTGCGCAATGCGGTAGACGATATGTCGTGCATGCGTGCTGGCGGGGTCTTCACGTAGTCACTCACGTGACTCCAAAGTAAAATATGTGATTCCGTTCCATTCTGTTTGTAGTTTGTTTGTTTGTTTGTTTGTTTTTTGCACAAAGTCCGCGAGCATTGCCACTTTTCATTTCACTGCACATCTCTTATGTGTATGTGACGAATAAACTTGACTTGACTTGACAACACTCGGCAAATTGGTCAGCATCTGTGGAGAGGATAAATGGTATGGTTTCTGAAGGAAATTTCTGACAAACCGCTGCTTTTTTCATAGACGCGGAAAGCCTCCAGCTTTTTCCATTACCATTCCGATTTGTATCATTTGCATTTTTTTCTCATGTTTGTTCATGTTTTGTTTTCTCTCCCTTCAGTTCTTAATGACCATAACCTTTTTTTAATGCCAAAAGTTGTTTTGTACAATGCGAGACACAGGAAAGAGCAGGTGCAGATGATGGAATCTTGACCGAAACACAAAGCCCCACTTCAGATGCTGCCTGACTACCCGAGTTCCTCCAGTACTTTGTGCTTTATAGAATGCGATGGGGTTAACACTTTGTTGCATCGGAAAAAACCCAGATGCTGAAACCTTTTACGCCTGATAATACCAAAGAGGTGCAATGATTGAAAGTCACCGGTTCCCAGAAAGAGGTATTGCCAGCTGGATGGGCAAATTAGAGTTCAGGGTGAAGGATGATATTGGAACTTGTAAGTTTAAACAGGGAAAGCAGCAAACCTGATTGGTATTGTAAATAAAGAAGGCCAGCAGAATCTCATATAGAGCACTTGCGGGTGAAACTTAAAAATGGGTGGGCAGTTGATAACTTCATAGTAAAAAAAAGCAGGGGAGTGCTGCGAAATTATCACATGGGCTAATGGCAGAAAATGCAGTGACTGTTTCTGTCGCGTATCACACCTCTGAAGGGATAAACTAGAAATATAAAACCTGGACATACATAGGTTCATTAAGTTATTGCTGCAATTCGGAATGCCCCTTATAGAGACTGTAGCCAGGTTTGGAACAGGGGAATCTAAGAACAGAAGATTTCAATTGCAATAGTTTAAGTATTTTTCCTTCTTTATGTTTTTAGTTTGTATTTTTTAGGTTTTCTTTAGTTTTGTATTATATGGTGGTGTTGGGAAAACATTCTCGATGGAGATCCAACTTTTTCCGTGTTGTATCTCCGTGTTGCACTGCGGCCTGACATCGTGGAGCTGCCGGCCCCTTGCTGGGATCTCGGGACCTCCAACCGTGGGAGCCTGCGGACATAACACCGTGAGCTGCGGACCTCGGAGCTCCAACTGCGGGAGCCTGCGGACTTTAACATCGTGGAGCTGGCGGTCTCTGGTTAGAGACCAACTTCGAGAGCTCCAAGCCATGGGATGTTCGCCCGCCCCGATGAGGAGGCTTCAAATTGCCCCGACGCGAGAGCTTCGATCGCCGGCTGCGGGAGCTTCAATCGCCCCGACTGCGCACGGTTCGACTCCCCCGACCACGGGAGAAAAGGAGGAAAGAAGATAAGACTTTATTGCCTTCCATCACAGTGAGGAATGGGGAGGAGCCGCTGTGGTGGATGTTTATGTCAATTTTTTATGTAGTCGTGTGTCTTGTTTTTTTGTATGACTGTATGACAAACCAAATTCCTTGTATGTTGCAAAACATACTTGGCTAATAAATTACGATTATGATTATGATTATTTCCATTAGTCACCAAGGCACAGTAACATTTATAATAATAAGGAAGAAATACATTTTAGTTTAGTTTAGTGATGCGTGTACCAAGCTCCAGTGAAAAGCTTTTGTTGCGTGCTAACCAATCAGTGGAAGGACTATACATGCTTACAATTGAGCCATCCACAGTGTACAGATACATGACAAAGGGAATGTTTAGTGCAATATTAAACCCAGTAAAATCCAATTAAAGAAAGCCCATGGGTGACTAATGAGGTAGATAGTAGTTCAGAACCACTCTCTAGTTGTTGATAGCATGGTTCTGTTGCCTGATAACAGCTGGGAAGCTGTCCTATACTGACCTAAATAAGATCTGTATGGGTTCAATGGAGAGCTGCAGATGGAACATAGACTCGGACACAGTAAATACAGTACTTTCATCAAAAGGTACACGAGTTATGCTCATGCAGAAAATAGTAGTCAAGAGTGTTTTATTGTCATATGTACCAAAAAGAAACAATCAAATTCTCACAAATTGCACAGCAGGTTTGAAAAACACAGAACTTAATAGATTATATAATAAACAACCATAAAATAAGTTTAATAAATTAAAAAATACAATTTGTGCAAACAATTAAAAAAAGCCCAAAGTCCTTGGTGCAATCAAAGCGGTTCTTATTTCAACACTTTTCCTGGAGTTTGCGGCATTCAATAGCTTAATGGTTGTTGGGAAGAAGCTATTCCTGAACCTAGATGTTGCAGTTTTCTGGCTCCTGCACCTTCTTTCTGATGGCTGGAGTGAAATAAGAGCATGGCCAGTGTGGTGTCAGTCCTTGATGATGCTGGCTGCCTTTTCCAGGCAACCCCTCCTGTAGATCCTTTCAATGGTGTGGCGGTCAGTACTTGTGATGGACTGAGCAGTGTTCACCACATTTTGTGATCTCCTTCCTTCCTGTGCATTCGAGTTGCCGAACAAGGTCGTGATGCAACCTGTAGAAATTCAAGAGAGAATAGACATGATCTGTCTGTGAACATGGTGAAAACACCTAACCATGGGTTCTCCACAAATGCTGCCTGACCCACTGAGTTACTCCAGCACTTTGCGTCTTTTTTAATTGAAAATAACTCACAGGACTTTCAAAGGAGAACTGGAGAAGTAATGATATCCAGCACATTGGAGAAAACGGTGTGGCAATTAGACTAAAGGATTTACTCTACTAGGTGCTGGCATAAAGACGCTGGGCCAAATTTCCATAACAATTTTGATTCTTGGCTTCTCTGCAAGTTGAGAAAGACAATCCTTAAAGTTAGAATGTGTTGAAATATTAGAAACTGCCACAAATATAATTTGAAGCAGAATTAATAAATTTATTTTAAAGGGCAACAGATGCTTGAAGATAACCAAAAATTAATAGAGGTGAATGGCAAAGGTTGTTGGATTTGGTCAGATAGATCACATGGAGAGATCATTGTGATTTCAGGGTAGAGAATATTGCAAGATGGAAGGCTGGTTTGAACGAGGCACATTTTAAGGAAGGGTAGTTTAATCATGGGTCTGCCACAACAAATGTAAGTAGCTTTCAAGTCTGGAGACATCAGGGACTACTGAGCAGACTTGATGACATTGTTTTTACAGGCTGTGCTATTTCACAGCAACAGAAAAAAATAATCAGGCCAGCCTGTGACATCTACTGTAGATTCACAGGAAGAAGGGCCGGTAATCAGGGCTGGAGGTGGACCATTGTCTGAGCTAATGTTGATAGCGGTGATGGAGATAGGGGGTGGTCAAAGTTCAAGACTGATTGATAAGTGGTGGGCGATGGAAGCACATTGGAGGGAGGAGAAGGTAATGGGTAAAGGAAGCTCTCTGAGTTGGTACCAGGCTGTGACTTGCTCATGGAGCTGCACAGCAGATAATTTGAATTATCCCCACAACAGATGGAACGTTATTACATTTTGCTTGGGAATTCTGACTCATAAATCACCTCATCGACACAAGCAAAATTAGTGATCAGACATGCCGTGTCAGAATTTCAGGAAGATCTCTGATTTAATAATCACAATCCACTTTTGTTAGTAACAGAATTTCACAGATAGAGCACTCAGAAGCATAGCATTCTTGCAAATAAAATACTAGTCCTGCATCTCAGATATGTTGTGAGAATGTATTTGTTGGAGTGATAAAAGGGAAGATAGTAACAAGTAAACTGGAAGTAATTTGGATATATGTGGATCAATCTTCATTGATCTAAAATTACTTAATGTTACTTGGACTTCATGGGCCATGTAGGAAAGTATCCTTCACAAATAAAGATAATTAGACACCAGTTCTGTCGTAGTCATTAAGCTAAAGTGGAATAAGTAATAACAGATAATGCTTGAACTATTTACTTTATACTGTTAAAAGAAAATCACAAATATCACGTTAACACTAAGTTTTGGAACTGCTCCCATGAATTGAAAATTTAACAATGTGTTTCAATATGTTGTCATCAACGGATTCGTTATTAGAACTTGTGCATATGAGCTGGAAGGTTTGCGTGTTTAAAATCTGGGCAGGTATTTCAACATCGTATTGGTTAAACAATACTGTGATGACTCAGACATTAAAAATGTCCCTATCTTCATTTAGATGTAAAGGATCTCATGGATGTAATGAATACTATGGGGACTGTTTTATAATCCCTGTGTCTGTATTTTTCTCTCAACCAACGTCACTGAGAAGTCATGGTATTTTCTCATTCTTTCTATGCGGTCTCTGGGATCTTGCTTTGAAATATTTCATGGTACATTTCCTAAAACTTAAACCAAAACATCTAACTGGCTGTGAAGTACTTTTGAACAATCTGAGGTTAGAAAAGGAGCAACATGTACATGTCTTTCATTGTATAGAAAGGTGAATTAATTAGAACTAGAAAATTATAGGCAGGTAATTTTAACACAAATTATAGCAATGTTTTAAATGAAGAGAAGCTTAACCTTGTCTCTGATAAAGGAAGCCTGACAACTCAACCTGAGTCAGGGCCATTGGTTTTTGATGAAGGAAGTCAGGTAGACATGATATATGAGGAGCTCAAGTGGGCAAACATTCTGTATATCTGTGCCTGGCTGATGAGCAAGCACAGATGAACTGGGCAGGCCATGTCCACAAAATCTCCTAACATTCCCTTAACCCATCTTTAAAATCTTTCAACATAGAATCGGAGCTTGGGGAGTATCTTCCCACCAGGTAAAGTCTTTGACCCATTGGAGTTGGTTAATGAACAGAGGAACCACACAGAAGCAGGACAGAAGCCCAAGCAATGTACATTTTGCAACCATGCAAGCAGCATCCCTTGCTCAAAGTCTCATGGTTATCCTGCCACTGACCTATGAGATAGGCAAGGATTTATCTTTTGTACATCCGTCAATGTCAATTTGTGCTCTCAACTCAGCCTAACCCTCAGTCGTAAAGCCCTAAGCTGTGGCCAGAACCTGCTTAGCAAAATGTACCAACTAATGCCAGCTATTCAACTTTAGCATAATGATTGTGCGGCAGAACTGGTCTCTAATTATCTTTATTTGTGAAAACTACCTTCCTCCAAGGCTTATAAAACACCAAGTAACATTAAGTCATTTTGAATCAATGAAGATTGATCCACATATATCCAAATTACATTGAGTTTACCTTTGAGCTTAGAGGTCAAGCAGTGACGAATATTAAAAAAGCCCATGTTACAGAGTCCTTGTGTATGGTTGTGCCTTTCTGGATTGGTGGGCAGATATTTGGCAGAATGATTTGGATAGAATGTAATGATAAACAACTTATGTTACATCCTTTTGTTTCTACCAACTTTATAAGTGATTGGGGAAGCAGTCCCGCTACTGGTCAATGAAACAAGAACAAATCTAGATGTTTGGGCCTTGGGTAAAGGAGTGTGCAGATGGAATGAGATGTACACTGGGGATATATGTATTGAAGATATGTTTCAATGTAAGCAAGTGCAACCAAGAACCATTTTGTTTGTTCCACACTATATGGCATTGTATGCTTAAACGGTTTAAGTAGGAGGAAATGTTTTGAATCAACGAGTGCTCCTGATTAATGTCCAAACCTGGCGCAAAAGTGAAATCAGTGCCACCATTTATATCTCAGACAATAAAATTACTTCCATTGGAAATAAAGTGTTTACATGAGCCCGGGACTATACACACCACCATATATATGCCATCCTCTGAGTTAAAATGTTGCCTATAAATCTCTTCCCTCTCACCTTAAACCTATGCCTGCTATTTCCAGATTCTCCAACTCTGGGAAAAAGACAGTACGCATTGTAATGTCCCTCATGGTTTTATGCATTTCCATTAGATCAGCCCTCAGTCATCTACTCTACAAGATATAAAGTCCTTACCTGCCAAACCTCACCCTGAAACTCATTTCTGTTAAACCCAGCAACATTCTCAGAAATAATTTCTGCATTGTTTCCAGCAGAATGGCATCTTTCCTACGCAGGGTGACCAAATCTGAACACAAAACGCCAAGTGCGGCCTCATTAGCATCCCATACAATTGCAACATGATCTCCCAATTTCTATACTCAGTGCCCTGACTGATGAAGACTAGTATGCCAAAGGCCTTCTGCACCATGCTGTCTACCTGCCTCAAAATAAATGGAATTATACCATGTTACAGCTCTAAGACAGAGACATATTCCAGTGGCAAATGCTGAATTGCTTCACATTGGGCTCGGTAACGGTATGCCTTTGTGAATGGAAATGTGCAACTTCCCCTCTCTCATCTGGCTGTGTTTTCATGTTAGTGCCAGAGTTTCTACTCTTTTAAGCACTGTTCCTGGATAACAATAATTCAGGTGACCAGTCCTGGGCCCAGCCAATAGACCTAATCACAACAAAGCTTCACCAGTGCCTCTGCATTCTCAGAAGTTTAAAGACATTCAGATGTCACCGAACATTCCAACTTCTCCAGACGCTCTGTAGAAAATATCCTGGTTGTTGCATATACTTTCTTTTAAGAGAGAACTAGATAGGGCTCTTAAAAATAGCAGGCAAGGGATATGGGGAGAAGGCAGGAACAGGGTACTGATTGGGGATGATCAGCCATGATCGCATTGAATGGCGGTGCTGGCTCAAAGGGCCGAATGGCCTACTCCTGCACCTATTGTCTATTGTCTATACTCTGATAACCAATTCCAACGTGCAGGAATGTGAGAGGCTACAGACAGAGGTGGACTTGGCCTTGTCCGTCATGGGCACAGCCCTCTTCACCATTGAAAGCATCTACACGAAGCACTATCTCAAGCGGCTTCCATCATAAAGGATCCCCATCATCCGGGTTAGACCCTCTTCTCACTGCCTCTACCGTTGGACAGGAGGTATAGAAGTCTGACGTTGCACACCACCAGGTTCAGGACAGCTGCTTTCAAATAACTATCAGGTATTATAAACCAACCTCACAAACCTAATTCTGCCTTGGTAAAAGAACACCTCTTCCACGACTATGGACTTGTTTTATAATTGTGCATTTTTGCAATATATTTTGCACAGACCTTTTGTAAAATTGATGGGCAATTTATGTATAATTTGTTTTTTGTGCATTATCTGCCTATGATGCTACTGCAAACAACATTTTTGTTGTATCTGTACCTCAACATGCTTGTACACTTGACAATAAACTCAACTTGACTTGATCGTCACAAGAGCATTTTGAATACATAGTTTTGCACCATCCAGAAGTCGCACTGTGCCTGTCGCATTTTTTTTTGCAATTATAAGATTCAACACAGCTTAGTTTAGTTTAGTTTAGAGTTACAGTGCGGAAACAGGCTTTTGATTCCGCGCCGACCAGTGATCCCTGCAAACTAACACTATCCTATATACACTAGAGACAATTTACAATTTTACCAAGCCAATTAACATACAAACCTGTTTATCTTTGGAAAACGGAACTCCCAGAGAAAACAGAACTCCCGGAGAAAATCCACACAGGTCACGGGGAGAATGTACAAACACTGTACTGACAGCACCCGTAATCAGGATTGAACCCAAGTCCCTGGCGCTGTAAGGTAGCAACTTTACCGCTGCACCACTGTACCACCCACTCAGCACAGTTACTGGAAATCATCCCAGAGTTTCCAATGGATGCATGTTGACATGACTTGCAAGATGTGTGTCATTTTCAAATAATGCAACATATTAAATAATTTAATTTCAATGGCAAATTTGCAGTATAATTAGAATTTCACTTAGCAAAAGAGTAAATAAACTTTGTAGATTTAAACCTGATAACCTTATTCAAGCCCATTAATATTCCTGCAGTACAGTTTGTTTATAGGCTTGGACATTAAACAAATGATATAATAACATTTTTATTCGTCATCATGTTGCCCAGTTTGTTTGAAGGCAATCTGCATACCAATCCCAAAGTTTTGTTGTTTTTCAGCATGTCGCCAATTTAACAAGTGCAAGGTAATGAGATGGAATTTATGTAATCTTTTGACACAGGGGATTGAGGCACAGGCTCAAGTTTCCATTATCTCCATTACAAGGCAATGGCAAATGACATTTATTGATCAAAGAAAAGCTGAAGAGCTCAAGCTCTCCCAGTGCTCCATCCAACACGATTGATCCAAACTTTTAAATTTATTTAACTGAAGCTTGAATTACAACTGCAATAGATTTATTAGCACAAACAACTTAGTGCAACTTTTTTCTTTAAATGATTCAGTGATACAGTGTGTAACCATTTAAAAAAGATGACATGCATTAAAAAAATTATCTTATGTGTGTCTTTTTATATTATGATTCTTTGTAACTGCATAACATAAACATTGTTGATTATCCATGGTACATGTTTAGGTAGATATTAATTTCACAATTTACCAAGATATCAGTCACCATCTCTGAACAAACAGTAAGACTGAAGGTTCACATGTAATCTTCAGCTGTAGGGACGGGGGTTTGATGTGGAAAATTATTCATCTTGATTATGATACATGGACTAGCCAACTGTTCAAGGGCGGGCTAGATCCCCTAGGAGTGCAGTGGATTTCTTGGAATTCTGATGTGAAAATGGGGCACTGGCATAACAGTACAAGGGCACCACAAAAGTGCTTGGGAAATCTCTGAGTTTGCCAGGTGGCCAGCCCATCCCTGTAACTGTTGAATTACAGAGTATAATTAACAAGGGCAAAGTCCAATTAATTCTCATCTATGTAGCTGATCAACAGAATAAACAAAGAGACCAAAGTGAAAAGGTATGGGACACATTCAGTCACCATTACATATCAGAAGTAATTATAGTAGCTTTATGGAACATAATAAGAACACTAATTTTAGTTTGCACAATTGCATAGATCTAATTTGTCTTTCTCCTTGCTTTTTTGACGTTCTTAAATCTCCACGCACAGCTGATGCTGTAGAGCTTTCTGTAATGGTAATGAATAAAACGCTTTCTCGATATGATCTGGAATTTCCACAACCTCCTTACTAAAGCCTTCTAGATTTGCCGCAACGTAAACTCCAATTTTTTTTTCTCTTAAAAATATACATTTGGAAAAAATACACACTCTCACAATTGAATCTATTTTTAAATTACATCTACAACATTAACAATAAACTATATGAATAAAGTCCCTTCTGTGAATAATAGCCCAATATGATTCAGAGGAACCTTATCAAAAGCACGGTGAAAAAGCTGGGTTTTGAGGCACATTTTAAAAGAGAGTGAGAAAGAGAGGCAGGGAGTTTCATGGGAATTCCAATGCCAAGAATACAATAACTAAAGTGATTAATATGAAGGATGATTGAAAAGCTGAATCTGGAGCAGCGCAAAAACTGCAAGGTTGAAGCAATGACTAAAACAGATAGATTTGAAGCTATAAAAGGATTTAAAAGCTATGATGAGAATTTTTAAGTAAAGATATTTCTTAAGCAGTGGCCAATGTAAGTCAGCAAATGCAGGATTTAACAATTAAAAATAGCAGACAGTATTTGATTGGACACCAGGAACAAAGCTTTGGATATTGTGAGGTATAGAATTTATAATGTGGAAGATGTTGGTAAATTTATGTCGAGAGGTAACAAAGTAACAGACTTTTCAAAACCTCAAATGCTACCTCAGGGTGCTGATTCACCACCTCCACAACCACAATCATGAAGAACTACACTCCACTACCTCTGCTACCCATCAGCAATGTCCAATCTTCATCCATTCATCTTCTGATCAGAGACAATTCCCATTCCCCTTCCCTCTTTCCCCCGAGATTGATCAGATTTACCCATTCCTCATGGCTTCCTCTGCACAGGCACAGTGGGAGGAGGAAAAGTCTTTCCTTTTGTAAGGTCAATTCTGTAGAGTTCAATGCCTTGGTCCTAAGTGGTACTGCACTGAATTTAGAAGCAACAGGCTTGAAGCAGAACTGTTGTACATACACTGCATAGTGATGAACATATTGTACCTCTGCATTTGTCACTTAATTTCTATTCCCTGGAAAGAATAAATATTCTGGTCATTTTATGAATGGTAGCCGTAATCATTTCTTGTGTTTTGCACCACTGATGTTGGTTTACAGTGTGTAACTGTGCTGAGCGTTAATTTCTAACTACTGATATTGTGTTCACTGATTTGAAACAATTTTACATTGGTGACTCTGTAAATTTTCTTCCCCCCTTTACATTTTCTCTCAACCATGCACATTATTTCTGATTGAAAACAAAGAACCAGAAATATCTGTTTTCTTCTGAGCTAGCTACTAATAATCACCGAAAACAACTAATAAGGTTTCCTATGTACACATTTCCCCCACTCTCTACTGAAAGGATTTACCTTCATACTTCCTTATTACATGCAAGGAGTGACTCTTACAGTAGAGTCTATACCAACTCTCAGCCAGTTCTAACCCTGCACTAATTTTTCATTGAACTTCTTGCACTTCTTTTGCCCGTCTACAAGGACATAATCACTGCACTGAGGATCACAAGGTTATTTCTGCTTTTACCACTTCACAAGACCATCATCAGGAAGATATATTAATGATTTGGACGAGGGAATTCAATGCAACATCTCCAAATTTGCAGATGATACCAAGCTGGGGGGTATAGTTAGGTGTGAGGAGGATGCTTGGAGGCTGCAGGGTGATTTGGATAGGCTGAGTGAATGGGCAGATGCATGGCAGATGCAGTACAATGTGGATAAATGTGAGGTTATCCACTTTGGTGGCAAAAACATGAGGGTAGACTATTATCTGAATGGTGGCAGATTAGGTAAGGGGGAGATGCAACGAGACCTGGGTGTCATGGTACACCAGTCATTGAAAGTAGGCATGCAGGTGCAGCAGGCAGTGAAGAAAGCAAATGGTATGTTAGCATTCATAGCGAAAGGATTTGAGTATAGGAGCAGGGAGGTTCTACTGCAGTTGTACAGGGTTTTGGTGAGGCCACACCTGGAGTACTGCGTACAGTTTTGGTCTCCAAATCTGAGGAAAGACATCCTTGCCATAGAGGGGGTACAGAGAAGATTCACCAGACTGATTCCTGGGATGTCAGGACTTTCATATGAGGAAAGATTGGATAGACTCGGTTTGTACTCGATGGAATTTAGAAGATTGAGGGGGGATCTTATAGAAACCTACAAAATTCTTAAGGGGTTGGACAAGCTAGATGCTGGAAGATTGTACCCGATGTTGGGGGAGTCCAGAACAAGGGGTCACAGTCTAAGGATAAGGGGGAATTCCTTTAGGACCGAAATGAGGAAAACATTCTTTACACAGAGAGTGGTGAGTCTCTGGAATTCTCTGCCACAGAAGGTAGTTGAGGCCAGTTCATTGGCTATATTTAAGAGGGCGTTAGATGTGGCACTTGTGGCTAAAGGGATCAGGGGGTATGGAGAGAAGGCAGGTACGGGATACTGAGTTGGATGATCAGCCATGATCACATTGAATGGCGGTGCAGGCTCGAAGGGCCGAATGGCCTACTCCTGCACCTATTTTCTATGTTTCTATGTTTCTATCAAGGATCTGCAGATGCTGGAAACAAAGTGCCGGAGTAACTCAGCAGGTTAAGCAGCTTCTATCCTGACTGGTTGAACCAATACAAGTACATTCACCAAGTATCCAATGTCACAAGGACACTGCAATAGATCTGACTTTATTGGATGGAACGATGTGTGTTGATGAGCTAAGGCCACTGTGCTGGCTCAGCTGAATAAATATAGGAAATTATTAAGGGTATATCCCTCACAACAACGCCAAGAATTAAACGTTGGGATCGTGTTTCAATACAATAAGCTTATGGCTGAAAATAATAGATGGACTTTCAGTTTGACCCTGTGGGAAAGATAACATTCATGGCCTATTCACTTCAAAGATATATCCTACTAAAAAATAAGAATGACTAAAATAACTCATCTTTTTGGTAACAACAATGCTCTTTACGAATTTTTCAAGATTCAAGATAATACCAGTAAATATTTGCTTCTTAATCTGCTACATACATTTTGCTTAACATTTGCGTTTAAAAGTTATTCTTTGTTGATTTCCAGTGTGAATAATAGTTTAATAGTAAAACCAGAAATGAAATCAATTATAATATTGTACAAGAATGAAATTTCAAAAGTAGGTATTTTAAGGACCTTATACTGTAAAAGGAACTTTACAAAATCGTACCCTGGCCCTATCCCCGAACTCTACCTCCGCTACATCGACGGCTGCATTCGTGCCACCTCCTGCACCCACGCACAACTCACTGACTTCATCCATTTCACCACTAACTTCCATCTGGCACTCAAATACACCTGGACCATTTCCGACATTTTCCTACCATTTCTTGACCTCACTATCTCCATCGCAGGTGATAGACTCCTGAACGACATCCACTATAAACCCACTGACTTCCATGGCTATCTGGACTACACTTCTTCCCACCCTGCTTCCTGTAAGGACTCCATCCCCTACTACCAATTCCTCCGACTACGCCGTATCTGCACCCAGGATTAGGTGTTCGACACTAAGGCATTGGAGATGTCCTCATTCTTCAGGGAACGGGGGTTCCCCTCTTCTACCATAGATGAGGCTCTCACCAGGGTCTCTTCTATATTCCATGACTACTCTCACTCCCCATCCCCCCACTCGTAACAAGGGCAGTGTCCCCCTCGTCCTCACCTTCCACCCTACCAGCCGTCACATACAACAAATAATCCTCCGTCATTTTTGCCACCTCCAACGTGACCCCATCACGTGCCACATCTTCCCATCTCCTCCCCTGTCTGCTTTCCGCAAAGACCACTCCCTCAGTAACTCCCTGGTCAATTTGTCCATTCCATACCACCCCATCACTGGGCACTTTCCCTTGCAACTGCAGGAAATGCTACACTTGTCGCTTTACCTCCCCCCTTGACTCCATTCAAGGACTGAAGCCATCTTTCCAGGTGCGGCAGAGGTTCACTTGCACCTCCTGCAACCTCATCTATTGCATCTGCTGCTCTAGATCTCAGATGCTCTGCATCGGTGAGTCCAAGCCTAGGTTTGGCGATCGCTTCGCCGAACACCTCCGCTCGGTTCGCATAACCAACCTGATCTCCCGGTGGCTCATAACTTCAACTCACCCTCCCTTTCCGAATCCATCCTTTCTGTCCTGGGCCTCCTCCATGGCGAGAGTGAGGACCACCGTAAATTGGAGAAACAGCACCTCATATTTCGCTTGGGCAGTTTACACCCCAGTGGTACGAACAGTGACTTCTCTAATTTCAGGTAGTCCTTACTTTCTCCTCCGCTTCTCAGCTCTCCCTCAGCCCACTGGCTCCACCTCTTCCTTTCTTCTCCCCCCCCCCCCACCCCCCCCCACATCAGTCAGAAGAAGGGCTTCGGCCCGAAACGTTGCCTATTTCCTTTGCGCCATAGATGCTGCCTCACCCGCTGAGTTTCTCCAGCATTTTTGACTACCTTTTACAAAATAACACATCCCTCAAGCAAGGTTTCTCACTGGAAATTCCAGATATGGAATATTTATTATGAGGGGCATGCATTAATAATTGTCATTGCACAACTGCATTTGAAGATCCTAACAAGGGTGTAATTTCAAAAGTTGCTTCACAGACCATCAATTGCAAAACAGTATTTTTGTCTTTTTTTCAATTTAGTAGATATTTAACGTAGAATAAACACATGGGGTTGAAATATATCAAAGTTACGTTCACTTTAAGTTGTTGTTATTTTCTGCAGTTGGAAGTGTAGGTCCACTTCTGATTTTCCGACACCCTTGGTTCCAGAGCCTTGCTGGAATACCCATTTTGCTGGACCAACAGAGGTCACGGCCTTGGGGGAGCTGAGATACTGGCCTGCAAAGTTGGCCTCGGAAGTCGGCTACGGAAGTCGGCCAGCTCTGGGCATTTTCAAGGGGACGCAAAAAAGTAATTTTGTTCTTATGAAAGGAGGCGGTGGACCACCAGTTGCCAGAAAATTGCTGTTAAACCTGTATTTCAACATATTTTTTATGCAAAAGTAAACTTTTCCAATATATTATGCTCAAAAGCACTAATGGCATCTTAGTACTTACCTGCTATTCTATTTAAATCATATGGCATTTTACTTACATAGAAACATAGAAATTAGGTGCAGGAGTAGGCCATTCGGTCCTTCGAGCCTGCACCGCCATTCAATATGATCATGACTGATCATCCAACTCAGTATCCTGTACCTGCCTTCTCTCCATACCCTCTGATCCCTTTAGCCACAAGGGCCACATCTAACTCCCTCTTAAATATAGCAGGTGGCCATAGTGTGAATAAATATATGCTATACACTGAAAATGGCAAAGAACACAAAGTACTGGAGTAACTCAGTGGAGCTTCTATGGAGGACATGAGTAGGCAATGCTATCAGTCAGGACACTTGAGGAAGAGAGCACGGAACACGTTGAGGTGTGGGTGTAGGGCAACAAATGTAAGGTCTCGGCTGAGGACAGACCATTCTGTGTTGGAGGTGGGGGGAGGTCAGGGGGGAGGGGGGGGAGTGTGTGATGGGTTGTGAAAACGTGACAGGGGTTGGGCCTTGGGTTGGTTAGACCCAGACTCTGAGGAGGTACTAAGGAGGGGGGATGGGAGTTCAGAAGTGATTTCCTGCAGATGCTGCCTGACCCACGGAGTTACTCCTCAACTATGCAAGATTCCAGCACCTGCAGCTTCTTGCGTCTGAAGTGGCAGATACTGTATGTGAGGTCATCCTATTTCACTCTAACCTGTGGTTGAAGGCCTGTCCTAAAGTAGTGAGTTTGACTGCCAGCTCTGATGAAACCCTGTAGAAGGCATGGTTAGTAACTGTGTTTAGAGAGAAACTATTAACATTACGTTATGTGTGAAATTAAAAAGTTGATGTGCCTTTTATTGTTCTTTCTTAGTAATTTGTATTTTAAAACTTAGGTTTAAAGCATAATTTCAAAGTCAAAGTCAAAGTCAATTTTATTCGTTACATGCATTCGAAGGTGCAGTGAAATGAATTTGCCAGCAGCTATGCACTTCAAAAAAGAACACATAATACACACGATAGAATTTAACACAAAATGCACCACAGCATTATTCACTGTGGTGGAAGGCAATAAAGTTCAGCCAATCCTCCTCCTTTGTTCATCGGTGGTCGGGGCCATGAACCCTCCGTAGTCGCCGCTACGGACGGCCGGATGTACAGGCCCTCTCGTCGGGATGATCAAAACTCCGACATCGGGACTGTCAAACACACTCCGCGCCTTGGAATGCCCGAATTGGCACTTTCCTACAGAAGACCGCGGCTTCAGGATGTTATTGGCCGCAGGCCGGCTGTCGGATCTCTTCTCCGGCATTCCCTGGCGTTCCCCAGGCTCTGGATGGTAAGTCCACGCCCCGCCCGCGGCTAGAAGCTCCGCAGACCACAGCCCCATGATGCCAAAGTTACCAGGCCAGCGATCGGAGCACTCCTTTCTGGCAACCCCCGGCAAGGTGTTAGGCCGCGAGGGAGGCAACATGGAAAAAGTCGCCTCTCCGTCGAAGAAACGATCAAAAGCGGTTTCCCCCCTTTTCCCCCTCCCCCCCCCACACAAGACACACCAAGAGACACCTAAACTAACATTTAGACACACAAAAAAAACAAAAAAGTCGAAATAACGAACATGCTCCTGGCAGGGCCCCACCGACCCAATTTTGATTTGTTAAAAATGTATGTTCGGTTGCCTTTCCAAGACAGATCCCAGTACATATTGTACAAAGTAAGTGTTTTGGTTATGATTCAAAGTTCGTCTACCCTCTTATTAGATTTTGGTCAGGAAAATTTTACACTTTTGGATCACAGTCCATGTGAAGTTCACCAGTGGAAAAAGATAGAGATGCTGATTCCATGAGGATATCCAGTATAAAAATACAAAACCATAACAACGTGCTTGATATACGTGCATTGAGATAGCCAAGAGCTAATTAGAGATAGTCAGCGTGGTTTTGTGCTTGGGAGATTGTGTCTCACGACTCTATAAGTTATTTGAAGATGTGACCAAAAACGTTGATAAGGACAGAACTATTGACGGCGTATATATGAATTTCTATACAGATTTCACCAAGGCATTTGATAAGGTTCCACATGGTAGGCTGCTCTGCAAGGTTCGATCGCATGGAATCCAAGGAGAGATAGTTGCATGGATAAAAAATTGTCAGCATGGAAGGAAGAAGAGGGTGATGGTGGAAGGCTGTTTTTCGGACTGGAGGCCTGTGACTAGTGACGTGCCTCAGGGTTCAGTGCTGGGCCCATTGCTGTTTGTCATCTATATCAATGATTTGGATGAGAATGTTCAAGGCATGATTTGCAAGTATGCAGATGACACTAAAGTAGGTGGTATTGTAGTAAGGTGTTGCATTTTGGGAATTGTACCCAGGGCAGGAGCTACACAGTGAATGACAGCACTCCATGGAGTGTTGTACAGCAGAGGGATGTAGGGGTGCAGGTACATAGTTCCTTGAAAGTGGCATCACAGTTGGATACTGTGGTCAAGATGGCTTTTTGGTGAATTGCTCTTCATCGGTCAGAGTATCGAGTATAAAAGTTAGGAGGTTATGCTGCAGTTGTACAAGACATTGGTGAGGCTACATATAGAGTATTGTGTTTAGCTTTCGTCACCCTGTTATAGGAAATATATTGTTAAGCTGCAAATGGTGCAGAGATGTTGCCAGGACTCAAGGGCCTGAGCTACAGAGAGAGTGTTGAGCAGGCTAGGACTTTATTCCTTGGAGTGCAGGAGGATGAAGGGTTATCTTGTGGAGGTGTACAAGATCATGAGGGGAATAGCTAGGGTAAATGTACAGACTCTTTTACCCAACGTAGGGTCATCAAGAACCAGAGGACATAGGTTTAAGATGAGGGGAAAAAGATTTAATAGGAAACTGAGGAGCAGCTTTTTTAAACAAAGAGTGGTAGGTATATGTAATGAGCTGCTAGAGGAGATAGTTGAGACAGGTACTATCACAACATTTGAAAAATATTTGGAAAGGTACATGGATAGGATAGATTTAGAAGGATATGGGCCAAACGCAAGCAGGTGGGACTAGTGAAGATTGCATGTTGGTCAGCGTGGGCAAGTTGGGCCAAATGGCCTGTTACTACACTGTATGACTCTATGACTGTAACATGCTTAGATAACGTGGGTCCAACCAACACATATAATAACATGTGACAACTTGATAACTTTGCAAATGAGCTTGAACAATTATTGTGTAATTTTCTCCAAGGTTATTGAATTTAGACTGTGTGGAAAGCCAATAAATATTTTGACCAGATAATTGTCATTTTCTGGCATGGGAAGATCAAGTTCTATATATGTATATGATGATTACCCAAGTGACAGCTCAATTTCAATCTTTGACAAAAACCATCAGAATAGCTGCTCTCAGTGATATAAAAAAATATTATTTTCAAAGCTATTGTTTCACATTGGGCTCTAGTTTAATGTGAAGATAAACAAGTGTTCGATTACCCCCTGTCATATATTCCTTGTCTAAATCCCATGTGGCTCCATGCATGTTTTGTACTACGTAATGTGCATTCATGCCCAGTTTGACATCAGCACAAGTTGTGAAGTACAACTAGCCCATTTTGAAACTCAGACTATTTTGAAATCTAGGAATCTGACATAGGGAGCTGAAATTCCCTTCTAATAGATAACTTAAATAGCTTAATGTCACGAAGCTTTTTTCTAATGTATCAATTTTCTCTAATTAGAAGTGGTTTTTGACAACTTTGTAAGCCAAGTGGGAAATCCTATTGAGGCTTCCTTGATGGTAGGGTAGTCAAGGAGAAGATTGTACTACAGCATTCAGTATAAATAGCTGTGCCAGCTACAGGGTCCTTAAGCTGAAAACAATATGGAATATAGAAAATATGGAAACTGCATTATTTATCATTAACATTCAAATTAACAAATGAAGTATTTGTCAAATATTTCCACAATGTTATTTTCCATGCAGATAAGTACCCTTTGACTTAGTAGAGCCATACTTCCAAAGTTGTTCTCTATCCCTTTACCTTGACAAAGTATTCTAATGCCAGGAGCAAATTCTGGTCAAAATATTAATTAGCTTTCCCCACAGTCAAAATTCAACAACCTTGGAGGAAATGTCTTATAATAATTGTTCGAGCTCATTTACTTTCTGAAACTTGGTTATGTTGCTC
Organism: Raja brachyura; assembly: GCA_963514005.1. The sequence continues at coordinate 23,963,360 of OY740784.1, read as the reverse complement.
AGGTATCAACAACTTTCAGCACACATTCCCCAGTGGAATTGTGGAGCAAACGGCTTAAATACCTCACGGCGCCAGAAGAAAGTTCCCATGTAATAGATACCTCTCGGTGTTAAAACTCAGGTTCTCTTCACTTTGTCAGTCAACTGTTTGGATCTTGATACCATTTTTCTTTCTATTGATGTAGAATAAAGGGGTTCATATGTATGAAAAATTAAATTTGTTCTCTTTTAGACCGAGTTTGATGGCTGACAATTTTAAGTTGTAGCAGCGCATTGAAGCTCTGGTGGTCTGTGATAACTGGAACCACACAAACAGCTACAAGTGAAATAATTACTTGAGTTCAACAAACTGCAAGCAGTGGGAAATGACATGTTACACAAGGTCTCATGTTTCAATCTTTCGCAATCTCAAATGGGAAATGATATGTTATACTGCGGAAAAGATAGAGCAAGATAAAAATGACTTTGTAATTTAGATTCGTGCAACTTTCAGTTGCATTTCTAGATGATAAGTGTATAAATAGTTACCCTGAAACAAAGGCGAGCTGTGTTGTGTTTACTATGACCTAATTGTTTGAGAGTTAAATTAACTGCACTCATATAGGCTTAGTCCTTTGCAAGATAAGTAAATGTTTTTTGTGAATTATTTTAGGTGGTTATTCAGGAATACAGGATGTATTATAGGATCTCAATGATTTTGATGTAGAAGTCTGAATGATGCCCAAAAATTGAATAATTACGAGAAACAAGTTGACTTTGTGTGATATTACTGCAGGGAAAAAATAAACCAGATACAGGTTTTAAAGGTTGTCCTAACTTTTAATAAGCACAGTCACTCCGCATCGCTCTAGTCCATTGTGATTATTGATCAGACTGAGTTCTTCTACAGTCCCTATAAATCTATCCTGATACTTTTGCTATGTAGTTTTCACAACCATCTTAATAAGAAATATTTGGTACATCTCCTGAACTATGACCTACCTCTGCTGACACCAGATCAGTTTGTACTATTTGAAGATTTATTAGCAAAGGTGAAAACATATCTGAGGAACCTAGTACTTGTTTTTCTTCATTTGTGGCATCCAGGTGTCTTTTAATCACAAAGAAAAACAAAGGATTGTTTTGAAGAGATATCTCTAAACACAGGAAAATGCTGAATTTAGAATTGATCCAAATGAAAAGATTAGGCACACTAAATTAGAAAAGTGAATTCCCAGGGAAATTTGACCAGGTTTCTAATCATGTTATAATTAATACACAAACTAAAAACTGATTTTTGCTTTGTTTCATCCTTTCCTCGAGATTGTTTCTGAACATTGGACAGAAAAAAAAAAATTCTCGGATTAATACAGTGGTTTTCATGATTAGAGGCACTAAGAATGCAAACACTTAGATTGGTTGTGACACAAGGGAAAGCTTAACATTTAGTTAAGGAATTATAAATTCAAGAGTTTTTACTTTTGACACAATTAATGATCTACCTGCCAATTGCTCTCAAGATTACAAAAGTATACTGAAGCATTTATTTTACCTTGAAATTTCTCGCAAATGTGCTTAAGTATCACTACATTAAAGGTTTTCGTGAACCATTGGAACGTGGCAGCATTTTAACCCCAATTTTTACTTTAAAAGATTTTTGCTGTAAAAGTTTTCCTCGATTTTGTTTAAATTGGTTATTTGTTGCAATTTTGTTCATTCTGCTAATATAGTTTAATCATAAATAGGATTGCATGCGCCTTTGAATGATATGATTAAAAAAACTTTAAATCATTTCAACAAATTATAGAGCATCTTTTGATAGTAAAGTTATGCACAGCAGTCAGTTTTTTAGTAAATTAAAATCAACAACTTAGGAAAAGAAATCTATGATTCTTTGCACGTCAAACAAGAATGATTTTAAGAGCCTCTCTGAGGTTTAAGTGATGGGAACACAATGGTGATTAATTTGAGGTGGAGAATAGCCACCTTTGTAGGCAAAATCAGCTTCAGTATGAAATTTTTGGAGCACATAAAATATTCTGGAAACGCAGTCCATATTAAATCCAAATTTAACGTAAAATCTTGGGCTAATTTCAATGATTTGACATGAATTGTGCTGGAAATTATAAATAAACAAATTGGCAAAATGGACCAGGAAATTTTCATGAGGGTTTCATATCTGCGATAATTGCACAGATTGGTCAATCAGAAAATCTATCAGCTTGATTCATTTACTTGTTAGGGAATTTTATACTGGCAAGTCACAACAATATTTTGTGAATTGGATACAGATGTCAAATGTTCCTGTGGGCTGTCCCATCCATTATGAATAGCAAATCTTATCACACCTTTGACATAACATATCTGGCCCCGATATCTCCTGTGAGCAAATATACACATGGGATGTGCAAGAACACAAAATAAATAATTGTATTTATTTTCAGTCTGAATCGTTTTGGTATTCATTCCAATATGATTTAATTCAATACACAGAGCCCATATGGACTCAACAAGCAGAATACTCTCCTCTTCTACTCTAACCGTCTGTGATTTATGAGCAGCTACCAAAATAAGGTTTTGTTATAGGAACCAATATATTTTTCCACTATCACAAAAGCACATGAAAATTATTTGTTGACAATCCTGTTGCATATAAAGCAATTCTATATTTTGAAACTCAATTAATTTGTGTCAGGGAATGGAACTCTTTCTGGCTGTGCCAATTTCATGATTAACATCTCATGTTTCAATTACAGCATTTGTTAAATGTAGAGTAAAGCTTCATCAAGCTACCCTGGAGATCTTTGCATGGTGGAATAATTGGTCTAAGCTATGAACACTGAACAGGTTAAATGTGAATTAGCAGGTCAATTAACTTTAGACTCCAGCCTTCGGCCCACCGAGTCAGTGCCAACCAGCGATCACCCCATGTACTAGCACTATCCAACACACTAGGAACAATTTTCAATTTACAGAAGCCAATTAACCTACAAGCCTGTACATCTTTGCAATGTGGGAGGAAGCCGTAGGACCCGGAGAAAACTCATGCAGTCACAGGGCGAACATATAAATTTCGTACAGCCAATACGTGTCGTCAGGATTGTACCTGGGCCTCTGCTGCCGTAAGGCAGCAACTCTACCGCTGCAACACTGTGCCAATTTAAAATAAAAATTCTACATAACGCAGTCCTCCACTACCACAAATGTTGCAGTTGAGTATCCCACATTTGTGGGAATCACAGGTGTCAGCCCACCTGAACTGCAATGGGATAGCTTTGCCTTGGGAGAGCGGCCAGAGTGACAACCGATTACCCCCCGCCAGGTTAGTATGTTTGGGAAGCAACATTGTGGCCTATTTTGTTTTCCATTTAACTTAATGTAACTCCCTACTGGATTACAGTGGTTTCCATTAGGTGCCTCTTTTACATATGTGACACCTCTTTTCGAGAAGGAATGGAGATCATAAAACAGGAAACCTAAGCTTGGTAGTTTAATACCTGTTGTTGACATGATTCTGGATTCCACCATCATTGAAAAAAAATTCCTGGTCATTTAGGGGAACAAAATTTAAGTCGAACATATTTTACGAAAGGGAAAACATATTTGATACAATTCCTGCCATCATTTGAGTGCGTAACAAACAGAATCAATGGAGGGACCCTGCAGATGTGATGCATTTGGATTTCCAAAAGGCATTTAATGAGATGCCACTTTATAGGCTGCCGCATAATTTAAGAGCCCATAATATTTGAGAAAGAATGGACTGAAAACTGGCTATCACGTAGAAAACAGAGAGTTGGATGATAGACACACAATTCTGGAGTAACTCAGAGGGACTGGCAGCATCTGGGAGTGGAGGTTGCAACCTTCACATGGTCTGCCCTGTTTCAAGGAATGTAATCAACCTGGCGTGCACAATCAAATAAGATCAAATAGAGCAAGTTGTCCTACGCAAGAGGAAGAAGATGGTAGCATCTCTGGAGAGAAGGAATGGGTGACGTTTCAGGTCGTGACCCTTCTTCATACCAAATACCTGAATACCAAAGCAGCTACTGTACATTATAGAGAGCTGACTGAGGGCAAATGATCACGTGGTGGTCAGTAAAAAAATATTCAAAGGCACTCTCAGAACATCGCTGAAGAGTTTCAACATTGATGCACACCAGTGGGAACACCAAGGATTGCATAGTCCTGTATGGCAAACTCCCATAAAAAGTGGTGATTGTTCATACAAGCAAGTTAGGGTAGATGATGCAAAGAGGAAAAGTGAATCTTAAAAATCAAGAACCACTGATATTGCAGCATCTCTACCAGAATTATACCTGTTTATGTACAAGTGTAATAAAGACTTCCTCCTACACTCCGGCTTAAAGATAATAATCCATAACTTCTCCGAGAAAGGTATGCCAAACTTAAAATCTATAAGCACATTCATGAATAAAATGGTAGGAAGGCTGCAGTGGAAAACGAGGCCATTTAGTCTGTCAAATCTGCCCCAGCTCTATTTCAGAGCAATTCAACTAATCCCTCTTCCAATTCCTGACCCCAATGAACACAGAAGTAGCAAAGTGGAACCTTTTACTTCAACCAGTGATTTTTTTGCCAATTGTAAGAATCTTCAGTTTTGCAGAAAATTGCTTGAAATGAAATTTATCATACAATGTTTTAATGCTTGATTCATGATAAATCAGGGACTTACACCAATGGTGCAATTTTCCTTCCAAATTGTCTGTGACTAATACACTCGCAGATGAATGAGCCCAGAGGTGCAGGATTTTCATCCACATGCTAAAACTACTTCCAAACAGTAAAGGGCAGGATATGGGTAGAGTTTGGAGATGAGACATGTTGCAGAAGGGTCTGTTGCTGAAGCCTCTAATTTGATATGAGGGGCGGCACAGCAGCACAGCGGTAGAGTTGCTGCCTTGTAGCACCTGACACCCCGGTTCGGTCCTGACCATAGATACTTGTCTGTACAGTTTGTGCATTCTCCCTGTGAACACATGAGTCTTCTCTGGGTGCTGCGGTTCCCTCCGACATTCCAAAGACGTACAGGTTTGGCTTCTGTAAATTGTCCCTAGTGTGTGGGATAGAACTAGTGTATGGGCAATTGCTGGTCGACGAGGACTCAGTGGGCCCAAGGGCTTGTTTCCGCGCTGTATCTCTAAATTAAACGAAACTAAACTAAACTAAGGGTCTCAACCCAGAATGTCACACATTCCTTCTCTTCAGAGATGCTGCCTGTCCCGTTGAGTTACTCCAGAATTTTGTGTCTATAAACTAAACGTTGCCCCATTATAAAACTGAAGGTGCCAGTGGCAGCACAGACTCAATGGTCCAAACTGACTTGTGTAACAGAGGATATTCTATGCAATGATGCTAAATCAGTGAAATTGAAAGAAAATTATGATACAGATTCTGCCAGTTACCCATTCTTAAAATGTGTCAATTCTTAAAAGCAAGGCGCTGAAATGTGTGCAATTAGATTCAGTGATGAACTCAACATCGGCAACCTTTCAAGCCATGCAGAACAAAATGTGTAAAAGTTATACATTTTGATTTAAAAGCTAGATTTTCACATTATGTGCCTCAGTGTCTCTGATCTAGTCCTTGGTGCCATGTCCTGCCTGGGTCCCAGGAGTCAGGTCTAACATCAGATGGACCCCAACATCAAGGCCTGGCATTAGCTGCACCAGGAACATGAACTTCTCGGCCTGAAAAGTTCTCAAACCAATAGTTGTCTGTCCATTCTCTCCATATTTTACTCACAGACCCACTGAGTTCCTCCAGCACTTTGTTTTCTGAACATGACCTTCTCAGAGGGATGTGAAGTGCCAGCCATGGTCTATAGCCATGACCTCCACGGCACACTGGTCCAAACACAAATTCTTAATAAATTACATAGTAAAATCACCAGTTTCTGCTTTCAAGGAGGTGGGACTGACATGGAGATTTCTGACCATATTCACACAATTTAGACTTTACTTCAGACTTTAGAAATGCAGCGCGGAAATGTAATTATGCTCCAACAGCTTACTCCCTGTCTAGTTCAGTAAAACACTGAGTCAAGCACTGGATCAACTAACTCTTTATTCTCACTCACAAACAAACTTCCTATACGATATCTAACCAACACTGCGGGTCCAATCCTTGTCTCTACTCGACCAAGCCCTTCAGCCTCGTGCAAGTAAATACCTCCAGGCAGTCAACGCAGTCCCAAGTGCACCTCCAGAAGATTGACTCCAATCCATGTGGTGTCCCCACTTTTATACTGTATCGGACCTGTGGTGCGAAAATACATGGGGGGAGAGGCAACCCCAACAAGCCAATCACAAATAAAGATCATTTAATACATTTATTGACAGTTCCCTAACCCAATCACAAAGTACCCCATTACATTGTTTCCACAGAAGGTTCTAATTGGAAGACAGTTCACCAAAGTAAAGAAACATTACTCAAGTAGTATAAACAAGGCTCCATACTTTGACAAGATACAGTGGCTTGCAAAAGTCACTTTTCAGTTTTTTATTTGTAATAAAATTTGGAAACCATGTATCATTTTCCTTCCACTTCACAATTATGCACCACTTTGTGTTGGTCTATCACATAAAATGCCAATAAAATACATCTACGTTTGTGGTTGTAATGTGACAAAATGTGGAAAAGTTCAAGGGGTATGAAAACTTCTGCAAGCCACTGGAACAGCAACATAATTAACAATACTTTACAACACCCCATCCTATAACCAATCCTAATCATGCATTTGCAACCCTGCTCAGCTCTTCCTGCAAAACCCTCATACATATTAACAATAGAGAGGATATCTGGACTTCACCCTGTGCTCAACTTCCTCGCAGGATCCAGACTCCATGAGCCATGAGACTCATGGCTCTGCAGCTTTTCACAGAAAGAGGACAAGCAGGCTTTGCAAATGCAGAGATCCTCCATTTTGTGACATATTTGGCCAATATTATCAGAAATAGGCCATCAGTTCACCGAGTTCACACCAACCAACGATCACCCCATACACTGACACCGACATGCAGAGGCAAAGTGATTTAACTTTTTACAGTAATTGCATTTTGGACATCTCTTCTGAGGATCGCCAAGAGCCGCCTGACTAGCTTGGGTCATAAATCGCCTGTTATCTGTGTTGGTTCGCTGCCTAGTGAGGCCCGTCAGATTGATGATTTTGGTTTCATGCGAACTGTCTATAGGGTCGATGAATTCTGCTGTTCTGCATGCGTGTGCTGCTTCATCAATTGTCAAGTCTGGCCGTCTCAGAAGCTCTGATCTGAACTTTAGGTCACTAATGCCATTCACTAAAATGTCCCATGTTAACTGATCAGTCAGCTCATCGACCGGCATATTTTGGAATCGGCTGCGCTGGGCTAAATACATTCAGTCTGAGATAAACGAGTCTACTCGTTCACCGGGGAGTTGACGGCGAGAGAAAAACCTTGCCCTGTCCAAAATGTGATTTGAGGGCAGGTCACAGATCTGGCTAAATTTACGCAGCAGAACATTGGGGTTATCAGGAGATTCAGCTGGGGTTATTACCTGGTCGTTGGCATCACAGACAGCCAGAGCATAGCAGAATGTTCTGAATCGCCGAAGGGCATCTGGGCCCGCAAGGTTGAGTAGGAGAGAGGCCTTGACAGCATCATGTTCATTTCGATGTGCAATGTTCATGTAGTGTCGGTAATCAATTTAAAACGTGGCCCAGCGTTCGCTGATATCCGCATCAAAGACGAGAGGGTCAGGCTTTCGACAAGAAGAGGCCATCATAAATCAAAATAAAAACTCACAAAAAGGTAAAACAAAAAACCGTTATACAAAGGGAGTGGATCAGATCACTTCTGACACCATGTAAACAGACTCCAGACTCAGTACGTGATTCAAATACATGTTTAATCAGCACTGAAACTGAACAGCATAGAGGATGATTGTTGTCAGTACATCCTGGCTGCTCCAACTGCCCGTGCTGGAAACAAGTGTTACTATAAGTATTACAGTGGGGTGGAGTTAGAGATGCTGGCTTGTGTGTGATTGGTTAACATGCAACATCAATCTACATCGACTATTTGACTACAACTCCTCTGTAGACTAGTTGGTGCCAACCTCCTGAGTACCAGACCATCTTCCGATCACAACCCCACAGGCTTTCCTCTCCTCTTACGTGCGTGGCTGTCCTTGGTCTCATAACTATCTGCTTTATTTTACACTTTCCTCAATAGTGGAACATGTGATGGGAGGGCCAGTCTCCATAGGGCCTGTAGGGATACCCATATTTACAGATTAATCTCAATGTCCTAGCTGGGCCTGCTTCAATTGTACAATATATGTTCATCGCTCATTATTGATAAAATATGTGGCACATTTCCTAAACAGTTTTTGTCAAAGTTTTCCATCCAAGTGACACATTTTGATTCTAATGGCGTGTTAATTATTCACTGAAATCAATATCTTAGAACTTGTTTGAAGTTTCACTTGTCCATTCTTGATGATACAACAAAGGGAATTCCACCAAAAATTACACAAATTTCAGTACCAATTGGTGCATGTGACAATAAATGTGAACTTGAACCTGAACTTGAACTTGAACAGAGCATCGACCAAATTGACAGAGGAAAATAAAAGGAAAAACAGAGACTTTGAGTTTTGCTTCAAGAGGCTTTATTGCATGATATCATGGAGAAATGGCGGTGGTTAACTGCCCACCAGTTCTCTGTCTTTGCAGCAGAATTAGCTGACAGTTATACAGTGCACAAAAAAAAATTCTGTTAGATACAATTATACGAAAATATACTTTGTCCTTGGCTGGATGTTTTCCTGTTATTACTATCTACTACATGGGTATTAATTATTTTACTTCGGAGTCACGTGAGTGACTACGTGAAGAACCCCGTACAGCCGTTCGTGCGTCATTGCGTCAGACGTTTTTCATGCAGACGACTGTGGAGCAGCGCAGCTCCTCCATGGTAAGTCTAAAAAAGTTGCAGGTAAGTGTTATTTTTCTTACCTGTTCTAGGTCTCTGCAGGAAGCTCCGGGGTTTTTGCAGTGGATGTTCGCGATAGCCGACGAGGGAACCAGCCTAGGGCTTTGGGGGAAAACCCTGGTCCGACCGCGGAAGCGGAGAGCTGGGAAAGTCGGGTTCGCGATCGGAGTCACTGATAACGCGGTCAGTGACTCCACACGTTGGGTTCCCGGGTAGGGGAAACCCGAGAATAGTGCGGTTTTAGACCGCAGTAGTCCCCAGGGGATGGGGCTTAACGGACCTGAACGGTCAGCCTGGGTTCCCGGGGAGGATAAACTCAAGCATATGCGGTTCTCGACCGCAGTAGTCCCGAGGACATTGGGTAAAACTACCTTAAATGGTTAAGCTGGGTTCCCGGTGCAGGGGAAACCCAAATATATGCGGTTTACATCGCAGTAGTCCCCAGCGCATGGGGTTAAAACAAACCTAAATAGTTAGGCTGGGTTCCCGGTGCAGGGGAAACCCAGGTATATGTGTGGTTCCCAGACCACAGTAGTCCCCAGGTAATGGGGTTAATTCACATAAATCATTAGCCTGCGTGCCAGGAGGGTACTGTGGGTATATATTTATATATATATATTATATTTATATGGATTCCTGGTGAGGGGAAATTCACCTATGGGGTTCCTAAACTACAATAATCCCCAGGATATGGGGACAACTGACAAAATAGTCAGTACAAATGGGAAAGTTGGGAGATTTCACCTCTAGGAATTAATTTAGAGAGCAGCACTTTTGGGTAGGGCTGCTTCATGGGAATGTCAAGTTATGGCAGTGCCAGCCTATGGGAAAGGCTGTGTCAGCAGTACCTTTGTTTAGGACTGCTAATGGGGATGCCAAGCTATGGTAGGCTAGCCTGATGGAGAGGCTGTGCCAGCAGTACCTTTGCTCAGGACTGCTCATGGGGATGCCAAGCTAGCCTATTGGAGAGGCTGTGCCAGCAGCACCTTTGCTCAGGGCTGCTCATGGGGATACCAAACTATGGCAGGCTAGCCTATTGCAGAGGCGGTGCCAGCAGTACCTTTGCTCAGGACTGCTCTAAGGGAATGCCAAGTTATGGTAGGCTAGCCTATTGGAGAGGTTATGCCAGCAGCACCTTTGCTCAGGGCTGCTTGATGAGAATGCCAAATCTATGGCAAATACTGGGCTATGGGAAAGTCCGGGCCAGCAGCTACTTTGTTCAGGGCTGCTTCATGGGCACCAGGGGTACCTTGTTAGGGCTGCTGTATGGGAATAGCAGTTTAGTAGGGTATTCCCATTCACAGTGATCATGGGGGATGAGGAGGCATTGTTAGGATAAGGCAATATAACAGAATGATGACAAAAGTATTCAAAGAAAACTATACACAGTTTTAAAAGCGCTTGTGCTAAAATCCGCTGTCTAGTCTCAAACTATATTTGAGAAATTGGGCTCCTCTATCCAGTTAGATTAAGTCCTATCAAATAGATTTGTAGGATGTTGGGATTTACTTTTAGGTATTCAATTGGCCATGATGCCGGCCTGGGCAACAGATTGCAGTCAATAAGACTTTGGTAACAGTTGTTGGTATAAAACAGTTCTAGTCGTTGGATTAATTGTTAAGTGCATAGATGCAATTCAGGTGTGTAAGTAGTGCAACAGTTATTTTGTTAAATGGTTAATTAGTAAGTGCCATCTAGGTCATTGTTAACACCAGCTGAAATTAATAATGTCACGATGATGGACAAACAGTGTTCATTACTGCTCTAGTAGTTGTTAGGTAAACCTTTTATTCTATTGCAAATTGGTGCTAATGGCCTAAATGGGAAATGGTGTCAGCAGGGCTTTGTAGCAGGCCTGCTTTATGGCTCCCTTATGTAAGAGGGGAGCATGTGGGATTGGTATCGTTTTTTGTTTTTTTTAAATATTTTTTTATTAAAGTTAATCAATTACAATGTTTTAAACCACTTTACAAACATCAACTTAATTCAATTTTTATACAACTAAAACATTAATAATACTTATCTTCTATTTTTTTAGAAATAAAGATAGAGAAAGAATAGAGCAGTTATAAATCATTAAGAGTGTGATTAAATAATAATTTGATTATATATAAGAAGGAAAAGAGAAAAGAGGTTAACAAAAAAGTGAAAAAATATTATATATATATAATGAAAAACAACAGTATGTATTGTTAATAAAACTATTACAAATGATAATATTGATAAGAGTATACTAATCCCAATATGAAAATGAATTATTCTCATCAAATCCCGTAGGGTGTCCGCCGAGCTGTGTTGCCAAGAACAGCTACTTCTCTAAATACTGTATATATGGAGACCATATCTGTTTGAAGGAATTATATTTGTCCAATAGGACAAATCTAATTCTTTCCAAATGTAACGTCTCCAACATCTCTGCTGCCCACATTTTGATTGTGGGGGATAATGTTCCCTTCCAAAATTTCAATATAATTTTTTTCGCAATTATCAAACAGTAATCAAAGAAATTTCTTTGATTTACTGTAAGAATCAAATTTAAGTCCGGGGATTGGTATAGTTTAACGCCGAGTCTGAGGGTATAGCCATAGAGCATGCCCAAGAGATCGAGGCATGTGCCAGAGGTCTATGCCTGGCAAGAAAGTTACCATCCCAAACACAATATGCAGTGAACACCGCTCTGAGGGGGACATTACAGTTGGCTGCCGAATCTTCTATTCAGGTAAGACTTTTCCATAGGTGTAACCTGGAGGGCGAAGCACAAGCTATTGGAACAAGCAAGGTTTCATAGTTTTGGTGACAATGCATCCCATGTCTTTTTTGGCAGTAGCGGTTCACTGAAGTTGCTGGCAGCATGAAAGCTGGCCAGAGGTTCCACGCACTGGACTTGTGCTACTCTACAATTAAGGGACCACTTGCAGTTTGGTAAGGTGTATACTTAGTTATACAGTACAAATGATTGAGACATTATCAGCTACTTTGAACGGTAAATGTAAAATGTACAATATTGGTTTTCAAGCAGGTTAGAATTGGACAGGTTCAGTATAAGGACCAAGATTGTCTTGCTAGACTGGCTCGGAAATCGGGCCACAGTTGCTATTTAAGGTAGTTACCAAGTAGCTGAAAGATCATCTCGAGTTTGGAGATGGAACAGATTTGCATGACTTGCCCAAAAAGTTCTGTTATTAGTATCAACTATGTATAGACTCTACGGGCATTGTATGGGCTATAGAGTGATTGGACAAATAAGCATATTGTCATGCTCGTGTTCAGGTTGATGCATTGTGATGGCATATGTTAGTCACGAGGGTGCAATCGGTTAAAGAATCACTGGAATGGTTACATAATTTTGTTGCCACAGGAGAATCATCAAGTGTGGGTAATGGCAACACAGAGTTGGTGTTGAATTGCACTGTATTATGAAATTCTGGTTCAATGGAACACCTAATATGAATATATGTATATGTGTATACATATGTATGTTGGTTTCATGTTTATTTCACTGGTTGCAAAATAGTTGGCATAGCAGTGGCGAAAGATACATTCTCGCCAAAAGGAGCAGGTGGGTCTTTTATGGCTACCTCCATTTTGTCTCATCAATCGAGGTTTCAAATAAAGTCATTAAGAGGCTTTAAGTTCCTATTGTGTGATTATGCAAATTGATTCCTGATTTGTTGCGAATAATTATATAACCTTATTGGTTATTTTAAACTTGAATTTGCTTGTTCAGCCTGAGGCTTCGGAAATCAGATGTTGCATGATAAACTCAAATTTATGTTCTGCAGGTCTAACAAACTGCCCTAAGGTTTGGGTTGTTACATCTATCCTTCTATGTGTTCAAAGTGTTTGCATAGCACCAAACGGCTGAATTTCTTTTCCAGGAGATGAAAGAGTTTGTTATGCTTATATTCCATGGAAAATGGTATTGATTGCTAATGTTTCGAGTTCATGCTAAATGGTTGTCTGTTAATTATAGAGTTATACGGCCATTAATTGGCTCGATGAGCTTCCTCATTGAATTGGCTGTAACAAACAAGACTCGCTGTCGGGTCCACACCGGTTATCAAGGGGTAGGATATCTTCAACATAGGTCCCAGGACCAGTATAATGCCATATGCGATGTTGATATTTGTGAACACTATTTCACCAGGAGGCAGCAACTATATCCTTAAATTTGGCTGGAGTTTATTAGGTAGTTATCCTTCTGGCACTGGTTTAGTGCAGCAGGTTCAGTCGCTAAATAATTGTGATGGTACAGGATGATAATGTCTGTAAATTATAATATATAATATGTTATAAATACTTGAGCAGACCAGAAGGGGGTCAGGTCTCAAAATAGTCACAGGCACACCAGGGGACCTTTGATAAGGTAAGCACACAACAATATGTCAAGGTCATCAAGAGCCTTGGAGTTCTGGACTAGCAATGTTGTTAGTCACAAAGAATAGTAAGATTGAACGAGAACTTACCAGTTCGAAGGTTGATCTTTATTTCATGAGGAGTCGAAGTGAGGGATTTCGTGAAGAGCCCGCCGGCGCGCATGCTCGACATACTTCAAAGTAGCGGCGTGGAATCACAGAACCAACAATAGAAATGACTTCGCATAGTATGATTGAATTGACTAAGATTACCAGATGAAGGTGATTGAGGGTTGGGCGAGGAGGGCACGAAATCCCTCACTTCGACTCCTCATGAAATAAAGATCAACCTTCGAACTGGTAAGTTCTCGTTCAATCTTACTATTTCATTTCGGAGTCACGTGAGTGACTTCGTGAAGACTTCAAAGCTTCTGTGATTACACGCCCTGGACCACGTCCATGCTGACACACCACTACCAGGGATGGATGGGAGGAACAAACTGGCTCAATAGCTCATACTGCAAAACAAAAGCATATTTATTAATAACAAATCAAAAACCCCTCATGCGGGGACATCTCCACGTTCTTGACCTGCATTCAGCACGGCTTCTGCGAACTGTAGAGGAGCAGCAACAGGCTTGTTATAAAAACGCTGGAACACAGCTTCATTCGCCCATCCTGCTGTGGCGAGAATTTGGTCCATGGGCACCTCCATGACCCTCGCCGCTGACGTCGATGCAGCCCTGGTGGAATGAGACTTGAACACATTAGTGTCGATACCTGACTTACCCAAGACGACTCGAAGCCACCTGGATATCGTCTGGACTGTCACTCGATGATGAGGTCTCTTATGAGTGACAAGCAGGTATCTCTCCATTCCTCTGATGCGTGCCGTCACCTTGACATAGTGGCGGATATGTGAGGCTAAACATAGCCTAGCATCTGCGGGGTATGCCGGGAACTTCAGCTGCAGCCCTGTGCACCCAGGTCTATGCTGCTTTAGTAGCTCGTCAACGAAAAAGACTACTTCTGTAGGGGTAGATGTCATTCTGTCGACACGCAGTTTGTGTAGTGTCTGTACCCTCTGAGCTGAAGTCAGCGCTAGTAACATCACCAGCTTCATGGTGAGTTGGTCCAGTTGGAGCCCTTCCATGGGAGACCACGTCCTGAGCAGGGTTAATACGTCCCTGACATCCCAGGTGATATTATAGCGTGGTGTAGGCGGATTCATATTGAATATACCCCGCATGAGTCTGGACACTAGCCTGTTGGATCCTACCCCAATCTTGAGGTAGAATGATAGCGCACTTCTGGCGCTGTTGATGGCACTGTAACTTAAGTGTTCATCATGGTGCAACCCCGCGAGGAATTCCAGGACGTCGGTTATTGTCACGTCATCGTACGTGATGCGAGAGCGGCTGCAGTAGGCTTCCCACTTCTTAATATGCGAGCGGTATCTTCGCCTTGTGGACTCTCGACACGACGCCCCGATGGTATCCATGGTCCGAGCCGAGAGGCCGTATTGGACTAACGGCCTGTTCAGAACCTGCAAGCCAACAAATTTAAATAGCCATGGCAGGGATGTGGCTCCCCTGACACAGGGTGAGTAACCAATTGTGGGCAACCCTTCAAAAGGACCCAAGGTTCGTTGAGCATGTCAAAGACCACCGGATACCAAGGCTGTGTGGGCCAGTCGGGTATAATAAGGATGCCCTTGGCAGCATCTGCCTGAATCTTTCGCAATACCCGACTGATGAGGCAAAACGGAGGGAAGGCATAGAAAACCCAATTCCCCCAGTCCAGCGAGAATGCATCTAGCGCTATTGCCCCAGGATCTGGTTCCCATGAAACGTAGGCTGGTACCTGATGGTTCAACCGTGACGCAAAAAGGTCAATGTCCGGTTTACCAAATTTGGCTGTGACTTTAGCAAAAATCTCAGGATGCAACATCCATTCAATGTTGTCATTAAATTTGCGTGACCTGGTGTCCGCCACAGTATTAAGCTCACCTGGCAAATAGGTAGCTGAAATCCAAATGTCTCTTTGAATACACCAGAGCCAAATTGAGTTAGCCAATTTGTCACACGAAACTGACCTGGTACCACCCATATGGTTTAAATATGCCACAGCTGTGGTGTTGTCTATTTGGAGACGGACGTTTTCTCCAACAAGCTTGGAACAATATGCACGAAGTCCGTGGAATGCTGCCAGCAACTCCAAATAGTTAATCCCTTGAGTCAACAACATCGATGCCTCAAGGGTGTCCCATCTACCCCCACAACTAGAGCAATTATCAGTAGCTCCCCAGCCATTGGAGCTTGCATCAGTCTGTAAATATACCACCGGATTAGCCTCCCTGACAGGCTTAAATGAGTTGCTAATGTGACACACCCACCATTGCAACTCAGTTATCGCTTCGGACGGCAGCTGCATAGATCGATCGTAATGACCAGCGTTCCATTTTAACGCAGTAATTTTAGCTCTTTGCAAATTCTGATAATGCAAAGGTCCATATCGTGCTGCCGGAAACAAAGCCACTAACTTGCCAATTACTGTGGCTGTATGCCGAATCGATGGTATATTGGTGCCAATTAAATCTCTGCACACCTTAGTGACTTCCTCAATTTTGTTAATTGGTATAGTTATCCTCATGCTCATTGAGTTCACCGTGAACCCTAGGTAATCAATTACCTGGGCAGGGCAGAACTTTGATTTCTCTGGATGGACAATGAATCCTAATTGTTGAAATATATTGACAGCAGCTGCAACACCCTGTTCAGCCAATTGCAGGGTGTGGCCCACAATAAAGACATCATCTAAATAGGCCATAACTATATGATGTCGTTGTCTCAAATAAGCCATGATTGGCTTCACCAATTTAGTGAACAATCTAGGGGCTGTAGTAAGCCCATTAGGCAAAGCCTTATACTGCCAAAGTTGCCCCATCCAGATAAATTTCAAAAACCTTCTATCATCTTTCTGGATGGATACTGAATAATATGCATCCCTCAAATCAATGCATGCCATAAAGCAGCCATGAGAAATCAATGATTTGGCTGTTTCAAACGTATCCATTTTAAAATGAGTATATGTTACAAACGTATTCAAACGGGTTAGATCAATAATGACACGACAGCCTCCATCCTTCTTAGGTCTAGTAAATATGTTCGAAACAAATTCAATTGGCTCATGCACTGTTTTCTCAATCACACCCTTCTGTTCCAAACTTAAAATTTCCTTGTAACCTGCTGCCTGTTCTGCAGCAGACAATTTGAACGTACGACCAGGCATGTGCTGGGATGGAGGAATGTCGCCATTAATAAACTCAATTTTATGCCCCTGAATATTCCGCAACACATACTCATCACCAGTAAAATTACCCCATGCATCCAAAAACAACCGTAAACGACCACCAACATGGGAAGTTAAACAGAGAGAAAAGAGAGAACCAGACCCCCTCACCTCCGTGGTTACCGGCGGTCCTTGACACGTGTGGGTGGCCGTGGAGGTGCTGGGTTGGCTTGAGGGCGCGGCGTCTTCGATTTCCAAAAAGGTCTCTGCCGACCCTGTCCTAAAAAAGACCCTTGGTGCTGGTTCTGGTGTTGTTGTCGTTGTGGAGCTAGAGGGTGAGTCCTCGTCGAGGCACTGGCCGACCCTCGTGAGCGAATGTATGGAGCTTTTGAGCCGGACGGTGTGGGGGCACTCTTAGAGCGCATGATCCCCACCGTTTTGGCTTGTTCGTCAAGCTCTTTGACTCTCTTCGAGAGGTCCTCACCAAAGAGCTGACGGGGCGGCGGCGGCGGCGGTGGTTTGCACAATCCTGCAAACTTCGGGTTGAGTGCTGGGCGGATGCTGTTTTTGCGAAACCCGTTGATTTCGTGCTGGGTCGCGCACAATAAGGCCAGAGCATCTTCCTGGTCCAAATTCAGCTCGTCCTCGTCCACCGACCGCGCAAAGGCGGTAATACCGGCCGTGAGGAGTTTCAGGATCCGCTGCAATTGTAGCTCTTGTTGACGGATAGCCGCACTGATGTTGCCCCATATTGGCGTATTGACCACAGGCACGTTGAGGGAGTTGCAGTTTGATGGAGCCTTGTGACGGCTCATAGCCTGGATGAGGACTTCTTCCTGCAGCACCTGATTATTAAGAAAGTCCACTGTGGCTGCCAGCTTTGAATTGAGAGGAAGACCAGCCGTATGTGGGGCCGCGAATTTGGTCGCCACATCCAAAAGTTCCTCCGCTGGCACCTCCACCGGAGGTGGTACGGGATCCACCAGAACCTCCTCCTCGTGCTGCTCCAGGCTGATAGTAGATGTTGGTGAAGACGCCCTGTGCCTGTTGCTGCCCTGCTGTTGTTGACGTTGAAGCAGGAGCTCCAGCAGCCGCTCCATACGGTCAATACGCCCTTCACCCTGAACACTCAGGTGGTCGGAGTCCTCCGGCTCTGAAAAGAAAACCGGGCTCCTGTCATCGGCCCGCACCTCGTCGAGGCCCTGCCGGTGCCGGTAGTTGTCGCAAACAGCCGCCGAGGCGAAATTGCGCGATTCCTGCGCGGGCGTGTTCAATCGCCTCCGTTTAGCGAGAGCTGAAGCCGCTGCCACTAAGGGCACATGTGGCGAGGTGTCGGCCCCAGCCGAAGCATGGCTGCCTGGGGCCCGCGCAGTCTTGCCGGCTGCCCACATCGTGGACGTTGCCGACGCATGGTGCCGCCCACCCATCCATGGGGGGCTCGGCGACCGCGACGAGACCCGACTCAACCGACCCGTCCCGGCGTTGAGAGTCGGGGTGTGCCGGCTGGACCTCACAGCCGCCCCGGGTCTCGCCCTGGAACCTGACCGCTCCTCCGCGACAGGCAATGCCTTAGCCCTAACAGGGTTAGGCTTCTGGGCTCCTCCCCTCCCCCTTCTCGGAGGGCTGAGTGGAACAGGCCGTGCAACGGCACGCGCCCTGCTCGAGGTCGCCAGCGAGCCCGCTGACAACCTGACTGCCATGGCAGGGTCCCCCTGCTCTGGCGGCACACCACACTCCTCCTCGTCGAACTCCTCCGAGCTGTGGTGTGCTGGCGGATCTGGACCTGTGAACACAGGGCTTACCCACATCTCCGCCTGAGTCCCGGCCTGCGCTGCAGGTACTGCCGATGGTAAAGGCCCCGGAACTGTTGACCGGCGAACTCGTCCTGACGTCCTCCGGCCCTTCGAACTCCCATCCATGTCCTTGCTGCAAGACATAATCAGACAACAAGGACCACCAACTAAAGGTGGAATACTCACCTCCGTGGCCCCTATGAAGGGCTGGCGAGGAGCGCGCTCCACCGCCAGCCGTCGCAGCAACGCGTTACGACGATATGTCGAGCATGCGCGCCGGCGGGCTCTTCACGAAGTCACTCACGTGACTCCGAAATGAAATTTGGGAGAACGTATTGTTCATGGCATTCCAGATGAGGAAAACGGAGTTGTGTTATGTACTAATGGATTCTGTTTCCAGATCTCATTCCACCAGGGCTGCTACAACATCAGCAGCAAGGGTATTTATGTTCCGCTGGGTCGCATTGTTGCGGCTGGAGTATGGTCCATCAAATGAATCTCCAAACATCTGTAATGACCCATTGGTGAACCAGGAGTATTGTTAACTCTATTTATGTTCTGGTTATATGTTCCATCTGGGTGAGAGATGGAAATATTATTGTTTCATTTAAACAGCAACAGCATGTTTTACATCTATGTTATGACTGTATGCATTATGAATGTTTTCCCTTCATTTGTCAATGAAGCAGCTGTGGTTGTGTATACTCGTTTCACATGGCATGAAATCACAGAGCTTTGAAGTCTTCACGTAGTCACTCACGTGACTCCGAAGTAAAATAGTAAGATTAAACGAGAACTTACCAGTTTGAAGTTTGATCTTTATTTTATGAGGAGTCGAGTTGAGGGACTACGTGCCCTCCGCTCCCAGCCCTCATAGATTTCATCTGGTAGTTCTAGTCTTTATCTTACATTATACTTCAGTTATTATTTGCTGTGATTTCACACCGTTGCTTTGAAGATTGATGCACGAACGGCTGTACGGGGTTCTTCACGTAGTCCCTCAACTCGACTCCTCATAAAATAAAGATCAAACTTCAAACTGGTGAGTTCTCGTTTAATCTTACTATTTCATTAGTCATAATATACTTTTTGTTTTTGTTAATCTTATTCAACAACGAATGGCTAGTACAAGTCAAACATAATACAAGGGCATCTTGACATTACTCTATCTCATCTTTCAAGCAGGCCCCGCCATTGCCCCCTCCGCAAGACAATCATAAGCCCCCCCCCATTGTCTGCAAAGTTTCTGCGCTACTAGCGGCAGGGGACATGGGTGGTCTACCCAACTATTGCTGTTGTGTTTTGTTTACCAATGCTACACATTCCCACACAGAAAAAATAGGTATGAGGTCAATTTTAGGAGATAACACATCTGAAATTTGTTTTGCCAGATTCTTATGATCTTCTCTGCAGCTGGTCAACAAGAGATGCCGATAAGCGAGTTCGGTATTCCGAAAAGTGCAAGGACTCATGGGATTTGTCATAGGTCACTCGCGATAATCATCCTCGGCAACTGTGGCGCTGCATACACATAGATCCTGCGCCGGATCCACAGCCAGGATCAAACTCGTGTCCCCGGCACTGCAAGCACTGCCGAACCTCCACTGGACCATCCCCATCCCCCCTGAGCGCCCCACCCCCGGAGGGAGGCCGGAGAATGCCCGGGGCGACCCCGGACTGACGGGACACCGGCCCAGAGCAGTGGTTGCCTCGGCTCACAGCCAGTATTGAGAAGAAGAGCTAACTCCAGCCCAACTCCGCCCATCCCACTGGGGCAACTGACAGCCCTGGACTGACGGAACACTGGCCTGGAGCAGCGGCGACCCAGGCCCACAGCCAGCGTGGAGAAGAAGCGCCAAGTCCAGCCCATCTCTGCCCATCCCACTGGGGCAATGGACAGCCCTGGACCAACGGAACACTACACTGGGCCAGAGCAGTGGAGCTAGCACTTTTCCTCCGTGCCGGCGGCAAGCCTGGGCCGCCACCGCTCCAGGCCAGTGCCCTGCCAGTCCAGGACCGCCGGTCAACCTGGCGGGACAGGCAGAGCCGAGCCGGAGCCATTGCCCCCCCCCCCCCCCCAACCGTGGCAGCCGCAAGCCTGGGTCGGCACCCCGAACATTTCTGGCCGCCCCGGACAGCGACAGGACACCCAGGAGGGGACGGGGACGGCCCAGCAGCTACTCAACAGCTGGAGTAGCACCGGAGTCCTGGGCCCGGGCCAGACGAAATGCAGGTCTGCACACATGCAGCATCACAGCCACCAAGAATGTTTATCGCAAGACCCATGACCTGGGCATGCGCAGTCGGAATACGGAACTCACTTATTGCAACATCCGCACACCCTATCATTACCTTATTTAATTCCAATCATAATTAAGCAAATGGAGATTTGAATTTTTCTTGTACACATAGCCATAGAGTCATAGAGTAATACCATATAACCATATAACAATTATAGCAAGGAAACAGGCCTTCTCGGCTCGCCCAGTCCATGCTGACCATTTATTTTCCCCTAGTCCCATCTACCTGCACTCAGACCATACCCCTCCATTCCCTTCCCGTCCATATACCTATCCACTTTACTTTTAAATGTTAAAATCGATCCTGCCTCCACCACTTCTGCTGGAAGCTCATTCCACACAGCCACCATTCTCTGAGTAAAGAAGTTCCCCCTCATGTTACCCCTAAACGTCTGTCCCTTAATTCTCATGTCATGCCCTCTTGTTTGAATCTTCCCTACCCTCAATGGGAAAAGCTTATCCATGTTAACTCTGTCTATCCCTTTCATCATTTTAAAGACCTCAATCAAGTCCCCACTTAAACTTCTGCGCTCCAAAGAATAAAGACCTAACTTGTTCAATCTTTCTCTGTAACTTAGTTGCTGGAACCCAGGCAACATTCTAGTAAATCCCCTCTGTACTCTCTCTATTTTGTTGACATCCTTCCTATAATTAGGCGACCAAAATTGTACACCATACTCCAGAATTGGTCTTACCAATGCCTTGTACAATTTTAACATTACTTCCCTACTCCTACATTCAATGCTCTGATTTATAAAGGCCAGCACACCAAAAGCTTTATTTACCACCCTATCTACATGCGATTCCACCTTCAGGGAACTATGCACAGTTATTCCTAGATCCCTCTGTTCCACAGCATTCCTCAATTCCCTGCCATTTACCATGTACGTCCTATTTTGATTTGTCCTGCCAAGATGTAGCACTTCACGCTTTTCAGCATTAAACTCTATCTGCCATCTTTCAGCCCACTTTTCCAAATACAGTGTGGAAACAGGTCCTTCGGCCCAACTTGCCCACACTGGCCAACACGTCCCTATTAAATCTTTTCCCCTTCACCTTAAATCTATGTTCTCTGGTCTTCGATTCACCTATGGCAAGAGACTCTGTACATCTACCTGATCTATTCGTCTCATGATTTCATACATCTCAATAAGATCATGATTTTATACACCTCATCCTCCTGTGCTCCAAGGAGCATCCAGCACATTACAGATCTGAAATAATCATGATCATGATAAAAGCCAGATCTGAAATAAGGCCCAATACAGTTTATATCTATCTCATGACCTTCACATTAACCTAATACATTAACTTAGAACATCCTTTTTTGTAGCTTTATCATCATTCTTGACCTGAGTCACAAATAATCAGAGATCATTCTCCCACGATTATGTTTTAGAATAGAATAACTGAAACCACGTAAGTGTCAAGACAGGGCCAGGGAAAAATGAATTCCGACTCTGGGATAAATTGAAGATATAGTCACGGAGCTGAATAGATTGGTTGCAGAGAATTTATCGAAATCTGATCCAAAAACGCAACACCTGACAGATCTGTCTAACCTTAGGTTTTGAGAGATGGCAAACTTTCACGGTGATTTTAATCTGCATTAACGTAACAAAGAAAGTGTGCAAGTAAGTGACTAATACTCACTTGGTAAATGAGTAGAAATGATTTAAAAAAAGATAAAAACTGCCCTTGGAAACCAAGCACAAAAGTTTGGTTCCTGCAACAAAGATTTTATGTTCATATGTCTGGAAGATATTGGTTATGGGAAACCACAGAATAGCAGAATCATCAAAGGGTGATTTACTGATCTTTAAATTCAGTGCATGACAATCACTTTCCACGAACACTGCTATGAATCTCTCACTAGTCTCTGTCCCCTATGTTTCTTCTCTCCTGCATGCCCTTATATCACCGTTCAAGTGATTCCATGTGGACATATTATTAATGCAATTTTGCTGTTCCTAACATGCTGAATGATATTCTGAGTTTAATTTTACACGTAATAACTGTTAAGATTCTTACAGCATATTATATGTAATTAAAGAATATCAATTATCAGTTGGCCAATTCGATATTGAGCCTAGGAGGCTGCGTGGCCCATATGTTCGTCAGACTTACATTGGGATTGGTGTAACACTCTCGACTTGACTCTTGATGGTGAAATAAAGTGGGAAATACCCATACAGAGTGTGAGGAAGCTGTCACCTTGCTAACGTTCCAGCAGCAGTAATCGGTGTGCCTGAGTACCTAAGAACGCCATGACCTGTGGAACCTAAGAACTCCATTATCCATTGGGTGGCGCCAGCAAGTGGTTGCCTCGCCAACAGTCTGTCTGTCCTTTCTTCTGTTTTTGTTATTTTAATTATGCGTTAAAGAGTATGTTTCAGTGTTCCTTGATTTGTTTTATATGGAGGTTTGGGGGGGTGTGGCTGGGAGAAACTTTTTTCAATCTCTTAACTCGACGGAGATGTGATTTTTTTCCGTATTGTATCTCTGTCCCCACTGCGACCTAACATCGTGGAGTGGTGCGGCCTTTCCTGGAGACCGACTCAGCGTTTCAACCACGGGTGCGGCATGGACTTACCATCGTGGAGTTGCGATCCCTTTGCCGGGGATCGACTGTGGTGTGCTCCAACCGTGTGCCTGGGGACATTAACATCGTGGAGCCCGCGGTCCCAGGTTAGAGACCGATTCGGGAGCTCCAATCCGTGGAGAGTTTCAACTGTCCTGACAAGGGAGTTTCAATCACCCCGATGCAAGGGCTTCGGATCGCCGGCTGCGGGAGCTTTGATGCCCCCGACTGTGGATGGTTCGACAGCCCCGACCGCGGGAGAATAAGGAGGGAGAAGATTGGACTTTATTACTTCCCATCACAGTGAGGAATGTGGGGAGCCGTGTGGTGGATGTTTATGTTAACTTTTATTTTATATGTCTTGTTGATTTTCACTTAGTATGGTGTATGGTAACTCAAATTTCACTGTACCTTAATTGGTACATGTGACAATCAACTGGCCTTGAAACCTTGATGCCTACTCCTGCTGAGATCAGATCTTGGGTATACCGGGTCTGAAGAAAGATACCAACCCAAAATGTCATCTGCCCATTCCCTCCACTGACCCACTGACCGCCTCCAGCATTTAGCTTTTTGCTCAATATGTTCACCTCTGCAGTTTCTTGTATCTCTGAAAGTAAGTATTAGATGTGCACAGCGCATATAGTGAGCTCCATCTTTGGCAAAGCAAAGCATAGACATTCATAGGCAACATAACACAATTAATCCAAGGCTTTGCATATTATTTGAAAGACAGAGAATATCACATTACCAACTATGAGTATTTGTAATTTGTATTTTTGGCACCTTTTACAGATGTGGACCTCTTCCCCACCACATTAAAAAAAAAAGCCCAATCAAGGTGTCCTATCCACCATATTCAGGTGGTGCGACAGCACTTTGGAATTTCACTGTCTTGTACCTAATCTAATTTATGTTACAACATCATACATAGAAATATGATTAACCTGTAAAATGTAGCATTCATTGTTTCTAGTCAATTGTCACTTATTTTTTAGTAAATCTGTACTGTATGTCTGATGTTTATGAGGAACTCTCTCGTGATAGTAATCTTTGTACGGTTTTCACTGACGACACAAATGATCAGACACATACAAAAGAGCAAGGAGCAGTACACTGTGGCAGCCATCGTCAGCGCCAGCAGCAGCAAGAAGTCTTATTGAAACATATAAGATTATTAAGGGATTGGGCACACTAGAGGCGGGAAACATGTTCCCGATGTTGGGGGAGTCCAGAACCAGGGGCCACAGTTTAAGAATAAAGGTAGGCCATTTAGAATGGAGATGAGGAAAAACTTTCACCCAGAGAGTTGTGAATCTGTGGAATTCTCTGCCTCAGAAGGCAGTGGAGGCCAATTCTCTGGATGCTTTCAAGAGAGAGTTAGATGGAGTTCTTAAAGATAGCGGAGTCAAGGGATAGGAGGAGAAGGCAGGAATGGGGTACTGATTGTGGATGATCAGTGAATGGCGGTGCTGGCTCGCAGGGCCGAAAGCCCTACTCCTGCACCTATTGTCCATTGTCTATTGTATATTGTAAAACAAAAACGCTAGTCATTTCCAAAATGAACGGCTGGCATTTGTGGGACCATATGATTTGACTAGACTGCTGGAATGCCTTATTCAAAATTGCCCAACCATTACACAACTGCACTTGGCTTGGCATTTGGGAGTATTTTGGTTCCAAAGGAAAGTATTCAAATACCCACAAACATAACAGTGATGGCACCAAAACAATAGTGTTAACTCGCAGATCCTTGGGCTATACTGGCTGAAGGAGAAAGCTTTAATTAACTGAAATGACATAAAATTGTACAAGCACTCAAAGGGTATAAATGAAAGAGCAGTGTGGTAGGATTAAATACAATCCAGACCTGTAAGTAATCAGAAAATCCTTCAAATAGTATTGGTGGAGAGTGGAGGGTAGGATCCAGTGGAGACGGGGCATATCCAGCTGCTAAACACCAGGTTCACAGCTATGATCTGACACAATGGAGATGGATTTTGCACCACCAAGATTTTTCCATCTTCTTTTTAACTGCTCTCTGCGGAGAGACGGTAATGACCTGCCAGCGACATGGTGATACTTTGACTTTCCAGCTGTTGTTAAGTCATGTCCTTGGAAAATGTGGGAACATCTAATCTTAAAGAAGAGCAAAAGAAGGAGATGACAGTCAGTTCTTCCAATGACAATGTACAATTTGTATTCTTTTGTACCGTGTCTATTAAATCGTCTTGTTTTGGCAAGAACCACAGATAACAAACTCAGAAAGGGAACATCTTGTTAAAATTTATATGACTTTGACCTGCTCAAAACCACAGAATATCAGTTCAACGAAGGATTATCAACACATTGGAGACAATTCCGGAGGCAGATCCATGCGATGTTAACCAAATAATGCCTAATCACTGCCAATGTGATGTCTACTTACAAGATGTTTAATCATGTACTTATATGACTTCCACAGACATTTTAAACTCTACATTGGGTTTAACATGCTGTGTGAAGACAACACATCTGCAATGAAAGCATTTATCCTCTGCATAAACCGTGAAAGGACACTTGAAGTGCTAACCTAATTACGTATGTGTCAAACATTGTGAGAGTTCTAGCCTCCTCCAGACACTCAGGCAGCTTCCAAACTTCCACCAAGGTCACATTGAAAAATTGTCATCAAATTCCCTTGATTAGTTTGGGTATCAGGGGATACGGGGAGAAAACAGGCGAATGGGATTGAGTGGGAAAGATAGAGCGCCCTTCATAATGTTTTGGACAAAGACCCATCATTTATTTATTTGCCTCTGTACTCCACAATTTGAGATTTGTAATAGCAAAAAATCACATGTGGTTAAACTGTCAGACTTTTATGAAAGGCCATTTTTATATATATTTTGATTTCACCATGTAGAAATTACAGCTGTGTTTATACATGGGCCCCCAATTTCAGGGCACCATACTGTTTGGGATACGTGGCTTCACAGGTGTTTGTAATTTCTCAGGTATGTTTAATTGCCTCCTTAATGCAGGTATAAGAGAGTTCTCAGCACCTAGTCTTTCCTCCAGTCTTTCCATCACCTTTGGAAACTTTGAGGACCAACATGAGGACCAAAGTTGTGCCAATGAAAGTCAAAGAAGCCACCATGATAATTAGAAACAAGAATAAAACTGTTAGAGACATCAGCCTCTTACAATCAACTGTTTGGAACATCATTAAAAAGAAAGAGAGCACTGGTGAGCTTACTAATCGCAAAGGGACTGGCAGGCCAAGGAAGGCCTCCACAGCTGATGACAGGAGAATTCTCTCTCGAATAAATAAAGATCCCCAAACACCTGTCAACAGACCAGAAACACACTCCTAAGGTGTGGATTTGTCAATGACCGTTGTCCGCAGAATACTTCATGAACAGAAATACAGAGGCTACACTACAAGATGCAAACCACTGGTTAGCTGCAAAAATAGCATAGCCAGGTTACAGATTACAATTACAATTACCAAGAAGTAATTAAAAGAGCAACCACAGTTCTGGAAAAAGGGCTTGTGGACAGATGAGACAATGATTAATTTATATCAGAGTGATGGGAAGAGCAAAGTATGGAGGAGAGAAGGAACTGCCCAAGATCCAAAGCATACCACCTCATCTGAAACACGGTGGTGGGGGTGTTATGGCCTGGGCATGTATTACTGCTGAAGGAACTGGCTCACTTATCTTCATTGATGATACACCTGGTGGTGGTAGTAGCATAGTAAATTCTGAAGTGTATAGACACATCCTATCTGCTCAAGTTCAAACAAATGCCTCAAAACTCATTGGCTGGCGGTTAATTCTACAGCAAGACAATGATCCTTGGACATATATAACAAGCTTCCTCTATCACTTGGTATTTCCTGGGTTCTACCATTTATTCATTAATCTCCAAAATTGGGTTAGCTCACATTTTTCTGGATTAGATTCCATTTGCCTTAGATATTCTCATCAAACCAACTTATCAATATCATTCTGCAGTCAATGACTGCCCTCTTCACAAGCAACAATATCACCATATTTTATTTAATCTACCTTGTTAATCCATTGCTGAATATTGGATTTATAAAATCACCTCTTACTCCACTCTTACTTACCAAAGAGTTAAGGCCAATCGTATTTAATTTATTTTCAAAGCAATTGACATCTTGTAAATGAATTATTGGCACAGAACCTTCATTGAAGGATGAAGCTAAAATAGTAAAAAGATAAAATAGATGAATTAGAAAAACTAAGTTAAATCCTCAGCTCTGCTGTATTATATACAAGGAAGCTAAAGGTATGAGAATGGTACTAGATTATCTCACACAGGTACAGTGCATTCAGAAAGTATTCAGACCTCTTCACTTTTTCAACATTTTGTTACGGTACAGCCTATTTTAAAATTGATTAAATTCTTTTTTTAATCATCAATCTACATACAGTACCCCAGAATGAAGAAGCGAAAACAGGTTTAGAAATGTTTGCAAAGTAATTAATAACTGAAATATCACATTTACATAACTATTCAGATCCTTTGCTATGACACTCAGAATTGAGCATAGGTTCATCCTGTTTCCATCGATTATCCTTGAGATGTTTCTACCTGATTGGAGTCCACCAGTGGTAAATTAAATTGATTGGACATGATTTGGAAAGGCACACACCTGTCTATGTAAGGTCCCACAGTTGATACTGCATGTCAGAGCAAAAACCACCGAGACAAGATTGTGTCGAGACACAGATCTGGGGAAGTGTATAAAACAATTTCTGCAGCATTGCAGGTCCCAAAGAGCACAGTAGCCTCCATCATTCTTAAATGGAAGAACTTTGGAACCATCATAGAGCTGGCTGCCCGGCCAAACAGAGCAATTGGGGGAGTAGGGCCTTGGTCAGGGAGGTGACCAAGAACCCGATGGTCACTCTGACAGAGCTCCAGAGTTTCTCTGTGGAGATGGGAGAACCTTCTGGAAGGACAACCATATCTGCAGCACTCCACCAATTAGGCCTTTATGGTAGTGCTCGGATGGAAGCCACTCCTCAGTAAAAGACACATGACAGCCCGCTTGGAGTTTGCCAAAAGGGTCATTTTCTCTGGTGCTCTGGTCTGATGAAACCAAGATTTAACTCTTTGGCCTGAATGCCAAGCGGCACGTCTGGAGGAAATCAGGCACCGCTCTTCACCTGGCCAATACCACACCTACGGTGAAGCATGGTGGTGGCAGCATCATGCTGTAGGGATGTTTTTCAGTGTCAGGAACTGGGAGACTAGTCAGGATCTAGGGAAAGATGAACGGAGCAAAGTACAGAGAGATCCTTCATGAAAACCTGCTCCAGAGTGTTCTGGACCTCAGACTGGGGCAGAGGTTCACCATCCAACAGGACAATGTCCCTAAGCACACAGCCAATGCAATGCAGGATTGGCTTTGTGACAAGTCTGTGAATGTCCTTGAGTGGCCCAGCCAGAGCCCAGACTTGCACCCGATCGAACATCTCTGGAGAGACCCGAAAATAGCTGACATCGATGCTCCCCATCCAACCTGACAGAGCTTGGGAGCATCTGCAGAGAAGAATGGGAGAAATTATCCAAATAGTGGGTAATAGTGCCAAGCTTGTAGTGTCGTCTCTGGAATTCTCTGCCACAGAAGGTAGTTGAGGCCAGTTCATTGGCTATATTTAAGAGGGCGTTAGATGTGGCACTTGTGGCTAAAGGGATCAGGGGGTATGGAGAGAAGGCAGGTACGGGATACTGAGTTGGATGATCAGCCATGATCACATTGAATGGCGGTGCAGGCTCGAAGGGCCGAATGGCCTACTCCTGCACCTATTTTCTATGTCTATGTTTCTATGTCATACCCAAGAAGACCTGAGGCTGTAATTGCTGCCAAAGGTGCCCCAATAAAGTACTGAGTAAAGGGTCTGATTACCTATGTAAATGTGATATTTCAGTTATTTCTTTTTAATTACTTTGCAAAAATTTCTAAACACCTGTTTTCACTTTTTTATTATGGGGTATTGTGTGTAGATTAAAAAAAATAATTTAATCCATGTTAGAATACGGCTGTAACATAACAAAATGTGGAAAAGTGAAGGGATCTGAATACTTCCTGAATGCACTGTCTGTGGGGATAGGAGCAGGAGTAAAAAGATTTAAAATCTATATTAAAGCAACTTACAAAAGAAGATCTATGTTTAATATATTATTGGATGGATTCTTTAAACCTAAGACAATTCTTTGACTTCAGAGCAGAAAGCATGCACAACAACAAACAATGCAGTAGATATCATGCACAAGCATTTACAATTAGAATGAGACTTCCCATTCTTTTCTGGGCTGTAATATTCATTGATTTCCTACCTGAGTGTAGGAAAGTACGGCAACCCAACCTAACTCCAAACACGTCTGAAGAGTTTCTCTCTCTCTCGCTGACAAACAGGGTGGCACAATGGCTTGGTGGTAGAGTTGCTGCCTTTCTGACACACGCACAAGAACAGACCCGATTAAATCCTAACTATGGGTTCTGTCTGTACACAGTTTTTACGTTTTCCCCGTGACCACGTAAGTTTACTCCGGGGACTCGGTTTCCTCCCACACTCCAAAGACGTACAGGTTTGTAGTTTAATTGGCTCGGTACTATTGTAAATTGTCCCTAGTGTGTGTAGGATAATGGAGGTGTGCGGGGATCGCTGGTCGGCATGGACTTGGTGGGCCGAAGGGCCTGTTTCCGTACTGTATCTCTAAACTCTAATACTAAAAATCTCTTAGATGTAGAAGGACATGTGAGTGGCCCTCACGTGCACTGATGATGCAAGCATCAAAAGAGAATCCTAAAAACAGTCCATTCAACAACGTAGACATACACAAGAACAGAAGAAAACAGGAGAAGCCACCTGGACCTTAATCCCTACCCTGGGTTCAATATTTTCATGGTTGATCGGACCAGGCCTCAACTCCGCTTCTTTGGCAGTTCCAGATGGCCCTCAATCCCCTACCTTCTCTTTAAATAATTGCATTGATCCAGCCTCTACAACCCTCCAGACAATCATCCCCCACCACAAGAAGTAATTCCTATGCAAAACAGTTTTAAGGGACTTCATCCTGTAATTATGTCTGCTCGTTCAAGACTCTCCCACTAATGGAAACATTTTTACATCCACTCTGTCATCTGCTTCAGGATCCTACATGTTAAATAATATCACCCCTCATTCTTCCAATTTCTAAAGAATGCAGATCTTTTTATGCCCTTTATTAATATGGAATCTGGGGGAAAATGTACCAGGCTTAAGCCATCCAAACGTTTATTTTAATTGATTGGGGTCTTGGAAACGGAACAGTATTAAATTCCATCACAACATGTAGGAAGATTTAGGAAATCAAACATTCATCCAATTATCAAAAATGGCACCATACTGATTCCTTTAAAATGACGGAATATGTCAAATATGTTTTTGTATGTATAATGAAACTACACTTGCAGACTTGAAAACTATACAAGGAATTACAGTACAGTTAATCCTATAAACAAAAAGAAGGCCAAAAGGCTCACTTAATAGTAACACCAGCAAGAGAGCAAGTATGTTTTCATGCCAACAAAACCATATTGTAAGCCTTCTGCTTCAATGCTAAGTTGTGATAAAGCATGAGTATACTGTGGGAGAGCCCAGTGTTGCTAGGTGATAGACAAAGAATGGCCACCCTGCCATCAATTCATTAAAGAATTATAGAAACATATAAAATTCTTAAGGGATTGGACAGGCAAGATGCAGGAAAAATGTTCCTGATGTTTGGGGAGTCCAGAACCAGGGGTCACAGTTTAAGAATAAGGGGTAGGTCATTTAGGACTGACCTGAGGAAAAACATTTTCATCTAGAGAGTTGTGAATCTGTGGAATTCTCTGCCACAGAAGGCAGTGGAGACCAATTCACTGGATGTTTTCAAGAGAGAGTTAGATATAGCTCTTCGGGCTAATGGAATCAAGGGATATGGGGAGAAAACAGGAACAGGGTACAAATTTTGGATGATCAGCCATGATCATATTGAATGGCAGTGCTGGCTCGAACGGCCGAATGGCCTACTCCTCCACCTATTTTCTATGTTTCTATGTTTTTATTCAGGTCGTGTGAGAAAGAACTGCAGTTGCTGATTTAAATCGAAGGTGGACACAAAATGCTGGAGTAACTCAGCGGGACTTGCAGCATCTCTGGAGAGAAGGAATGGGTGATGTTTCGGATCGAGACTTCTTCAGACACTTTCTATTCAGGTTCATTTGCTCATTGGCTGCACATACCTTTGATTGAACATCTGACATGATAGATGTTTTGAAGAACCTTTTTTGTTAAATAAGTAAGGAGACTTGTTACACCTTGTTGCCTATCCAATGACATTTCTTTGAAAACAGACCAAAATTGAAGCAAAATACCTTAATTTTATTGTTTGGTTTAGTTAAGAGATACAGAGCATGCACTTCGGCCCACCAAGTCTGCACCAACAAGCGATTCCAACACATGAACACTATCCTACACACACTAGGGACAATTTACATGTATACCAAGCCAATTATCCTACAAACCTGTACAACTTTGGAGGTGAGAGGAAACCCTGGGGGAGAATGTATGACACAAAAGTGGGCGGTAACGTAAATAGTGAAGATGGTTGTCGAAAATTACAGCAGGATCTTGATCTATTGGGCAGATGGGCTGAGGAATGTTAGGTGGAATTTAATACAGAGACATATGAGGTGTTGCATTTTGGGAAGTAACATGGCAGGACCTACACAGTGAATGGTAGGGCTCTATGAAGTGTTGTAGAGCACTTGATCTAGGAGTACAGGGATATGGTTTGTTGAAAGTGGCACCATAGGTTGCTAAGGTCGTCAAAAGGGATTTTGGCACATTGGCCTTCATCACTCGGAGTATTGAGTATAGAGGTTGGGAGGTCATGTTGCAGTTATATAAGATATTGGTGAGGCCACATTTAGAGTATTGTGTTCAGTTCTGCACACCACATAATCGGAAAGGTGATGTTAAGCTGGAAAAGGTGCAGAGAGGATTTACAAGGATGTTGCCAGGACTCGAGGGCCTGAACTTTAGGGAGAGGATGAGTATGCTAGGACTCTATTGCTTGGAGTGCAGGAGGATGAGGGGTAATCTTATAAATCTCCAAAATCATGAAAGGAATAGATCAGGTAGACGCACAGAGTCTCTTGCCCAGAGTAAGGGAATCGATAACGAGAGGATATAGGTTTAAGGTGAGGGGGGAAAGATCTAATAGGAACCGTAGGGGTAACCTTTTCACACAAAGGGTGGTGGGTGTATGGAACTTGCTGCCGGAGGTGGTAGCTGAGGCAGGTACGATTGCAACGTTTGAGAAACCATTAGACAGGTACATGGATAGGACAGGTTTAGAGGGATATGTACCAAATGCAGGCAGGTGGGACTAGTGTAGCTGGGACATGTTTGTCGGTGAGGGCAAGCTAAGCTGAAGGGCCTGTTTCCACACTGGATCAATCTATGGACGGTCTGTCCATGCTTTTCTTGTATTTGTTGTATCGGATGAAACAGCAAAGGAAGTCGATCGACCATAAAGAGAACCTGCCCATTTTCTCCCTTGGGAGAGGAACTATAATTAGTTAAATCTGAGATCCTATGGCTGCTGATTGCTTCTGTTTAGTGAAAGTTAATCACCTATTAAAGCTAATATGAAACAAATTCTCTCTTTGCCTTGGGAAGTTATCAGAATGAGTGTCAATTGCAAACACCTGATTTTATTTTACTTTTTAAACTTTTATTTTTCAAAATCTGCCATTGACTGTTAGTCTGCCTATCACGTAATTTAGTATACC
Organism: Raja brachyura; assembly: GCA_963514005.1. The sequence continues at coordinate 23,930,222 of OY740784.1, read as the reverse complement.
AATCTTGCAATGTAGCTCCTCAACGACCTGCCATCCACATCCCACCATGACCTGCAGACTGACCCAGACAACTCCTTGTGTAGGAATGAACTGCAGATGCTGGTTTAAGTTGAAGATAGACACTAAATGCTGGAGTAACTAGTGGGACAGGCAGCATCTCCGGAGAGAAGGAATGGGTGATGTTTCGGGTCGAGACCCTTCTTCATAAGTTCATAAGCAATAGGAGCAGAATTAGTCCATTCAGCCCATCAAGTCGACTCCACCATTCAATTATGGCTGACCTATCTCTCCCTCCTAACCCCATTCTCCTGCCTTCTCCCCATAACCTCTGACACCCGTACTAATCAAGAAGACTGGGAAGAAGGGTCTTAACCCGAAACGTCACCCATTCCTTCTCTCCAGAATGCTGCCTGTCCTGCTTATTTACTCTAGCATTTTGTGTCTATCTCCAGAGAACCTGTCCCTGGCCTCACCCTGCCTGAGGATAGATACTCACTAGTCCAGGTCTGGTGAAATATCTTGGTAGAGCCTGGGTTGTTGCCATTAGAGGTCAATCACTGTTGCACAGGACAGGAAAGTCAAAGCTCCCAGCGGCACAGCAATGGACCAGCTCCTCAGCAAACAGGTCGACAGAATTTCACCGGCAAGCAAATGTTGGGAAGGCCACCACCTTGATGATCTGAGATCTCTCATCCAAATGGAAAAGAAGCAAAATGCCCACCGCTGTGTCTGCAAATACCAGTTGTCTGGTTAGAAGTCCAGGCCAATGGAGTGGCACAGTGGAAACATAAATCTCTTCATTTAAAAGACTCTTACAATCCGAACAGTCATTATTTCCTTCAAGAAATTGAATCAGCAAATAATGCGCAAAAGCTGAAATATTTTTGGAATTCATGGGGACATTGAGAGGTAACTGTAATTTTGACTGGACCCACAAAGGAGCAGCAATAATCATCCTTCAGTCTGTAACAGTTCATGGTGATCCCCTCACCACAAGTTGCCCTCATGTATTATAAATCATCTGAAGAAGGGTCTCGACCCGAAACGTCACCTTCCTTCTTCCCGCCACCCACCACCCCACCCTGCATCAGTCTAAAGAAGGGTTTCAGCCAGAAACGTTGCCTATTTCCTTCGCTCCATAGATGCTGCCTCACCTGCTGATTTTCTCCAGCATTTTTGCCTACCTATTATAAATCATTATTATGTAACAGAAAAAATAATTTCACACAATAAGCATCATTTGACGTAGTGCCATTTTAATTGCCAAAGCACAATGGCATTAAAGTATCCATTGTTCACTAAGTTTAGAGAAACAGCATGGAAACAGGCCCTTTGGCTCACCAAGACAACGCCGTCCTGCTATCCGCGTACACGAGCACTATCCTACACACTAGGGACAATTTTACAATTTTACGATTTTACCGAAGCCAATTAACCTTCAAATTTGCATATCTTTGGAATGTGGTAGGAAACCAGAGCACCCAGAGAAATTCCCACACGGTCACGGGAGAACATACAAACTCTGTACAGACAGTACCCGTAGTTAGGATGATAGAGGGGTCTCTGGTGCTCAGAGGCAAAACTCTACCGCAAACACCGTGCCCCTCTTATGTTAGCATAAAGGAAGTCAAGTTGCCTTCTTGGATGGGGTTCAGTGAACAACAGAAAGATAGCGATGTCAAATGCAACTTTAATGCTTTCGCAAATATCTAAATATATACATGTAAATGACAAATTTTAGTAGGACAAAGCAGTTTGTAGGTAGTAACTAAAAAAGGGACGCCATGATAAACAATAGATTTAGCTCTCCATTTTTCAGTTGATATATGCCTATGTTTTCCAGATGATAGAGTTCAGAGAATGTTGGAAACTAATACCTTTCAAGGCTAATCGTTTTACTGGGGAAAAAAACTGGAATGTATGAAATCTATTGATTTCATGTTTTCATTACAAACCATTTAAACCACATTTTGGATCACAAAGATTAATGAATGTATCAATCTCTGCTCTTGAAATAAAATACACTCACAAAATGAGAAAATGACTGATGAGAAATATTGTATGAACGATCAAAATTGTTCCTTCTCTGCTGCTTGAACTCATTAGATACAGTATCAGTGATTGTACAAGCCACAACCTTTTTTTAAAAATGCTGCTGCAGAAAAAATTAATAACTCGGAATTTGCTACCAAAATAACATTATCTAATTGTGAATTAAATGTTATAACTGCACGAGTTGTTTGGCATGGTGTGACAAAGAGGAGATGACAATTTTCAAAATGGCACTGCTGGTCTAAGAAAATTACAGCTTGCCGTTAGCTTCATGTCATTTCCGTATTTGAATATAAACCTCAGTCTAAAAAGTTCAGGCATAAGCTCAGTGTCTAAGTGCCTATAACTGCCTTTATTTTTTTTCTAATGAGGTGCCTTATACTCCTTAAATATCACTCAACCTCTCTGACCCCAAAAATGAACAAATGGACACCTTGTTTCATTCCTACATTTCTGGCAGATATATTTAAAATTGTTAATGTTTTCTTAAATGCTCTTCCTGTTATTCTATAAGTGTAGTTATTTATTTGCTTATTATACTTACCTACTGCTTTAACTAATTTTATGCCATCCGCAATTTTTGTATGGGAAACATTTGATGAAATAAATTAAATGCTGCAAAATATATATCTGGGGGATTGGATTTTTTCTTTCAAAAACTGTTAAGATATGAGCAGCAAATGTCCAATGCTGTTTGCAGCCACAGGAAATGCTGTTTCATATAAACTGTCCACACAACATGACACGGAGAGTATTCTTTGAGTAAATGGACACATGGCAAAGTAGGTTAAGTACATGGTTTAATTTGTTATAGAGTTACTGTATGTATACAGCTATTGCACAAATATATGTTATTTCCTATTTTTCAGTTGATGTGATTTATATCAGTGGCATCCTGATTTCATTTCGGAGTCACGTGAGTGACTTCGTGAAGAACCCGCCGGTACGCATGCGCGACATATCGTCGCAACGTATAGCTGCCGACGACTGGCGGTGGGGTGCGCTCCCCGCCAGCCCTTCATAAGGGACCGCTTAGGTGAGTGACACTAACCTTAAGTTGGTTGGTCCTTGTTGTTTGATTTCTCTTTCAGCAAGGACATGGACGGGAGTACGAAGGGCCGAAAGACGTCCGGTCGGAGTCGTCGGCCATCTGTCCCAGCGCCCTCATTATCGACTACACCTGGGGCCGGGAGGAAGGCGGGAAAACCGGGGAGCTCTGTTCCTGCAGGTCCGGACCCGCTAACACACTGCAGCTCCGGGGAGGAGTTCGAGGAGCAGGACTGCGGTGTGCCACCAGAGCAGGTAGACCCTGCTGCAGCATTCAGGTCGCCAGCGGGCCTGTTGGCGACCTCGGGCAAGGGGTCGCGTGCAGCTGCACGGCCCTCCCCCCTCAGCCCTCCGAGCAGGGGGAGGGGAGGAGCCCGCAAGCCTAACCCTTCAGGGGCTAAGGCATTACCTGCCGCCGAGCTGCGGTCTGGTTCAACGGCGGGACCCAGGTCCACTGTGAGGTCCAGTGTCCACCCCCCAACCCTTGACGCCGGGACGGGTCGTTTGGGTAGGGTCCCGCCTCGGTCGCCGAGTCCCCCATGGATGGGAGGACGAGACCGTGCATCGGCAAGGTCCACGATGTGGGCAGCCGGCAAGCCCGCGCGGGCGTCGGGTCTCCATGCTCCGGCTGGTGCCAACTCCCCGCCGCATTTGCCCTCCGTGGCAGCTGCTTCCGCTCCCACTAAATGGAGGCGGTTGAACACATCTCCCGCGCGGGAATCGCGCGGTTTCGCTTCGGCGGCTGGCAGCGACAACTACCGGCACCGAGATCGCCTCAACGAGGTGCGGGCCGATGAGAGGAGCCCCAGCAATATTTCTGAGCCGGAGGACTCCGACCACCCGAGTGTTCAGGGTGGTGGGCGTATTGACCGCATGGAGCGGCTACTGGAGCTTCTGCTACACAGCCAACAGCAGCAAGCGTCCAGCATCGACAGGCACAGGGCAGTCTCACCAGCTTCCATTGCCAGCCTCGAACAGCCTGACGAGGAAGGATTTGTCGACCTTACACCACCTCCGTCGGAATTGCCGCCGGAAGAACTTCTCGATGTGGCGGCGAAGTTCGCTGCTCCACACACGACTGGGCTTCCTCTCAACCCAAAACTGGCTGCCACTGTGGACTTCCTCACAAACCATCAGCTCCAGGAGGAAGTCCTCTCTCAGGCTATCCATCGCCACAAGGCTCCGTCTAACTGCAATGCCCTCAATGTGCCTGTGGTCAATACGCCCATATGGGGCAACATCGGCGTGGCTATCCGTCATCAGGAGTTGAAACTCCAGCGGATCCTGAAGCTCCTCACGGCCAGTATTACCGCCTTTGCGCGGTCGGTCGACGGGGAAGATCTAAATCTAGACCAGGAGGATGCACTGGCACTGTTATGTGCCATCTAACATGAGATAAATGCCTTTCGTAAACACAGCATCCGCCCGTCACTCAACCCGAAGTTTGCTGGGTTGTGCAAACCACCGCCGCCACCGCCGCCCCGACAGCTCTTCGGAGAAGACCTCCTGAAGAGGGTCAAAGAGCTCGACGAGCATGCCAAGACGGTGGGACTCATGCGGTCGCAGATCGCCCCCAGACCGTCGGCCCCGAAAGCTCCACTTGCCCGGCCACGAGGCCCGGTTGCCACATCAACCAGAACTTATACTTCGGCTCCGCCTCGCTATCAACAGGCCCAGCAGCAGCGGACTTTTTTAGGGCCAGGTCTGCAGTGGAAAATGAAGACACCACACTATCAGCCCAACCCAGCACCTCCACGACCAACCAAACATGTCAAGGACCGCCGGTAACCATGGAGGTGAGGCGGTCTGGTTTTCATTTCTCTGTTCCTTTAACGTCACATGTTGGTGGGCGCCTCCGTTTTTTTTCTGGGGCATGGGGGACTATTACTTCCGATGAGTTTAGTTTACACAGTATTCGGGGTTATACTATTGAGTTTATTAACGGGGACATTCCTCCATCCCAGCATATGCCTAATCGGAAGTTTACGCTGTCTGCCGTTGAACAGGCAGCAGGCTCTGCTGAGATTTTGCGGTTAGAACAAAAAGGCGTGATAGAAAAAACTATGCACGAGCCAATTGAATTTGTCTCCAATATCTTCACCAGACCGAAAAAGGATGGAGGTTGTCGAGTGATTATTGATCTGACCCATCTGAATACTTTTGTAACATACACCCATTTTAAAATGGACACTTTTGAGACAGCCAAATCTTTGATTTCGCATGGCTGCTTTATGGCATGCATTGATTTAAAAGATGCGTACTATTCTGTATCCATTCGGAAACATCACCGGAAGTTCTTAAAATTTGTTTGGATGGGTCAGCTCTGGCAGTACAGGGCTTTGCCAAATGGGCTTACTACAGCCCCTAGACTATTTACTAAATTGTTAAAACCTATTATGGCTCAGTTACGAATGCAGCAGCATATCGTAATGGCCTATTTGGATGATATCCTGATTATTGGCAAAACCCTGGAGGCAGCTGAACGGGGAGTTTCAGCCACTGTCGCGATTTTTCAGCGGCTGGGGTTTATTGTCCATTCAGACAAATCCAAGTTCTGTCCTTCCCAGGTCATGGATTATCTGGGGTTCACGGTGGATTCCAATTGCATGAGGGCCACCATACCGACTAATAAGGTTGGGGATGTCACCCAAGCATGTCAGGATTTGGCCTGCGCCAGTACACCATCAATTCGACAAACAGCTAAGGTGATTGGTAAAATCGTAGCATTGTTTCCAGCAGCCTAATACGGGCCTTTGCATTATCAAAATTTGCAAAGAGCCAAGATCTCCGCGTTAAAGCGGAACGCTGGTCATTTCGATAGACCAATGCGGCTGCCTTCTAAAGCTCAAATTGAGTTACAATGGTGGGTGCTCCATATCAGTAGCTCATTCAAACCCATTATTGTGCCCAATCCGATGGTGTACTTGCAAACCGATGCAAGCTCCTATGGCTGGGGAGCTACGGATAACTGTTCTAGTTGTGGGGGCAGATGGGACACCCTTGAGTCTACCATGTTGTTGTCACACGGGATAAACTATTTGGAGCTGCTTGCAGCGTTTCACGGACTTCGAGCTTATTGTTCCCATCTTATTGATGCTCATGTCCGTGTCCAAATAGACAATACCACTGCGGTGGCATATTTAAACCATATGGGAGGTACCAGGTCAATTTCATGTGATGAATTGGCTAATACAATTTGGCTCTGGTGCATTGACAGAAATCTTTGGATTTCAGCTACCTATTTACCAGGTGAGCTCAATACTGTGGCGGACACCAGGTCACGCAAGTTTAATGACAATATCGAATGGATGTTGCATCCTCAAATTTTTTCCAAAATTACAGCCAAATTTGGTCAACCGGCTATCGACCTCTTTGCGTCGCGGTTGAACCATCAGGTACCAACATACGTTTCATGGGAACCAGATCCTGGGGCAATGGCGATGGATGCATTCTCGCTCGACTGGGGGAATTGGTTTTTCTATGCATTTCCCCCGTTTTGCCTCATCAGTCGGGTATTGCGCAAGATCCAGATGGATGCTGCCAAAGGCATTCTTATTATACCCGACTGGCCCACGCAGCCATGGTATCCGGTGGTCCTTGACATGATCAGTCAGCCTTGGGTCCTCTTAGAGGGTTGCCCGCAATTGGTTACTCACCCTGTGTCAGGGGAGCCACATCCCTGCCATCGCTACTTAAATTTATTGGCTTGCAGGTTCTAACCAGGCCATTGCTGCAGTATGGCCTCTCAACTCGAACCATGGATACCATTGGAGCGTCGTGCCGAGAGTCGACCAGGTGAAGATACCTTTCCCACATCAGGAAATGGGAAGCCTACTGTAGCCGCTCTCGCATCACCTATGACGATACATCCCATAGCTGACGTCCTGGAATTCCTCGTGGGGTTGCACTATGATGAACACTTAAGCTACAGTGCCATCAACAGCGCCAGAAGCGCGCTGTCGTTCTACCTCAAGATTGAGGTAGGATCCAACAGGCTAGTGTCCAAACTCATGCGGGGTATATTTAACATGAATCCGCCTACACCACGCTATAACATCACCTGGGATGTCAGGGATGTACTAACCCTGCTCAGGACGTGGTCACCCATGCAAGGGCTACAGCTGGACAAACTCACCATGAAACTGGTGATGTTACTAGCACTGACTTCAGCACAGAGGGTACAGACGCTACATAAACTCCGCGTCGACAAGATGATCTCTACCGCTGGAGAAGTAGTCTTCTTTATTGATGAGCTACTAAAGCAGCATAGACCTGGGTGCACAGGGCTGCAGCTGAAGTTCCCGGCATACCCGCCGATGCTAGGCTATGTTTAGCCGCCCATATCCGCCACTATGTCAAGGTGACGGAACGCATCAGAGGAATGGAGAAATACCTGCTTGTCACTCACAAGAGACCTCACCATCGAGTGACAGTCCAGACGGTATCCAGGTGGCTCCGGGTCGTCTTGGGTAAGTCAGGTATTGACACTAATGTGTTCAAGTCTCATTCCACCAGGGCTGCATCGACGTCGGCGGCGAGGGTCATGGAGGTGCCCATGGACCATATTCTCGCCACAGCAGGATGGGCGAATGAAGCTGTGTTCCAGCGATTCTACAATAAGCCTGTTGCTGCTCCCCTACAGTTCGCGGAGGCCGTGCTGAACGCAGGGCAAGAACGTGGGGATGTCCCCGAATAAGGGGTTTTGCTTTGTTGTTAATAAATATTCTTTTGTTTTTCAGTATAACCTGGTTTCAGCAACTTGTTTGCTCCCATCCATCCTTGCTAGTGGTGTGTCAGCATGGACGTGGTCCAGGGCGTGTAATCACAGAAGCTTTGAAGTCTTCACGAAGTCACTCACGTGACTCCGAAATGAAATAGTAAGATTGAACGAGAACTTACCAGTTCGAAGGTTGATCTTTATTTCATGAGGAGTTGCGGTGAGGGATTTCGTGCCCTCCGCTCCCAACCCTCGATCATACTCAACTGGTAATTAGAGTCTCTTCAATCTTACTATGCCAAGTCATTTCTGTTGTTGTTTCTGTGATTCCACACCGCTACTTTGAAGAATGTCGCGCATGCGTACCGGCGGGTTCTTCACAAAATCCCTCACCGCAACTCCTCATGAAATAAAGATCAACCTTCGAACTGGTAAGTTCTCGTTCAATCTTACTATTCTGCACTATATTTTGCATTTCATTTCAACTGCAAACTGAAAGAATGCTTTCTATACCAAATCCAATCATCTTCTTGCATTGGGGTAAATTAAGTACTCCCATTATCACTATTCTGTGTGTTTAATTCAGAAAATTCCATAAAAGTAGATCTGACTTCCAACTTCTATTAGTTGAACAAAACACAAAGTGGTGGAGGAACTCTTCAGGGTTCCCAACAAGAAGGGTCCCGACCAAACTATCACATGGTCATTCCCTCCACAAATGCTGCCTAATTCACTGAGATCTTCCAACACTTTGTTTTGGCTCAAGATTGCAGATTGTGCAGTTTCTTGTGTCTCCAACCTGCATTACCTGCTGGACTATAATATACTACTGCAGCATCATAGCTCCTCTTTGGTTACTCACCTTATCCACGAAGATGTTGCAGGGAAGAAGTTAAATGTTGATTCTTCCAAACATGTGCATTGAGTTCCAGCTGCCTATTCCACTTCTTTCTTTATTTTCTCTGGTGGAATCCAAAGTGTGGGGATGCATACAATCACCAACCGACACTCAACAATGGGTACATTACCATTTTTTGTCCACTGGCCTTGCGCTCTCAAGTGCGCCACTTTCGAGTGCTGTAACTTTTAATTATTTCTTACTGATCAGTCCTCTCATATGACTCAATGCAATCATTCATTCTCCTGGCTTTTCATATCTCATTTGCCACTATGATTATCTCCACTCACCTAGTGTAAGTGCTTTGCAGATCAGGTTTTGGGTAATCAGAAAGACTTGTACTTTAGCTCTCTTTCTAGTTAATCTATCTAAAACTATGACTATAGCCATGAAAAAATGTTTTTTGCCTAACCTACCTCTACCCCAACGGAAAATTATCCTGTGGTAAAATAAGAAGGTATTCCCTGGGATTTTGTAAACAGTGCGAAAGGAAATGTGATGTAACCAACAGCCAATATTATTTGCCCAAAACTTATTAAACTGCCAGCAGACACCTTATTAGTTTGTGAAACTGACAACAACTGACAATAACTATGTTAGTTAAACGGGGAACTAATTCATTGATTCATAGAGTTATACGGAAGGAAACAGGTCTTCGGCCCAAACTGCTTATCTACACAATCTTCCACTTCAGCCCAACTTGCGAGGCTACACAATCCTCCTGACTATGATGCTTATGTACACAACCCTCCACTATCATCCTCTGCATCCTACCTCTAAACTAATTTTGTATCCAATTTGCCATCTCACTCTGGATCCCATGTATCCTAGCCTTCTGGATCAGCCCACCGTATCAAAGATTTTTGGCAATGGTACTCCATTGTTCACAGGGATCAATGTTGTGCCTTTGTAATTGCAGCTAAAACAAAATCAATTATTTTATATGAACTTTAACTTTTACGCACTATCCCCTTTGCAAAAAAACATTAAAACGGGTAAACCTCATTGAATGTGATGTAACTAAGATTTCCATGGTGTAGTCTTTCAATATCACTACTTACTGAACACACAGGCCCTGAAAATGTAATTATTTCTGTGTCAAATGTCATGACCTGAGGAAAAGCACACCTGCTTTAAGCACATCAGTTTTAAAGTTTGTTTATGGTATTACTGTTTCTACCTTCTTCTCATGCATTAATTCCATTACTTTCTGCATAAGAGCAACATAAAATGTGTGATTTTTTTTCCTTAGATTATTGTCTGCAAGAATTCATCAAACTGTTTGAATCTTCATCAAGTTTCATAAGATACTGTAGTGGGATATCTTACAACCTTTAAAGAGGCAACTGGTTGCCAGCAAATGTCAGGAAATGATTAAACCAATGACTGAGCAACTATCAAATGTTTGTTTGCAGATTTTTTGAAGGTCAATGGCGAGTACACCCATAGTTTGCAGAACTCAGAACCCATGCCCGTGAACAGTCCCGTTTCCAGTTTAGCAGATGTGGACTACCACATTCCTAAGTCACAATTTTCCGAAAAGATTTAGCTAGTGACATATTGTGCATATTAATGTGAGTCATAGTCATAGAGTGATAATGTGTTTATTAGCGAGTAGCCAGAGGAGTTAATGAGGGACTATCCCAATGTTTAAGAAACAGTTAGACAAGTACATGGATAGGACAGGTATGGAGGGATATTGACCAAACGCAGGCAGGTGGAACTATTGCAGCTGGGACAGATTGGCCGGTGTGGGCAAGTTGGGCCGAAGAGCCTGTTTCCACACTATCACTCTATGACTATGACTCTAGGGCTGCAGATTTCTATTTCACATTTCCCTTGCTGTTCCTTAAACACTTGTTTTAAATTCTGTGATCAACATGCCAAACAAAACCTCACCATTTTGTATATCTTAATTAGATCGCTTACCTCTGTCTTCTCAGTGAACAATTAACCCTGACCTCACAATAGTCGAGTAAAGAAAACAGGAAACACTTTCATTTCATATGTTGCAAAGCATCAATACTTAATGGATATAATGTTTTACAAATCCACTCATTTATATGATCAGGCACTTTTTGGCCAAAGCCAATTTGTGTAGTGAAATTGTGCGGTGAAATTTTGCTCACTTTGTTAGTAATATAAAGAAAATGTGCAAAAGGTGCTTGCTAGAGCTGCAGCACAAACAACATTAGGTTTTCTCTTAGAACCTCCAGACATGGAGTTTGTACGTTCTCCCCGTGACCTGCATGGGATTTCTCCAGGTGCTCTGGTTTTCTCCCACATTCTAAAGACACAAAGGTTTGTTGGTTAATTGGCTTTGTGTAATTATTCCTAGTGTGTATAGGATAGTGCGGGGATTGTGCGGGGATTGCTGATCTGTGTGGATTCGGTGGGCCAAAGGGCCTGTTTCTCTAAAACATGACTCAGCGAAGCCTAAAATATTCTAGGAACCTTGAAACACTAACTTAATCAGTAAACTCTTTAACAATGGGTATAAAAACAAACTGCTGGGGAAACCACAGTAAGTCAGGCAGCATCTGTGGAGAGAAATTAACAGACTCTTATGTAGGAAGGAACTGCAGATGCTGGTATACACTGAAGATAGACAAAAAAATGCTAGAGTACTGTAACTCTCTTGAGAGAACGACTGGGTAACATTTCGGGTCGAGACCCTTCGGTCTGAAGAAGACCCTGCTTCACTTCTTCGGTTCTTGTCCATTTCACCTCCACAAATGCTGCCGCTGATGCCCGCCCGAACAGAAGTTCTGTGAGACTCTCTCTCACTGCCAACCCTCTGTGATTCCTATGGCTCTCAAGCTCTTTGACCATGTTGTCACCTGGATCCCTATCACAGCCACATGTCCTTCCATAATGGATCTGCCTTTCACTTGCTGGCTTTCGTTCCACCACTTTGACTCACCTCTTCCCACCAGCGATCACTCCTCCACTCCATCAATCTGAATGAGGCACCCGACCTGAACTGTCTTCTGTCCATTTCCTCCACAGAAGCTGTCTGGCCCTCTAGTAGATTGCTTTTTTACACAAGATTCCAGCATCTGCACTTTCTGTTGCCTTCAACCCTTTAACAATGATTTTCTTACAGTTTTGGGACACCCAGAATAAAATCACTGCACAGTCACTGGGCCTTTCATAACAACTCTACAAGATCTTTATTACTAATCATTTGAAGTCAATTTTTATATTTTGTCATTTGTAATTTTAAGGGAAAAGTCATATCATTTTGCAATAAACCCGATCCATTTTCTTGTACGTAAATGAGTGATATGAGAACCTGCCTGACTATTATTACTTGGCCCATTTAAATTGAAATGTTGAACTAATTATTGCTTGAGCATGTCAGTGTTGAGAAATAAAGTTGTTTTACATTGAGGGTTTCAATACATATTGAAGCCTTTGGAAAGCCGCCATCCTATAAAAATTCAGACCCATGCACAATTGGTATTTTTGCTTTTATTAGGAGAAGCAATATGAGTTTCCAAGACAATTCTGGTGCAATTCATGTGTTTATATGTAAGGGGCATGTATAATATGTATTATTTGTATAATATGTATATAGTGGGCAGGAAGGAACTGCAGATGCTGGTTTTAACCGGGTAGACACAAAAAGCTGAGGCAACTCAGCGGGACAGGCAGCATCTCTGGAGAGAAGGAATGGGTAACGTTTCGAATGAAGGATCTTGACCCGGAATGTCACCCATTCCTTCTCTCCAAAGACGCTGCCTGTCCTGCTGAGTTACTCCAGCTTTTTGTGTATATAGTGGGCCTCAGTAATGAACTGGACCCACTTCAATTTGCCAACTGCCACAACGGTTCAACAGCAGCCACTTAATTCTGCTCTGAAACACTTGATTGAACAAGAGAAGTGAAGAGAGGAGGAGTGGAACGTAAAGCCAAAGGGAGGACTATGGTTGGAATGGTACAGGGGGAATAAAAGGGAAATGGAGAACTCAGAGATGGGAGGGTGGAGATGAGCATAAGGAGGAGGGGAAAGGAACAAGGTGATGGAGGTGGTGGGAGATATGTATGCTACAGGGTAGGGTGGGGTGGGGTGGGGAGAGGGGGAAGAGAAGGGGAGTTAAATTGTCCTTTTGCATAAGTGATGGCATAATTAAAGGGTAATCAATGGACATGTAAGAGGGAATCGGAATTAAGGGAAATAGTGGAAAGGGAATGTGACTGAAGGCATTGCTCTGCAGGGAACTGACACAGACCTTAGCATCATCGTGAGTAAGTAAGTAAGTATTGGAATGTTGTCAGTGCTTAAGACACGTTTGGGAGCCTGCCATACAGTAAAGTCTCAGTGCAGTGCCCAGTTCATGTCTTCCTTTTACTGGGGAAATACTTCATTTTAGTTTTTAGTTTTAGAGATAGAGCACGGATAAAGGCCCTTCGACCCACCAAGTCCACACTGACCAGCAATCCCTGCACACTAGGGACAACTTACATATATACCAAGCCAAATGACGTACAAACCTGTATGTCTTTGGAGTGAATTAAAAGTGTATCCTCGGCAAATGTGGTGCCGATCGTTTGTTTATTTGGATGGTAACATCAGACTGGCCGACACAGCAGAATGTTTGCCGGGTGAATCATGTTGCATGGATATTTGAACCCTGACCTCACAATAGGGATTAAAATCTTCTTTCACTGTCAATTTGAGCTTCCACATGAAACCAACTTTCAGACTCACTGCATTACATATAAATGCATATCATGTTTTATTGAAACCAACCATAAAGTTGGCTTAACATGGACGTGTCCTGATTGCAGTTATTATAGGAAATTAAAAGACTACGAAACAAAAGCATTATTTAGTCATTGTCGTTTGCTCCTGCATTTTGTACTGAGATAGCGCATCTATTTTTCAAAAGTATATGGATCATCTGACTTTATTTGTCCCAAATTAATGCATGCCTTCGCTTCTCATATAATAGACCAACACCAATACCATCCCTTCCCACCCTCACCGGGCACTTTCCCTGGCAACTGCTTGTCGCTTTACCTCCCCCCTTGACTCCATTCAAGGGCCCAAGCAGTTGTTCCAAGTGCGACAGAGGTTCACCTGCACCTCCTCCAACCTCAACTATTGCATCCGCTGCTCCAGATGTCAGCTGATCTACATCGGTGAGACCAAGCGTAGGCTTGGCGATTGTTTCGCCGAATACCTCCACTCGGTCCGCATTAACCAACCTCATCTCCCTGTGGCTCAGCACCAACTCCCCCTCCCATTCCGAATCTGACCTTTCTGTCCTGGGCCTCCTCCATGGCCAGAGTGAGCAACACCGCAAATTAGAGGAGCAGCACCTCATATTCCGCTTGGGCAGTCTGCACCCCAACGGCTTGTACATTGACTTCTCCAATTTCCGGTAGCCCTTGCTGTCTCCTCCCCTTCTCAGCTCTCCCTCAGCCCTCTGGCTCCTCCTCTTCCTTTCTTCTTCCCGCCACCCACCCCCCCCACCCTGCATCAGTCTAAAGAAGGGTTTTAGCCAGAAACGTTGCCTATTTCCTTCGCTCCATAGATGCTGCCGCACCTGCTGAGTTTCTCCAGCACTTTTGTCTATCACGATGCAAATATAGGTTTATGACTGGGTTGAGTTCCTGGGAACTGATTGTAACCAGAAATGTTCGCAAGCCAAAATGAACAAAATATGTCTTATGATCTTATGATCGATCTCATGCAACAGAATGATGAGTTTCATTACAATTTTATGTGCATCTGCTTGATTACTTCATTTCAGCTGCAAATGGATGATCCATTTAGGAACCCACTAAAGTATAATCTAAGGCCTTTGCTCATTGTGAAATCATTGTTCATTGCTCATTGTAATTCATATTTATGACTGTGGCTCTCATCAGAATAAGGCAGGCACTTCAACTGCCTGGAATAGACATTTTCAAATGCTGGTTTGGAACTAATGTCGGGCAAGAATAGATTGGAAATTGGAAGGACTTGTCTTTAACCTGTTCAGTGCCACGCCCGAGTATACTCGGGTCAGGGCCGATAGTGAAAACTTGGCAGTGAACAGGTTAATTCCTTTCTGGTTACATCGGGCAGGAGTTAGACTGGTGCATCTACCTGGTTGTGCCTATTTACCACAGTCAACTCTGGCATGGCTGGGCTCTTCTGAGGACCAGAGAGTTTTGTAATCATTCTACAGTATTTCAGGGACTCCAGACAAAATCAATCTTCACACTTCAGTGGAGTGCCGAATATTAAATATGGCAAATATTTATCCCTGAACTAAGATCATCAAAATTGATATTTGTTTGTTTGTGGAACTCTGTACACGACTATATGACTGCTGTATCTCCCACTTTACTGCAGTGAAAAGCAAATCATATTTCTGAATGCCCCAGAAAAAGGATGCAATTTAAGCGCAGACGACGCAGGAGAAGTCCTGACCCGAAATGCGGTCTTACCATTTACATTCACCGGTGCTGCCTGACCCATTTAGTTAATTCAGCACTTTTTCTTGCTCAATATCCCAGCATCTGTAGCCTCTTGAGTTTCCAAGTTTACCACTTTGCCAAATCTAGTATACATTATTTGCTCATCTCAATCTGGGTGATTTTGTAATTAGGTCACAACACAGTAGTGCAGCTATAGCGTTGCTGCCTTACAACACCGGAGACCTGGGTTTGATCCTGACCACGGGTGCTGTCTGGAGGGAGTTTGTATGTTCTCCCTGTGCATTTTCTCCAGTGTTCTAGTTTTCTCCCACATTCCAAAGATATACAGGTTTGTAGCTTAATTGGATTCAGGAAAATTGTTAAATTGTCTCTAGTATGTAGGATAGTGTTAGTGTATGGGGTGATCGCTAGTCGGTACGAACTCAGTGAGACAAGGAGCCTGTTTCCGTGCTGTGTCTCTGACGTCTAAAGTAAAGGTGATGAAAAGTAGATTAGGTGACATTTTGCTGAAAACCTTCATATGGTAAATAAGTATGAGCACAAGCTTCAAGTGATCTGTCGTTTTAATTATCCACCCTGAAGAAGCAAAGAACTGCAGATGCATGTTTATACAAAGGATAGACTCAAAGTACTGGAGTAACTCAATGGTCAGGCAGCATCACTAGAGGAAAAGGAGAGGTGATGTTTTGTGTTGGGACCATGTGTTAGTCTAAAGAAGGATCCCAACCCGAAACATCACCTATCCTTTTCCTCCAGAGATGCTATTTGACCCACTAAGTTATTCCAGCACATTGTGTCTAATTTTCCATCCTCTCTTTTTGACCGCTCTGGTATCCTACACTGTTGAAATTAAACTCCACAGAAACTCAATGAATAATAATCATTTTCTGACTGAACACATTACATTCTTCCACATTCAATATAATGTTCAACATTTTTAGATTATCTCAATTTTTTGTGTTTTCAGTGCAACTTTACAGGCTTTGCAGGTTTTGGCAGTGACCAAATAATTACTCGGTTCGTCCAGAATAAATGTTATTCTTTCCCCCTCTTCTTCTTCTTCTCCTCCTTCCCCCTTCCTCCTTCCTTCTTCCTCCCCCTCCCCCCACCTCCTCCCCTCTCCCCCTCCCTCCCCCCTCCCCCTCCCCCTCCTCCTCCTCTTTCTTCTTCTTCTTCCTCCCACCTTATCACTCTGATGAGAATGTAAGCTTTATTTCTTTCTCTGCCTAAGCTGCAGGATATTTCCAGCATTTTACTTTTCTTGTTTTAGATTTGTAACACTTGCAGTATTTCGCTTTTGTGATGGTTCTCAAAATTCTCTGCAGATTCAGCTGGCCACTTACATTTTTACCGATATTCCACCCAAGGTCAACCTCATTCAAACTTCTGAAAGCCTGTGTGGCATTAAAGACATTTGGACGCTGCCGCATGCAACGGGCTAGATGTGGGCTTGAGAGCGAGCAATCCATTGATGTGCTCCGACTACACAAACATACTGGATTTCAAATTATCACATGTAAATGGCAGCATGGTTGTGCAGCAGTAGAGCTACTGCCTTAAGGGCCTGTCCTACAAGCATGCAACTCTATGCGATTAGCGCGACCTAACGTGGTTGCTTGAGCAGTCCGGCGTCGCGGGGCCAGTCCCACTTCGATCGCCGGAGCCGCGCAGAATTGTGCGGAGTTCGTCCCAACATCCCACGGGGCTCCGAAAAACTGACTGTTCAAAAATTCTGCGCGGCAACGGCTTGTCGGCTCGCAGTCGCCTCGACGCATTACACACCGCCCCGACATCATGCCTCCGTGAACCTATCTGTAGGTGCCTCCGTGACCCTCTATGTGTGTGGCTCCGTGACCCTCTGTGTGTGTGCCTCTGTGCCCCTCTCTGTGTGCCCCTCTCTGTCCTGGCGAACTTACCTTAGACTTCGCTCCAAGTTCGCCTCACTTTGCGCCGCGTTGCGCCACTCACCCGACCTCCGCGCGGCCCTCGCTGCTGGTTTGGTCGCTCTTGCCGCATGCAGACGCATTCTGGTGAGAACGGCCCTGTACAGGGGATCACCCAACCTCCGCGCGGCCCCCGCTTCTAGTTTGATCGCTTTCATCGCATAGAGTTGCATGCTTGTAGGACAGGCCCTTTACAGCGCCAGAGACCCAGGTTTGATCCTGCCTGCAGCTGCTTGCCTGTACAGAGTTTGTACGTTCTCCCTGTGACCAGCATAGATTTTCTCCGAGATTTTCGGTTTCCTCCCACACTCCAAAGATGTACAGGTTTGTAGGTCAATTGACTTTGTATAATTGTAAATTGTCCCTAGTGTGTGTAGGATAGTGTTAGTGTGCGGGGATTGCTGGTCGGTGCGGACTCGGTGGGCCGAAGAGCCTGTTTCCACACTGTATCTCTAAACTAAACTAAATTGTGTTTGGAATTTAGATGATTCTCAGCTGCATTAGTACATATTCTCTTTTTTAACCTACCATTTTGCATCCAAGTTCAATGTTTCCCTTTGTGTTAGTTTAACAAATTTTATTGAATCTGTTCAGATTAAATGTCGTAAAAAATAAAATTAAATCCTAAACCTAACCTGATTTCTATAACAATTTTTAATCTGGCATTAGTAGCTACTTTTAGATCCAGATCGTGTGTAGTCAGAATCATTATAATTTCCCTCATTCACAAGTATTCTCAAGTCCCCTCTTTTTGATGGGAGCAATTTGATGGGAGTGTTCAGCGGGAAATTAATGTTTTTTTGTCAGTTCCTTTCACATTTGATCTTGCTCAGGTATATATTTCCACCTAGAAGCTATAATTACTTCTAGATGTGTCATTTATTGGTAATTTAATTGTGGCAATCAAGCAGATACTCATTTACCTTTTTATAATATGATACAATACATATAAACACAAGCAGTTACAGAATTACATCTCACTCAATTTGATAAAATGATACTAATTGCACGTTTTACCTGTGGACAAAGTATTTCATTACAGTTGGACAATAAGATCAAAACATTGCAATGGTTTTATGGCTGATATCTTTAATTATTAACATGTGTTGAACTCACTAAGCATATTAAAGATTTTGTTAATTTCTAACAAAATGATAGCAAAGTTTCTTAGTGGGGATATATCCCTTTGCTGCCTCTTACCTGGATAGTTACACTCAGAGAATGAAGGGCAGAAACAGGCCATTCAACCCATCAAGTTCATGTTGGCCATCAAGCACCTATTTACACTAAACCTACACTAGTCCCATGTAATTCTCACCACACTCCTTCCACGTTATTCCATTTACCTATTCATTAAAGGGAATTTACAGCAGTCAATCTCCACATCTTTGAGACGTGGAAGGAAACCAGAGCACCTGGAGGAAGCACACTTGGATCCAGGCAGTACTGAAGACCAGGATTGATCTCGGATCACTGGTGGTGCGAGGCAGTGGCTTTACAAGTGGCCACCCACTTCCTTTACATTATTGTTAAAAGACTGAATAACAAATTAATAACAATGCCCTTTTCCATCATATACATTCATTTTCTTTCTCTCTGCGTTATGACCTCAAACAACTGCCAGCCCAATTTGTTTTCCTCTGTTAAACACATTGACTACTATTACAAAACATATCTTTGCTTGGGGAATACAGTAAAATATTCTTAGAATGTGAAATATGGTTAACAAATGCAAGGTCTTTCCATCAATCTTTCTTCTATAGGCTGGAGGAAATTGAGTTTTGCTGGGATGATCACCTTGTTGCAAAATTGGGAGAAGGAAGATGAAGATGTAAAAAGAGAAGCTGCTAAAATCAGGCAGCATCTGAGGAGAGAGAAATGTGTAGGACTTGCAAATGCTGGTTTACATCCAAGATAGACACAAAATGCTGGAGTAACTCAGCGAGTCAGGCAGCGGAGAGAAGGAATAGTTGACTTTGGGTCGAGAATTTTGAAGAAGGATCTGCGTTACTCCAGTATTTTGTGCCTATTAACAGTGTTTAAAGTTTAGTTTAATAATCCTTCACGAGACAGTCTGATGAAAGATCATCAACGTGAAGCATTAGTTCTATTTCTCTCTCCACAGAAGGTGACAAACCTATTGAAGATTTCCTGCATTTTTCTTTTTGATATCAGATTTGCACCATCTGTAGTTTTTGCTTTTCAGATATTAAAATGCATCGGGCCTTTAGATACAAGATAAAGATAAAGATACAAGAGGGAGATAAATTAAATATAAAGACTGCTAGGTTGGAAGCTGCAGATGTGGAGAACTGCAACCTGACTTTTCAGGTGAGGCAGAGGTTCACTTGCACCTCCTCCAAACTCATCTACTGTATCTGCTGTTCCAGGTGTCAACTTCTGTACATCGGCGAGTGCATGCACAGGCTCGGCGATTGTTTCGCTGAACACTTCCGCTCAGTCCACCTAACCTAGATTTCCCGGTCACTCAGCACTTTAACTCCCACTCCCATTCTCAATCTGTCCTGGGTGTCTGCCATTGTCAGAGTGAGGCCTGGCGCAAATTGGAGGAATAGCAGCTCATATTTTGCTTGGGTAGCTTACACCCCAGCGGGTATGACCATTGACTTCTCTAACTTCAAATAACCCTTGCTTTCCCTCTCTCTCCATCCCTTCCCCTTCCCAGTTCTCCCACCACGTACTGTCTCCGACTATATTCTATCTCTGCCCCGCCCACTCCCCTGACATCAGTCTGAAGAAGTCTCAACCCGAAACGTTACCCATTCCTTCTCTTCAGAGATGCTGCCTATCCTACTGAGTTACTCCAGCATTTGGTGTGCATCTTGACTTTGTGAGGAGCATAGAATGGAGTACTGTGCACGAGAGCACAAGAAATGGAGATTATGATTGACAGTCAACCATGGCAAAGAAAATCCTGGATTGCAGAAAGATATTAGAAGGACATGAAAGGACAATGGCATAATCAAAAGAAATGCAACGGATGAATAGAAACTGGGAGACTAGTAGAGTAGAGCTAATAGGACTTGATGTTCAATCCCTGTAGTAAGTCGGCACTCTTGATATTGGCAGTGGGATTGGAGTGGTGAAAGGTAGGGTAGGTACGTCATCGGGGTCATCAGGTGGGCACCCTCCTTCTTTGACGTTTCATTGATAAGCCCACAACGTCTCCAGAGGGCTCAACGGTGATACCTGGCACCCCAGATACACCCCCCTTAACTCCATACACTTCTGTCTTCATCTTGCAGCCCAATTGTTGTCTCTCCTTTTGATCCAAAGCCAATTGCTGTTTTTTTCTGCTGAATTTGATAATGATTTGATTGCTTGTTGGAGGGTGCGACCCCTCAACCCCATTTTACTCAATAGACTGGAAGAAAACTACATGCATAGAAAGTGAGATACGATGAGGGTTGTCAATAAAGTTGTGGATATAAAAGAATTTATAGAATATATTTAACCTTCACCAATGCCCAGAAATAGAGATCGAGAAGTGAATAAAGAGAATTGGTAAGGAATCTTATTTTTGTATTCCTGATAAGAATTTTCTTTCTGCTGAGATAGCACTTAATTCACCATCAAATTGATGTGGGATTGAAAGCTAATACACTACAGTAAATATGAAAATGTTTTTTTGCATTCAGGACGAGGACTTTTAGCTTTGGAAGTGATGACAATTGTATTTTATAGACTAAATTCCTCCTCCTAGATCATGATCGAGAATGCATCTGTTGAATCTGTTGAAAACTAATTACTAAATTACTAAACAACCTCAATAAAGTAGTTTCTGAAGGTTGTGTTACAAGAGGGGCTGAGGTGAATGAATACTTTCTTTGATTAAATTAGTGATATGTTCATTTTCAGTCCAAGGATTCCTATCATTCAATTTATGTCACTATTCAGCCGCCAAATGTTGAAATCATGCAAGTGTTATCTGTCAGGTACAGAGAGTATACGCTGATGGTGCCTGCTGTGATGTTAATAGAGTGTAAGTCCTTTCTATTCATTAAAGTGTTGGTTTATTCAGGGGTGCTGTGTTGGCTACATGAGCATTCAATCACAATCTCATTATGGGCAATGACTAGTAGTGTAGGATGGTGCAAAGTTCTTTGGTACTGAGTGCTGGCATCCATGGAATAAATGATGTGTTTGGTATGCTTTACCTGTCTTCCACAGGCATGAATGGCACTGTGGTGTAACATGACTCAGTTGCCTGATGGAACCAGACTAAGGTTGTTCACACCTTTGGGTTGTAAGTTACATGAGCAGAATATGATGAGATGTTCCTCCAGTTTGCGCGAGGCCTTACTCTGGTAATGGAGGAGGCCCAGGACAGAAAGGTCAGTATGGGAATGGGAAGGGGGCTAAAATGGTTAACAGCTGGGAGATCCAGTAGACCTTGGAGGACCGAGGCAAATGTTTGGCGAAACAGTTACCAAGACCACGCTTGGCGTTGCTGATGTACAGGCCACATCGGGAACACCGGATACACTAGAAGAGGTTAGAGGAAGTGCACATGAACCTGTGAATCGCCTGGAAGGACTGCTGGGGTCCCTGGATTGGGGCAAGGGAGGAGGTATATTGTCTAATCTCTGCTTGTACTTGATCCATACCTTTCCTTATCTATGTGCCTGTTCAAAAGCCTCTTAGATGCCGCTAGTGTATCTGCCTCCACGATTTGCTTAAACAACATTGAAAAGACATTTGGAAAGGTACTCGGATAAAGAAGGAGTAGAGGGATACGGACCAGTTGCGGGCAAATAGGATGAAGGCAGATAGGCATCACAGTTGCATGGCTTAGGTGGGCTGTAACGTCCCGTTTCAGTGCTCCACATTTCCACGAGCCATGATTTCACTACCTTTCTATGAGCTCCCAAACTATTCTCCCCCTTTATTCTCCTGATTCCTTGCTGCAAATGTATGTCACTTGATGAGCACATTACATAACAATACTATTATTATGCAGCCACAAAATAATTGGTTCATTATAAAAAATCTAATGACAATTTCTCATGTGAAGTGCTCTTATGTTTTAGAAAGAACAATTGGCTTGCTTCGAAGATAGACACAAAATGCTGGAGTAATTCAGCGGGACAGGCAGCATCTCTGGAGAGAAGGAATGGGCTTCTCTAACTATGAAGAAAAGTTGAAATAATTAACAGTTTTAATTGTTTGAATTTGAGTCTCTAGCAATGCGAATTAACGATTCTCAAGTAATTCATTTTAATACCGTTACTTCAATCGGTGGTTTGACTTTTCTTCATTCAGTTTTAGTAGTAGAAAATTAAATCAACTACTTTCAATTTTTTTTCCAGGGCTGCAGAGAGAAGTCAGAATTGAACTTCCTTTCAGCATACTTGCAGCCTTCTGTTCTGTAAATAGTTGTAAAATAAAGTAATCTGGAACAAGTGCTGTTGCAAAGGAATCTTGGCCTTTGCTCTGCTCCCCAGACGATGTCTCTGATAGATGAGTATTAGCTGAGAGTTTATTTAAAGCAGCAAACAATAAACTTACAAATTAAGACCCCCACAGTACATCCAGTCCCATGCAATTTTACAACACTGAGAATGTTCCCTTTGAAAAGCTGACTTAATGCACCATTAGTCTTTTACAGCTGGATATGTTTACTACAGGTTGTATCAACTTCAAGAGTTAAGGAGAGTTTTGAGTAAGAATTTTAAAGATGACACAGCTGTGTTTAAAAAATATTTTAGTTCTGGTTATGGTTGTTTCATTGTTAATTTGTTAACATTAAACATGTCAGACTGTCGGTTTGCATTTACCAGTATATACTGTCTTGCAATGGCTCACAATGTTTTGCTTCATGTGAAATTTCCTAATTAACCAATTTTGCTGTAACACTTTTCTTTAGTCCTGTTATTTGAAAGCTAGACCATCCTAGGTCAGACTTTTAAACGGCATTCTATCAACAATCGCCCATCATACTTGTTAAGGCGAAATCAGGCAACGTGCGCTAAATACACTCTAAAACGTTTCACTTACTATTACTTATAGAAAAATACAACCTTTGGACCAATAAAGCCTTAAAACTATAGCACCTGCCTTTTGAAGGATGTTCAAATCTACTTCTTATTTCTGGTGAGGGACTGGAAACTCTTGGCCAAAAACTGAAGACAGTAATTGTTTACTCCGTTCACCATAACTTTTGTAAAAGAGATCAGCAAAGTAATTTGAACAGCATTTTCGATATTTTTCTAGGTTTCTCAGATGATTCATTTCATGAAGCCTCCCCATTATTGATTGACAGTGTCCATCCAATTCAATCCATACTGTCTATGGGACTGAAACAATTGAATTCAACAAAGACAATGAGATCCAACATTATCTTACAAATTTGATTGAGTTTTTCGAGAAGTTAACAATGACGGTGGATGAATGCACACATTGTCCACATGGACTTCAGTAAGGCATCTGATCAGGTCTGAAGACCCTTCATTGGAACTGAGGAGGAGAGGAAGCTATATTGGTTTGTTTTCAATCTAGCCTTCGGATTTATATAAAGATGCCGACGATCACTTTTTTATCCATACGTTCCTCGCCAATCCAATTCATACACTGCAGGTCTTAAATTCGCCCATGAACTCATGCAACTGGTTAGCAGTTTGAAATATAATCTGATTATAGTATACCATTTCAAAACAATTTTCTTCGTACTTTAATCTTGGTGATTATCTTGGTGAAATTTATAAGGTTATAGTTGGTTATTGCAAAAACATAAGTTTTGGAAGAAAAATGGTGAGAGGTACTTTTCTAGTCTGCAGAGAGGTGTCAGCTGGCTGCAGTGCATACAGTAATACCTACTGACCTCTCAGCCACAACATGACAGTGCTATAGCAGGGAACACACAGACTGTTTCTTGTGAGTGCAAATGACCACTCTATGTGCCCCTGGTCTCACCATTAAGCCTGGAAGTCATATGAGGATACACTTCACATTAGTCTTGTCAGGGTTATGCTGACAAGGTCTGCAATGCAGCAATATGCATTTGAATAACATTTCCAAAGGCTCTTAAAAGCAAGATTAGGCAATTTTGTTCTTCTGTTTCTTTCTTATATACTGCTATGTGTTTAAGTAATTATCAACCAGTGTCATGTTTTTAAATAATTTTAGAATTTAATAAAATCAACTATTATGAGATGTTTTCAAATGTTTGCAGATGCCTCTGAGTATCAGAGTTTAGTTTAGTTTAGTTTAGAGATACAGCGTGGAAA
Organism: Raja brachyura; assembly: GCA_963514005.1. The sequence goes on along the minus strand of OY740784.1, from coordinate 23,905,883 downwards.
CAGGCCTTTCAGCCCACCGTGTCCGCACCGACCAGTGATCCCTGCACATTAACACAACCCCACACACACCAGGGACAAATTTACATTTATACTATTATACCAAGCCAATTAACCTACAGACCTGTACATATTTGGTGTATGGGAGGAAACCGAAGATCTCTGAGAAAACCTACACGGTCTTGGGGAGAACGTACAAACTCCGTACAGACAGCACTCGTAGTCGGGATCAAACCTGGGTCTCTGGCACTGGAAGCACTGTAAGGCAGCCAGTCTAATGCTGCACAACCATGTCGCCCATGATAGAGACATTCAGAAATTGTGAAGAGTCCTTTGACAGAAGAAGTTCATCGAAGGCCATCAGAGCCATTCCAAGGACAATGCTGACACACCATGAAATGGTCACAGTGGCAATACTTGCAGTTGCATTGGAAGATAATTGGTCACCAAGATCATGTACAACCACAGGAAAAATGCAGTTGACAACTGTGAGACACAGACTTAAAAACAGAGGAAAAATAGAAAATAGGTGCAGGAGTAGGCCATTCTGCCCTTCGAGCCAGCACCACCATTCAATATGCTCATGGCTAATCATCCAAAATCAGTACCCTGTTCCTGCTTCCTCCCCATATCCCTTGATTCCGTTAGCCCTAAGAGCTATATCTTACTCTCTCTTGAAAACATCCAGTGAATTGTCCTCCACTGCCTTCTGTGGCAGTGAATTCCACGAAATTCCCAACTCTCTGTGTGAAAAAAGTTTTCCTCATCTCAGCCCTAAATGGCCTGCCCCTTTTTCTTACACTGTGACCCATGGTTCTGGACTCCCCCAACATCGGACATTTTTTTCCTGCATCTAGCCTGTCCAATCAATTAAGAATTGTATATGTTTCTATAAGATTCCCCTCATCCTTCTAAATTCCAATGAATATAAGGGCCGTCGATCCATTCTTTAATATAAGCCTAGTCAATTCATTTTTGATTGGGTTAGTATCATCTCACACGTTCTCTCCTTATTGTCATATGACTGCAACATATTCTCTCTCACACATGCCCATTCATTTCCTTTTGATGAAATGTGTATGAAGGAACTGCAGATGCTGCTTTACACCTAAGCTGGACACAAAATAAAGGAAGCCTGACAATTCCAACCCGAGTCAGGCCCATTGTTTTATGATGAAGTCAGGTAGACATGACATATGAGGATAGAACAAAATGCTGGAGTAACTCAGTGGGACAGGCAGCATCTCTGGAGAGAAGGAATGGGTGACATTTTGGGTCAAGACCCTTCCTCAGACTGAGTCAGGGGAGAAGGAGACTAGAGATATGGAGGGGTAAGGTGTGAAACTGACAGATCAAAGCAGATGATAACAAATTGGAGGAGCAGCACCTCATATTTCGCTTGGGCAACGGTATAAATATTGATTTATCTAACTTAAAGTAACCCTTGCTTCATCGTCTGCTTTGATCTGTCATTTTCACACCTTACCCTTCCATATTTCTAGTCTCATTCTCCCCTGACTCTGTCTGAAGAAGGGTCTTAACCCTCTTCCATTCCTTCTCTCCAGAGGTGCAGCCTGTCCCGCTGAGTTACTCCAGCATGTTGTGTCTAATTTCCTTTTGATTATTTTATTAACCTACACCATGGGGCCATTTATGGTTGCCATTAACTTACTAGCACATATTGGGATGTGGAGGAAACTGGAGCACTGGAGGAATACCACAAGATCATGGAGAGAATATGCAAACTCCAGGCAGACAACACCTGAGGTTGAGGTCAAACTCATATCCCTGGTACTGAGAAGCAGCACCATTAATTGTTGTGCGGCCAAAATGTGTAGGAAGGAACTGCAGATGCTGGTTTATACCAAAGATAGACACAAAATGGTGGAATAACTCAGTGGGTCAGGCAGCATCTGTGGTGCAGGCCTGGGTGAACGAGTTGTTCCTTGGCTCATTGGGTGGGTGAATTGCTGTGCAACTCTGTACTGTTGGTGTTGTAGTGCACACAAATTAATTACAAATTTGATGACTGCAAAGTTCTGTAAACAATACAATAATCTGAAATTGATGATCTTTGGCAGAACTTCCAGCTCTTTGAACTGGGTGATCTGGAATCTTTTAACTCTCCTGAGAGGGTAAGCAACATCTGGCTTTGTCAAGTCAGCCAAAAGAAAGCATTGTCGACAATGTGTTGACCCTTCACTTCTTCAGTGAAGACCTGCCTAAGTAATTTACTCTTGCCTCTGATCAACTGACAGGATATAAAATCAATCAGAATGTGTTTGATTTAGGTAAGTTTAGTTTAGAGATAGGTCAAGGAAACAGGCCTTTCGAGTCCACCGAGTCTGCGCCGACCAGCAATCGCCGACAACTAGCACTATCCTACACACTAGGAACAAATTCTACCGAAGCCAATTAATCTACAAACCTGTACGTCCTTTGGAATGTGGGAGAAAACCGGGGAAAACCCATATGGTAACAGGTAGAACGTACAAACTCTATGCAGACAGCGCCCATAGTCAGGATCGAACCAGGGTCTCAGGCACTGTAAAGCAGCAACTCTACCACGGCACCACCATGCCTCCATGTTGCGGACCAGGACTATTAACGTAATGTATCCCCAAGGTTTCCAGACAGCAACCCGGAGCTGCTAATGATCACTCCTGCCTGTCAGTCGCCTGTCTGCTTTGCTTGTTGCCAGATGTGAGACTGTGTCCCAACACACAAACACGGACTTGCTATTAAGATCAGCAGCACTACCGTATCCCAGTCTTGCCAGGATCTTCAGTTGTTTTGACGCCTTCCCCTTAAATATCAGGTTCACGTATCAGAACAATTTTAGTGTGAATTCAAAGTTCCAGTCCTTAACCTCACATGTAATGTGCATTTAAAGTCAAATGGAATAGTATTATTTTTCCCATAGAATCACTCATTTCTGACTAAACCTTTACACTACTATATTATTTAACATGCATTTTTAACAGTCTTTTCATTCCCAAAATATTCCATTATTTTGCCACTAGGTGGTATTTGTTTCTTATTAGTACATGGATAATAAATAGATGCATTAATTTTGTAAAAGATTATGACACTTGCTGTTACATTGTCTTGACTTTTATCTGCTTTGATCTATTTTGATGAGTTATTGAAATAGCAGATGGAATCTAACAAGCTATAGATACATGGATCACTTTATCCTGGTTAATTAGAATTAATCCAAGAATTAACACTGATGATTATTTCTGTTTAAATAAAGATAAAACAATATTCATACAATTACTAATTTAGATATTTCTATTGATATACATGTTTGCTAATTTAGATTTGTAACAATGCTAAAAACTAACTCAGAAGTTGATGTTAGATTTGCATAGGGTAGTTGAAATGAATTATTGGTTTCATTTTTGATTGCCTAATTCAATGGGCATGGATTTGGAATTAAACAAAACAATGTATGATATATGAGTAATAAGGGCATGTTTTAACGTGGGAGGCATTTTTGAAATACCAAGCAATTTGCTTATCAATCAAAACAAGAGTTTTTAAAAGTGAAGCATTCTCGTTAAACACTATTTTCATCTGGGGCTCATTAGGGATCCAAGGGTTGTTTCGCTCTGCAGTTTCCAACTAATGCACTGTTGGGAGTCAGAACCAGGTGTTCTTTACACTATGTTCGACTGAAAGCAACTTTATCACTAATCTCCATCTACAGCCAGACCTATAAACTTTGACCTCCCACCATGACACACATTGAGTTATGAAACTAGTAAAATAAATAGCAAATTAATATGACTTAATTCTGTTTTTACTTGTGTAAGTAGCTTGCATATATATTAAAAAGTTGACATTCTTAAATTTAGTTTGACCACCTTCATAGGCATTATCCTATAATATGCATGCACGAAAACATGCTGATTTATTGTAAACCCTCTGAAAAGTATGATTAAATAGTTTGAATGGATTTATAGCAATGTTTTATGTTTTATGACATGTTTTTTTCTGTAAAATTCGTGAGAATGAGGTGGCGATATTTAACTACTTAATTTTGTGTACAATTGAATCTAAGGTCTTGAATGGATCAAAATTTATAGTATCTTACAGCATTTTGCTTCAGAATAATTTTCAGGAAATTTGAAACAAATATTCAAAAATGCCTGCCACATTAAAACATACCATTAATTACTCATATATGATACATTGTTTTGTTTAAAGCCAAATCCCTGGGCATTGAATTAGGCAATCAAAAAAAAAATCACTAACACATTTCAACTATCTTATACAAATTTAAAATCAACTAATACAGTGTTAGATTTAGTTATAAATTAAAATTGTCTCCAGACATTAGCATTGAGAAAATAATGAATTATTTCTTGAAAGAACAGTTGTCATTTGGAATTGATGTGGAATGAAATGCTGCTTTGCTTTTGCCAAAATAAATCACTGCGGCTATCATTTTAATTTATTAATGCTACATATATTATATTATACATCAGCTGGAATGCATTAATATAGTGATCACTGTCATAAATCTAGAATTTTACTGTCTCAGGACTTACATCTTGGAACTTCACTCTATGTCAGTCAGCATTTAAATACAAAAAGATTGGTTAAATTTTGGAGAATTCTTCAACTTCTTTGCAGTTTGTTTTGAATAATTTCCCCTGCAACATTTTAATCAAGCACAGGTGTATATTCCCAAAGTGAGAGTATTTTCCGGCAGTCTGAATGCAACATACAGTTTGGCTGTTACAGCTCAGCTGGTAGCTGTGGCAAATCCAATTCTGAATTATTTGCCCATTACTACTGTTTACCCAAGGGTAAAATAAAGCAATGTTGTGGAGAACTGAGGGCTGTAACATCCTGATGCACATGTCAACTCCTGACAGATGGTGGTCTCTGAGAAAGTTATTGAATGCGTCATTTGTATAAGCAGCCAGTCGAAAACCAACCAGTTTGCAGGTGCCTGCTCTGTGGAATGTTGTCTACACATATTAATGAATGTAGGGAAATATTCCTGGGAAAAAATCTAACATGAGATCAGATTTTCATATTAGATGATGTTATGCTGCTTTTATATTTTCTGGTGTCAAATTAGATTCCCACATTTCTTTAACAAGATGACATGTGTGCAAGCTCGCTTTCAGAAAGAATGTGACTTAATCTTTATAATGTGGAATTTGAACGTACAGTATGATAATGGAACGATTTGCAAAGGTTAAAATTGCAATGTTTATTTTCTTTCTGTAACCATTTAACAAGGCCAATTTTCACTGAAAATGAAAACTATAAACCATGATGAAGAGCACATTTCAGATTGTATTTAATTTTTAAAAGGAGGTGGGGGGGGCGGGGGGGCTGATAGCCCATAATTGTATTCGGATTTATTATTTGGAATGCTGTTGAGAAAAAGACATAGCCAGGACAGAATTTAAAAGTTGTGTTGCGATCAAAAATCACAAACAAAAAGACAGAGCAATTTATAAACATTACCTTCTCCCAGTGACTAAGTTACAGTTTAATTTATCAAATGGGGGAATATCCTAAAGTTACCTTTTGCAAAATCCATGATTTTTCTCTTGTAAGGGAATGCACATATAACGGTCCTTGACAAACTGAAGTGTAAAGAATTGTATGTTGCTCATTTATGACATGTATATTCTTTCACAGGATATGTGTGTTAATGGATAACCAAGTATTTTTAACCCAATCTTAGTCCCCCTTCTGAAAGATGTAATGAGATGCCATTTTGAACAATTCTAATACGTGGTGAAGGTACTCACCTGATGCTTCAAAGAAAGGGACTCTGGTGGTCAGACCTAACAATAGTGAATGAATACTGACAGATTTCCAAATCAGTTCTGTTCAGTGCATAGCTTGGAGCAGAATGGACCTGGTGATATTCCTGTCAAAATCCTTTATGGTGGTAGAGATCACAGATATGGGAGAGATTGTTTGAAGCAACACATGAGGATTCATTTATTTTATGTCAAAATACATTGAATAGATAAAATAACACTGACATTTTCTTCTTTAAATAGAGGCAGCCTGCCACACAATTGTGAGAGGTGTGTTATACTAAAAGAAGATCTGTATTCCTTGTGTTCAGGAGAAAATTAATTGTGAAAGTTGACATGAGACTCTTCCATTCTAAGATCGTTGAGATTATTTAGCAATGCAAAAAACAAAGTTTAGGGAAAGTATTTTACTATTCATAGATTGATGAGATATATGTAAATTACAATCCATCCATTCCTTTGTAGCATAAGGCATGAGGCGTTAACACCAGGGCCACTTCTGAATTATTCCTGTTATCTTCTAGCCAAATTGGCCAAAAATGTAAATAAATCAGTGGGCTAGACTAGGATTTTAATGAGCAGGTCACTGGGTCTTTCCCATTTTAGAAACAGAATCTCAGATACGTGTCCAGTCTTCTGTTAGTTTGATGAACAACATCTGAATTAGATATTGCAGCGCATCTAATAGGGCATGCACTTGAAGTCCAAAGTGTCTACCTCTCATTTTGGGTAATTAGCAGAACGGGTTAGCAAGAAATAAATAAACTTTACATCACTGAATTTAGAGGTTTCAATTGGTTTCTGAAACTTTCCTTTTCATAATACTGAGAAACAAGTCACTAGGACAAAGTGCTAAGTGAAATGCTTTTATTAGAGGCTTACAAGAAAGCTGATAGTGGATTAAAGAAGAACTATATGCACAAGTTGTATTCTGTAAATATACAATATATATGGCTTTAGAACATAGAAAATTGCAGCACAGAAACAGGCCCTTCCCCCACCACCTCAAAGCTACTCTTGTGATGTCATTCATTAGGAGGTAATGTGATTGTCCCAGAATAATTCTGTATCTGAGAATTGCTGCAGCAACATGAGTGGGACATGGGAATAAAGATTTGCAAACTTGAAGTGTAGAAAGTTTAATTTACCTTGAAAGGAAAGTCCAGGATTTCCTTCATATTTAAGATGTCCATAAACAAAGATTTTCTCTGTGAGGATGTGATGTGTAGTGTGATGGCAGCGGGTAACAATTCTGGTGGAGGAGATTAAACGTTGGTAAACATGACATAAGTATGCCTACTCTGATACAAGGGAAGCTGTGTGAAGCTGGTTGCTGGCAGAAGATGCTCCCACCTCCGTAGCAAGCATTGGGAAAACAAAGGGTGAAACAAAGCAAAATCCTGCTGGAGATCTGAAATAAAAATAGAAGATACTGGATATGCTCATATGGTCAGACAGCATCTGCGGAAAGTGAAATGGACATAACATTTTAGATTGATGATACTGTATTTAGGTGATAGCTGAGACAAGTTAGAAATCGGAAATATTTGGTTGCTATTTGACTGCCAATTTTGGAAGTGGGGAGAGGCTGGGGATGTGTGGAATCACTCTTCCAGACTCCCAACCCACAACTGTTAGTGCTGCAATCCCATTCTCTTTCTCTCTTAATCCCTAGCACCTCACGATAGTTATCCCTTGGCCTTAACATGAACCAACATTGGTGAGGGCCTGACAAGCAAGGTGAATTGACAGCTGCCGATACATAGTTGGAATGTATGGATTAAAAATTCTAGATGCCAAATTTTACCAATTTGAGTTTTTTGAAGAAGTAACCAAGAAAGTTGATGAGGGCATGGCTGTTAATATTGTCTACGCGGAATTCAGCAAGGCCTTTAATAAGGTTCTACATGGTGGGCTGCTCTGGGAGGTTAGATCGCATGGCATCCAGGGAGAGCTAGCTGCCTGAGCACAGGGTATTGGTGAAATGTTGTTTTGCTGACTAGTGGCCTACATCAGGGATTGGTACTGTACCCATTGTTGTTTGTGATTATATCAATGATTTAGATGAGCATGTGCAAAGCATGATTAGTAAGTTTGCAGGTGACACTAGAGTAGGTGGTATTGTGGACCCTGTAGATGGTTATTAAAAATTACAGCAGGATCATGATCAGCTGGGCAAGTGGGCTGAGGAATGGCTAATGGAGTTTAATGCAGATAAGTGTGAGGTGCTCGCATTTTGGGAAGTCATATCGGAGCAGGACCTTCACATAAAATGGTAGAGCACTGGGGGGCATTGTAGAACAGAGGGATCTAGGAAGTTTAATTAAAGTGAGAAGGGAAAGATTTAATAGGAGCCTGTCGGGCAACTTTGGATGCCAGAGGAGGTAGACGAGGCAGGTATGATGACAACATTTAAGAGACACTTGGGCGGTTACCTGGATGGTAAAGGTTTAGAAAAGCTTTTTTGGGAAAAATGCAGGCAAATAGGGCAACCTTGGGTGAGGCATCTTTGTCGTTATGTACAATTTGGGCTAAAGAGCCTGTTTCTATGTAGTGTGACTCTTTAGTTCATAAATTCATAAGTTCATAAGTTATAGGAACAGAATTAGGCCATTTGGCCCATCGAGTCTACTCCACCATTCAATAATGCCTGATCTATTTTTACCACTCAACCCTATTCCATGCCTTCTCACCAAAACCCTGAACACCCTTAAGGGCCTGTCCCACTTTCACGACTTAATTCAAAACCTCTGCCGAGTTTTAAAAAAAGGACCTAAAACAAATCAAGATCGTGGTAATCTACGAACTCCTATGACCTTCCACGACTATGTTCACAAACTTCTACGAACTCCTGCGAGTATGTCTACGAATTCCAGTGACTATTTCGATGCCCTCCTTACGAGTAATTAAGTTGCAATTTCTTTCATCCCGACCACTTTTTTACTCGTGGACATTATATATCGGGCTTGAAAAAACGTCCCGACTTACCTGATGCCACGAGTACCTACGGCTGGCATAACAAGCCGCTACGATATATCTATGAACTCCTACGACCTCCCACGGACTCGTTATGAACATTCTGCGAGTTTGAATCAAGTGGAAAACTTGGGAGAATTTGTGAATTACCTCATGAAAGTGGGACAGGCCCTTTAATAATCAAAAATCTGTCAATCACCACCTTAAAAATACCCACATGGCCTCCACAGCCATCTGTTACAATGAATTCCACAGATTCACCACACTCTGACTAACCAAATACCTTCTCATCTCCTATCTAGATGTATATCCCTTTATTCTGAGGCTGTGTCCTCTGATGCTGGACTCTCCCACTAGTGGAAACATACTCTCCACAACCACTATCCAGGCCTTTTGTTATTCGTTAAGTTTCAATGTGGTCCCCCCTCATCTTTTTAAACTCCAGTAAGCACAGGCCAAGTGTCGTCAAACATTCGTCATACGTTAATCTAATCATTCCCGGGATTATTCTTGTAAACCTCCTCTGGACCCTCCCTAAAGCCAGCATACCCTTCCTCAGAAATGGGGCCCAAACTGTTCACAATACTCCAAATACTTTCAGACCAGTACATTATAAAGCATCAGTATTATATCCTTATTTTTATATGCTAGTCCTTTACAAATAAATGTTAACATTGGATTTGCCTTCCTTACTACCGATTCAACTTGCAAATTGATCTTTTCGAAATCTTACAACAGCACTCCCTTTGCATCTCTGCTTTCTGAATCCTCTCCCGATTTAGCAAATAGTCTAATTCTTTATTTGTTCTACCAAAGTGCATGACTGCACACTTTGCTATGCTGTGTTCTGTCTGCCACTTCTTTGCCCACTCTTCCAACCTGTCCAAGTCCTTCTGCAGCATCCCGGCTTTCTCTACCCTACCTATCCCTACACTTATATTTGTATTGTTTCCTTAACTCTCTGTTTTACAAATACATAACAAACTAGAATAAATTATATATATATATAACCAAATATAATAAATTTACCAATATATAACAAAAATAGCCTTTGCATTGCTGATCTAAGCTAACAACACATGGAAGGATGAATCTGTTTTTCCATCTTGGTGAACCTTGGACCGAGCAGTCACCTTCATAATTAGAGGCAATGCGTGATAAGATGCTGGTAGATTGGGCAGAATGGTTTTATGTCCAGCGGTCCCTGGAATGATAGAAACATCGAAACATAGAAAATAGGTGCAGGAGGAGGCCATTCAGCCCTTCGAGCCAGCACCGCCATTCATTGTGATCATGGCTGATCGTCCCCTATCAATAACCCGTGCCTGCCTTCTCCCCATATCCCTTGATTCCACTAGCCCATAGAGCTCTATCTAACTCTCTCTTAAATCCATCCAGTGATTTGGCCTCCACTGTCCTCTGTGGCAGGGAATTCCACAAATTCACAACTCTCTGGGTGAAAAAGTTTTTTCTCACATCGGTCTTAAATGGCCTCCCCTTTATTCTAAGACTGTGGCCCCTGGTTCTGGTCTCACCCAACATTGGGAACATTTTTCCTGCATCTAGCTTTTCCAGTCCTTTTATAATTTTATATGTTTCTATAAGATCCCTCCTCATGCTTCTAAACGCCAGTGAATACAAGCCTAGCCCTTTCAATATTTTCTCATATGACACTCCCACCATATCAGGGATCAATCTCATGAACCTACACTGCCTCAATCACAAGGCTGTCCTTCCTCAAATTAGGAGACCAAAACTGTACCAGACTGATTCCTGGGATGTCAGGACTTTCATATGAGGAAAGATTGGATAGACTCGGTTTGTACTCGATGGAATTTAGAAGATTGAGGGGGGATCTTATAGAAACCTACAAAATTCTTAAGGGGTTGGACAAGCTAGATGCTGGAAGATTGTTCCCGATGTTGGGGGAGTCCAGAACAAGGGGTCACAGTCTAAGGATAAGGGGGAATTCCTTTAGGACCGAAATGAGGAAAACATTCTTTACACAGAGAGTGGTGAGTCTCTGGAATTCTCTGCCACAGAAGGTAGTTGAGGCCAGTTCATTGGCTATATTTAAGAGGGCGTTAGATGTGGCACTTGTGGCTAAAGGGATCAGGGGGTATGGAGAGAAGGCAGGTACGGGATACTGAGTTGGATGATCAGCCATGATCACATTGAATGGCGGTGCAGGCTCGAAGGGCCGAATGGCCTACTCCTGCACCTATTTTCTATGTTTCTATGTTTCTATGTACACAATATGACACTGTACACAACTGTCCAGATGTGGTCTTACCAGAGCCCTATACAACTGCAGAAGAACCTCTTTACTCCTATACTGAAATCCTCCTGTTATGAAGGCTAACATTCCATTAGCTTTTTTCAATGCCTGCTTTACCTGCATGCCAACATTCAGTGACTGGTGTCCAAGTGCACCCAGGTCTCGCCATTTTGTTTGCAAGGAAACCATATAAGGATGAGGCACAGAATAGGAAAGTGCTCCATATTACACTGTTGTAATGTCATGCCCATTGCGATGTCCTGTGGCCCCACGCCCTCAGTAGATCTGGCCAAAGTTTATTACCTTCCCTGGAGGCAGCTTGATTCCAATGGGAGATGCAAACTTGCCAAGTAAAACTTACTGCTGCCTTAAGGGGAGTTTCATGTAAAAAACACCAGGAATTCCTTACGAGCTACTGCCATCTTTCAACCAAAGTCAAGCTGGCTGACCCAGAGCATTTGCCAAGAAATCCACCAGATTTATTTAGTAACTTTAAGTAAGAAGTGACTTTATTGAGTAGAATATTATCAAATTGCAAAGTGGATGAAGAAAGCAAGCTCATTCTGCTGAGGAGACTCTGAGCAAGGTGAAGGGTAGTTATTTGCCTCTGCCCATTTTCTTATCAGCCATTAAATTGTGTATGATGTAGATGTTGACATGCCTCAGTGTAAGATCCTCAGCTGTTGCAGGGGTTGATGACTCTGCTAGCCGGATCTAGATCTTTATCTGAAAATTTCCAGTCACGGGTTATTGCCTGCATCATATATCCAAGAACTTCACAGCTGTCTTCTGAAGATTGCCAGCAGCCTGATAACTATAAAACAAAAACCATCAAAAAGCATTTACAGCTGTGAGAAAGAAATGGTATTGTGATTGAGTAATGGAATGATGATACCCTGGATTTGATGCATCTTAGTGAGAAAATTGACAGTGGCATGTTGGAAACTAGTACATCTAAGACAACTAAGGGAACTTATTTTGAAGTTTTTAAATCATTTTTATTGCCTTTTTGCAATAAGAGCAAAAGTCTGTTGAAATATCTTAATAAAATCTAAAAGATTGAACTTACTTTAATTGATTTGTTTCATGTTATTATATCAGGTGTGGCAGGATTGACCCATCATTTGAAATCCATGAGATGCTAAAATATGCCACTGAAAATTGGGGTGGTACAGTGGTTGAGTTGTCACCTTACAGCGCCCGAGACCTGGGTTCGATCCGCACTAAGGGTGAGGTCTGTGCGGAGTTAGTATGTTCTCCCCGTGACCTGCATGTGATTTCTCCTGGAGTTGCGGTTGTCTCCCATACTCCAAAGACATACAGGTTTGTAGGATAATTGATTTGGTAACAATTGTAGTGTAGGATGGCGTTAGTGTGTGGAGATCGCTGGTCGGCGTGGACTCAGGAGTTGGAAGGGCCTGTTTCCATGCTGCATCTCTGAACTAAACTTAAATCATTATCTTCGATGTTGAAGAAATATAATCTGTGTTTCGCACATTTTATAGATATGGAGAACACAATATCAACAGGATGTGTAGGAAGGAACTGCAGATTATGGTTTATACCGAAGATGGACACAAAATGCTGGAGTAACTCAGAGGGACAGGCAGCATCTCTGGAGAGAAGGAATGGGTGGCGCTATGGGACGAGACACTTCTTCAGACCAATAGAATGGGCAGGTGACAAAATAATTAAGTGTTCAATACCAATAGATGCTGTTGGCAACAGCTGTGTTTAAAATACAAAATTAAAATAATGTACTTATTAAAATTTTGCTTTTTATTTATATTAGAAGAAATTCTCACAAATCATGGAATCACACAGCACAGAAACAGACTCTTCTGCCTACTGTTTCCATGCTGACTATAAAATGCCCAAAATACTAATCAGATTCTTCCAGCACATGGCCTACAGTCCACCCTTAGTTACCGACTTTCCCTTCATATATTTATAAAATGTTTTGGGATTTACTTTTATTTTGTCTAGGCCCGTGGTATTTTATACCCTGCTCTTCCCCCCTCTACAGCTTTTCTATTACTGTAGAACTCCCCATATTTTATATCTACCATATGCCAGCTTTTAAAAAATCTAATCTTCAATATCTTTGACATCCAGAATTCTTTGTATTTACTAACCTTACCCCTTGCCTTCATGGAAACATGTTGGCCCTGAACTCTCACTTTTATTTGCTGGATCCCATGTATCATAACCTTTAGGACCAGCCTACCACGTGGGACCTTGTCAAAAGCCTTGCTAACATCCACGTAGACAATACCCACAGCCCTGTCCTCATCAATCCTCTTGGTCACCTCCTCAAAAAAAACAGTTCAATTTGAGAGACATGACCTCTCACAAACAAAGCCATTCTGACTATCCTTAATTAATCCTTGCCATTCCAAATGCAAATAACATTTGTCTCTCAGAATTTTTTCCAGTAACTTTCTCACCATGATGTAAAACTCACCTTACTGTAAATCCATGGCTTTTCATTGAAACCTTTCTTAAATTATGGCATGACCTTAGCCATCCTCCAGTCTTCTTGTATCTCACCACTGGCTATCAAAGATACAAAAAATACTACCAGGGCCCCAGGGTCTCCTACTTCCCACAGCATTCTCAAATACAACTGATCAAGCTCCAGGGATTTATCCATCTTTGTGCACTTGATCACCTCAGGATATCACTGGTCTCTTCCCTGAATTCACTAGCTTCCATGTCTGGCCCCCCACCGTAACACATCCCAAGGAAATGCAGGTGTGTAGGTTAATTAACCTCTGTAAATTGCTCCTCGTGTGTAGGGAGTCAATGAGAAAGTGAGATAATATAGAACTAATGTGAATGGGTGAGCAGTGGTCAGCAAAGACTTGAAGGGCCTGTTCCATGCTGCATCTCTAAACTAGACTAAAAAATGTCCTTCTTCACAGTAAATACAGGCGGAAAGTCCTCATGCAAATTCCATGGTTCCACACCTAGATCCTGCTTTCAAAATCTCATCTCCAATCTTTAGCAGGCCATTGTGCAGATTCAATATACTCGACGAATAAATTGTGAGGGCCGTCCCTGTTCACATACTTGTTGATGGCGTGAGTGCTTGCAGTTCAAAAAGGATATGGAATGTATTACTAGATCATAGTGTAATGAAATAACGTACTGAAACTCGCATCGGTGATTTTATATGAATCTTTGGTGGCTTCACTTATGGCAGTTTTAATGATGTTATTGCCCTGGTATCAGTGTGCTTTGGATTAACCTAGGTCATTGATATTCTCTGTTGTAACTTTGAATGAGTTTGAAATCTGAAAAACCAGAGCTGTGTCCAACTTTGTCACCTCTGGCAGCACCAGCGTTGACAAAACATGTCGCTCGGTTATTGACTCTCAGCAGAAGCCAAGCCTGCAAGATGTTTAATCTAAAGCAATCTCCAGTGCCTTCAGTTTGGATTTGTGTCACCTCACGTATTGGTTCATTAAAGCCAAAAATATACCTTCTCAAAAATATATGAAGCTCCCTAATGAATTAAAGCAATCATAATAATGGTCTTGTTTTGTCTACCAATTGCTGAAAAAGCGAGTTAGTGAAAGACTCACATGAGTTTCTTTTGCTTCTGATCATGACTGTGACCTCCATGGGTTGGGAACGTTTGCATATTTTTGAATTAACTTCTTAAGAGCTGATATAGAAATTTCCAAATCAACAGCATTGCAATGTTTTATGTTTCTGTTAGTTCTTTGGATTGTTCTCATCCTTGTATCACTCTTTTTCTGTGCCTTTTCATTTGTCTTTCAATCTCTTTAATTAGTTTGATTAATTCACCCCATTTCCTTGTTAATCTTTGCTTTGCTTCTTTCCCTATCATTTGCTTTAATTTATTATGGAGGTAAATCAATGAATGAAACAGTCTTGAAGTCCCAGTTGCAATATTGGCATCTCGGCACACTTCTGTGTCTAAACTTCAGCATTTCTGAGTGGGGATACAATGCCATGTTATTGGCCAGCATTAGAATCCGTCAAGTTTATCGTCATGTGCATGGTGACGTACAGCAAAAACGAGGAATCATGCTTGCAACATCATCACAAGCACATACTCAAACAAACACTCAGACACAAATTATACTTAATTATACATAGATTACTCTTAACATTTCGTAATAGAAAGAAAAAATACAAAAATCAAAACATTGGTGCAAAACCATTAGTGCATGATAATGTGTGGGCCATAATGTTTCATTGTCGAGGTAGGTTTAGTGTTGTGCAGGTTAGTTCATCAACCTGATAGTGGTGGGAAATTAACTGTTCCTGAAACTGATGGTGTGGGACCTCAGGAATGTATCTCCTGCTTGATGGTTGCAGTGAGAAGAGGTATGGCCTTGATGTTGGGTTCCTTGATATCAATGCTGCTTTCTTTATGCGACACCTCAGGTAAGTGCTTTCGAGGGAAGAGAGGGCAGTGCCTGTGATGGACTGCTGAGTCCACCACTCTATGTAACCGCTTGCATTCATGTGCATTTGAATTGCTGTACCTGGCCATGATGCAACTAGTCAGGATTCTTTCTACCGTACATCTGTAGAGGTTTATTAGAGTATTGGGCGACATGCCAAATCTTGTTAAACTTCTAAGAAAGTAAAGTTGTTTATTACAATCAATTGCTGTTAAGATGTACTTTCATGAACAAAATGCCGAAAAATGAAAATGAATAGGGATAGAACAGCCACCAGATGACTTTGTTTGCTCAGCTGCACAGCCAGCTGGCATGGCATCACCTTGGAAGCATGCACTTGAAAAATATATCTTGTATTTCAACCGATATTGGAATATAAACATTGTCTCGGCTCTAAGGATTATGAATGGGTGTGATTAATCTTGCACAGACCAGAAGCACTCGCACAGGAAAATGGCCCAGACCAAGACTTGCACGGCTTATCACCTTAGCTGGTCCTTCTGCAAATGCCCCACAGAAAATATGTCTCTGCTGTTTCCTGCCACTCACAACATGAAGGATTTCATCAGGAATGCAGGTCTCTCCATGCCCTACTTTCTCTAATCATGCTCTAATTTGTACATTCAACAGCTGGATTGAAGCATTGAGCATTTCAAAAAGGATGTACATGCTTAGCATATGTTTTCAAATATGCTTTTATCAACTATTTTCACTTTAATGTTTGATTGTGCATCAGTTATGGTGAGCATGTAATTTTGTGGAATAATTCCCAGAAAATTGCCATTCCAACTGTGCATTACCAATTGCATTGTAAAATGTGAAATAATTCCCAAATCTAGCACTGTATAGCTATTGAAGATTGAAGAAAATGTGTCCCTATTCAATATAAAACAGCACAATCATTCTAGACAATATGCTTTCATTTCCATTGGTAATTAGTTACATATAACACTCACATATATTCAATTATAAAGTATGATGTTCCGATGAAACTTTATGTTCAGGTGTATTTTAACAGAAACAAGTTGTACACAATTAATTAAATAATGGCTGATATCATATGCAAAGAAGATGCAAAGCATAATAAATCATAATGTCAGTGACCTGGATTTCCAAGCTCAAAAAGATTCAGAGGTTTGGAAATCAATAACCGTAATGAGAAAATATGGCCCAGCTCATTTAATTTACATTTTGCTACCTCTATATGCAGTAATAAGAATAGATTATTCTAACTTGTTCTAGTTAGAATAGATTATTCTAACTTTAAGTAGCCCTTGCTTTCCCTCTCTCTCCATGCCACCCCTTCCCAGTTCTCCCACCAGTCTTACTGTCTCTGACTACATTTTATCTCAGTACCGTCCACTCCCCTGACATCAGTCTGAAGAAGGGTCTCGACCTGAAACGTCTCCCATTCCTTCCCACCAGAAATGCTGCCTGTTCTGCTGAGTTACTCCAGCATTTTGTGTTCTTTCCTACATAATAATAATAGATTGTCGGCTGATCATAATGACCGTTCTCAAGCAATTAGTCTTACATTAAACCCAGAGGAAACTGCAATGCCATCTATTCCCAAAAGCATACAATACACATGATTTTGGATGTTTCATATTATTCATATATTATAATCTAATATATTAGAATCTAATATATTATTCATATATTATAATCTAAACTATCATTTCCTCTAAGAAACTTTATTGTTCTTAATTTTAATGAAATTATATTATCTGTTTCCACCAATTTCCTAGATTCCATACATAGCAATGGTGTTCACCAAAACACTCCCCAAAACCTTTTTCATATTCCTTCTGTTACAGAAATGTCCAATGAGGGCCAGTGCTGTCAAAAATGAGACATGTTTAACATGTATCCACAATAGATACATATAAGCCGCAATGAAGCACCTGTGCTACTTAGTTGGGAGTCCCACATGGATGACAAGGAATGCTTTAAGCTGAGCTGGACAATAGCATTACACTCCAGTAGAGGGCGCACTTCTCCAGCTCAGTGTTTGATCTGCATAAACAGAATGAATGCACATGGACAAGTGTTCAAAATGATAGGAAATATATGATCACATTTCCTTGGAAAATATAACTTGCTATGATTGATCAGTTTTAAGACTTAGAAGTGAATGAATTAATATTCTGAAATTCTTAATTTTACAACCATATAAAATCATTTCAAAAATGTAGCAAGCCCCTTTGTTTAAGATTTGTATCTAAGGAATCTTAGGAGGACACATTTATATTGCAATATATATCCAATATCACTGTCAAAGGCATTGTAGCTTAGTATAAATATCATTGTGAGTGTGTTTACACAACTGAAATACATTTTCAGATTCACATCGTTTATTAAATCTTTGAAGGCAGAGGGTTATTTAATAGTTAGGATTTATGCCTACCCAGGATTAGCTGAGAAAAGTTAATGCCTTTTTGAAATATGTATTTCTGTGATTCGACAGAAATGTAAGATGATGAAAATATAGCTCAGTGGAGCTTGAGGTCAGATGAAGGTAAAGTTATTAGTATGTAAATAATTCCCGGACTAAAGAATTCACTTATAGTACAAAATTAATTACCAGGATTACCAAAATAAATGCTATGAGTTCGACAAACATTTGTGGATCTAGGATGTAATGAGATCCATCCAACTAGCCAAGTGGCTTTGTTAGTGCTCTAAGATTTAATCCTTGTCAAAGAGGCTATAAGTTCAGATGCCTTTAACAAAACAGATAGTGTGTTAGTGGCACAGCATCTGGTAATGTCCCTCAGCACAGCTGTGTTAATAAAACATTTTCAAATGCAAGATAAGCAGTTTCTTTTTTTAATATTTTGATGTCCTTTCTTGGGAAAATTAAATTAAACATACGAAATGGGGTATTCAGACAGATGTATTTTCTCTGCAGCCTTTACTGTAGCTTTGTGGCTTCTAAGGTACTGTGTTTGAAAAAATCCTAATGTCTTCCAGTATGATTGCACCAGTCTTAGTATTTTGTTCAAATATTTGGAAACAGTCAAATTGTTTGCATGGAAATATTTAAAAAAAAAGTTAAAATGTGGCCTGTGATTTCTACACAATGATGCTACAGGTTTTGCAGGAGCAATTCTCAACATCAAGCATACCTCAAAGATTTTTGCAGATGCTCGGTGGACGGAGCTTGTCCATGTGATGGTGTTAGGTCAGCCAAGGCTCTGCTTCTGTAAGCACCTTCACAACAATGGATCATCAAGAGACATTCAATAATATTGAATAATCTTTAAAAGGAATGAAACTAAAATTATCTTTAAAATTATTGAAATTATTAAAAAAAGTTCGTAAGGCTTTTGCAGAATTAAAAATATCGAAACAAACTCAAATAATTCAAATAGATCTTACCGCGTATGTTGGTAGGAAATGCAAGTAGCTTGCTACAAGCAGTAAGTTCTGAATTAGAAAATAGTACCGCGTTTACAAATTGGCCGCTGTTAACAAACTGCTTGCTGACTTTCTGAAACAAAATAAAACAGTAAATTGAATCTTATGGTTTATTGCAGAAGAGTTTCCAGAACAAGTTACATGGCCCCAAAGAAACCAGAGGCAGATGTGGAAATGAAGGTCTTGGTAGGGAGTAGGTAGCTAAGGCACACTATTAGGCACTACAGTTCCTCCTGAACAATGTCCTGATCCTGGCCATGTCTTATGGCAAAGCAGTCGCAGGGGGAGATGTAAAAAGAGATCAATCACCTTATTTGTCTGTGCAAAGGAAGTTTGACTGTTTCAAAACATAGATATTGCGTACTAATATATTAACATCAATATTGTTTGGCAGCACACTGTTGCTTGAAATGCTCATTAACAGACTACATACCCCACTGAAGAATATTATTCCAAAATAGGAGGTTAACAGGTACAAATAAGCCGAGGATGATTAGTCATGTGTTTTATTCATTGTCTTGAGGATTTGTTTTGGTAAATTAGATATTTCGGCTCTGAATTTGTATTGTTTCTTGACTTTATAATGAGGTGAGGACAAGCTCCATGGGCTAGAGTAAAGATTAACAGATGTAAGAATACTAGAACTAGGTGACATGAGGACAAAGAGACTGCAGCTGCCGGAAACTGGAACAAAAACAGAACAACCAAAGAACTTTGGGGCTCAACCCAAAACATTGACTTGCACATTTTGCACTCTGATTTCTGGTCCTCCGGAATGTGACATAACTCAGTGACAACTTTGTGATAGAGCTAAAATATTCCATACATTGTTTCTCAGTGAAGTTGAGGCAGAGGAGGGAGGGGAAGGGGGTACCCTCATGGCCCTCAATGTAAAAGATCTCCTGTTCAATCTTATTTTTCTTTTTCTTTTGATAGATTATAGAGGCTTCATTGCTGCTTGCTTGTTTCCTTGCTACTTGCTTCCTTGCTGCTGCTCCTTAGCTCTGACCTTCTAATCCATAATCCCGCTGACACAACAGAATTGCACTAAGGGAATGCTGCACTAGCAGAAGAACTATCTTTCCATTTAGACATTACAATAGCACATTATTGGACAAAAAAGATAACACAACAGTTATTTGAATCAATAGCGGGGGGGGGGGTTTGCCTTGCTGTTCCAACCAATACATGTCCTTCAGTAAACACCTTTACAAATCAGACTGTCTGCTCATTATCATGTTTAGTTTAGTTTATTGTCAGGTGTATCAAGGTAGAGTGAAAAGCTTTTGTTGCGTGCTAACCAGTCAGCAGAAAAACAATACATGATTACAATTGAGCCATTTACAATGTAACAATAGAGATTTAGGAGTGTGGAGCGATTGTCACATGTAATTGTAGATCTACTTCTGTGGTTAGCATGCAAATAGTCGCCTGGGTTAGGCGCCATTTTAGAAGCATTTCTCCAACACGTTGCTGTTAGAGGTTCACAACTGTAAACTAATTGCCTGCCATCATGGGAGCATTGCATTGCACAACAAGTGCTTTGCTTTATCTTGAGGTTGTGAATGTTATTTTTTTTCTTTCCTTCTTTCTTTCTTTGCGTTCTATTGCTCTTTATTCTTTGTCTAAAATTTTATTTTTCTCTTTTCCCATGCAACCTTTCCAATGCCTTCAAGTGTCAAAGAAGCTTTAGGAACTCTTCAATGTCAGAGCATATTCTGCTCCTTTGTCCATTTTACGTTTATCTGACCCACATCCCATTATCCAACATCACTCTTTGTTACATTTCTGGCGTGGAGTGGATGGAAATAAGTGGCTTGAATATTGTTAGGATTCAGGGGTTGGAGAGTCCATAGACTTCAACATACAAAGTTATATGACAGCGAGATGATCCCGTTCAATGACTTGAAAAAGGGAATTGTATCAGCTGAGATTCTGTCACAAAGTCACACATGTTATTTGTATTATCCCATGCAGAATCAGAGAGGATATGCACATTGGATGAGTGGATATCCTTGTGATTCATGAGTGTTCCCTTATGGTGGGTAACTGCATTTACCAACAGTTTGTATTTTATAGCTCCTTTACATTATATAAATATATGTCTTCATGAAAAGCAATAAAATATCCCAGAAGTGTTTTCAAACACAGTTTGATACAAAGCCATGTAGGGAGAAATCAGTGCAGAGTGAGCTTCACGCCGTTTCGGAGCTTGGCAGCTGCACATTCACTGGTGCAGTGATTAAAATCAAGGATGTGGAAGATAGACACAAAATATTGGAGTAACTCAGCGGGACAGGCAGCATCTCTGGAGAGAAGGAATGGGTGACGTTTCAGGTCGAGACCCTTCTTCAGGATATGGAAGGTTAAAATTGGAAAAAATGGTCAGAAGGAATGACAGAGATATGAAGAAGCAAGAATTTGACAAATAAGTAGCAGAATTTTACAACTGTATAAGATGAGTGAATAGACTCAGTGGGAAGACGTTGACAAAAATGTTAAATGATCTCTTTTTCATGTAAATGCCACACAGCAGCACGTTGGAATAGTACTCCAGTGTCAACAAAGAAATGGACAGCTAGTTCATGAAACATTGAGAGATAAAGCATGCAAACAGGCCCTTCTTCTTCTTCGTCTTCTTGCGTATGGTGTGCACAGCCTAAAGTTGTACGACAGCTTGTTCTTATTTGTTCTTATTTGATTGTGCATTCGTCGAAACAGGGCGGACCAGGTGAAGGCTGCAATCTCCCACCCCCAAACAGACCCTTTGACTCACCGAGTCCACACCCATCATTGATCACTCGTTCACATTAATTCTGTTACCCCACTGTTTCATTCATTCCCTACACACCAAGGGCAATTTACAGAGGCCAATTAACCTACAAAACCTGCACATCTTTGGGGGGAATCCAGAGCACCCAGAAGAAACCCATGCAGTCACAAAGAGAAAGTGCAAACTCCACATAAACAGCACCTGAAGTCAGGATCAAACTGAGGTCTCTGGTGCAATGATGCAACAGCTCTACCAGCTGCACCTTTGGTGCCAACCTAAATTATGCACTGGGGGTACACAAAATGCTGGAGAAACTCAGCGGGTGCAGCAGCATCTATGGAGCGAAGGAGATAGGTAACGTTTCAGGCCAAAACCATTATGCACCATTGTGCTATCTTTATTATGAATAAAATATTCTGCAGTGCTCAGTAAACAATCCCACTGTTATCCACGTGATGCAAAGGTTATGTTTTCAGCCAAGAACAAAGATGGGGTAAAGGATAAGGACAGTATAATGAAGATGATTACACCCATATGCAACCCTCAACTATGGTGAGGAGCCAGGACCACAAAAAAATAACTTTCATTTTCTGTCAGGCCACGTCCACTCCAGGCAAACCAGAACACAGCAGATGCAGTGCTTGCAGATACTAGGCTGATTGTCAACATTGCACCCACCCCAATTTTACTATATAACTTAAAACAAGCACTGCATTGGAATAGGCCCTTCAGCCCATGATATCTGTGCAACCGCAATGCCCATTTAAATTGCATATCAGTCTCCACGTTGGCGATATCTCTTTATTCCGTCTGTTCATGTTTTAAGTGCCTTTAAGGCTACAATCTGATATGAGGCTACAACATGACAACAGGATTTAGCAGTAACCTCTTATCTAATTTGCTCCAAGGTAACTGGATTGGAAGAATAATGTAATCACACAACAGAGTTTTAGTAACATTGTACCCCATGTCTATATTCTGTCTATATGAAATTGCATATTTCAAAATATTTTTTGCAAAATCTCATGTTTGCCAGTATAGAGTAATAATAAATATTTAAAAAAAAGATTATAGCATTCCATGACACTTAATTAACACATCACTGTGTGAAATTTCTAAAAGCAAAGTATATTTCTGTGAATGCAAGAAAAATGTTTTATTTCGCATTACCAAATTATCACATTCCAGGGCATATATAGCTTCTCATAAACTAGACACATGCTCGATAAATTGCCTTTATTCCTAATTTTCTCCTGTGTTGTGTGCATGTTCAGCAATTCTGCGAGAATTAATGTGACATTTATATGAGTAAGTTGCCTTTGGAGAAAATGAGCTCCGTGTGCGGTCAGGATGGGGATGAACATCGCTGACAAGATTATAAACTGCATTTGGACAGTCTGCCATTAATAAAGTTTAGAATCAACACAGGATTTGGGTGGATCTGCAACATATCAATATCGACTTCCAAGCTTTTGAGATTATTCAGGAGACTAATATTCAATGTATATTTTGCACACTCAGAAGCCAAACTATAAAAGCCATGAAATAGTAAATAAAACATAAAGCAGCACAACTCAAACTTGGTTACATAAAACACGGTCGCACACAGAGTAAATTTAAAAGTGTACCTATATTTTAATAATTTCAGGTTATTTACCACTGATTTGATCCACAATGGTAAAGCAACATAAAAGTTACAAAATAAAATTTAACACAAACTAAAATGAAGACAAATGAATTAAAACAAAAGTTCATTGATGATGGGAAGACCCCATTCATAAATTCCTCTCCACATGCCAAGCCATTTTAGTGACGATGACACCAGTGTATAAAGCTAAATTATAATGATGTTTGGCGGCCCTGGAATCAAATAGATACATTGGTTTTGTTTAGTTTGGTTTAGAGATACAGCGTGGAAACCGGTCCATCGGCCCATTGAATTCAAAACCAACCATCGATCCCCGGACACTAATATTATTCTACATACACTAGGGACAATTCTTATTACATTTATACCAAGCCAATTAACCTACAAACCTGTACTCCTTTTGAGTGTGGGAGTAAACTGAAGATCTTGGAGAAAACTCACGCAGGTCACGGTGAGGACGTACAAGCAGCACCTGTAGTCAGGATCAAACTCGGGTCTCTGGCGCTGTAAGGCAATAGCTACACCAATGTGCAAGGTGCCGCCCAATTGGGACGAAGTCTGGCCTGTAGCAACTGTAGTGGCCATTTGGCTTTATTTTGTGTGTCATTAATTATGGCATTTGTCTTTAAATTTTAGTCTCCACGTGATTATGTGGGTGGGATTTATTACATAGTCGGTGGCGTGTTTGCTGCTGGGTTTTCGTGCACAGAAGCGGTTTGCAGTTAGTTTAGTTCGGAGGACAGTGGCGGAGGGTATAACTTTTTGACCATGGGAAGTTTTCTAACATTTCTAAGCGATAAGCTGAAGTTTGATGAAGTTTAAAATGTACGAGCAAAGAAGTCGGTCGGATGAATATCTTTCTGCTTTTCTTCAACAACAAAGAAACCATTAATCAAAAGACTGTGTTACGAAGATTTATCTTTTGAGAAACTTTGAGCTGAAGGACGTGGAGAAGCTTGCGTGCGTATCGAAATGACATACTCATAAAGCCATGTGATCTCCAGAGTTGCTCGAGGGATAACAGAGCGATCTCTTGAACGATATAATAACCTGGCCCTACAGCAACTATTAAACTGTCTTGTTAAAGAGCCTCCGATATTTTAGCGCATGAGATTCAAAGTGTTGTTCATAAGAAATGGGCCATTCTTTTTCATTCTCTGCAGGGTGTGCATAAAGAGAGGATCAGGTGGGGCGCTGGAGGTTGGAGATAGTTGAATGCTGAAAGGAAAATTGTGCAGAAAAACATTTTGGGGGATGTGAAAGGTTAGCAGCAAGGTGGGATGCAAGCAGTAAGGAGGTTGGAGGAGACAGATAACTGGAGGAAGATGAACTCCTCTCATTCTCTGAATGTACCATAACTTATCATTTGTCACCCCTGCACCTATCTTATCTATTACATGTACCTGCTTGTAACGCCCAGAGAGATGGCAGCAATAAATTTGGCCCATAGTTTATGCTCCAACATAAAAATCGCATCCATGCCCAATTGATGCAGAACATAGAAGATAAAACAGTACAGCATAATACAGACCCTTCAACCGACAACGTCTGTGCCGAACTTGCCAAGACCAACTCTTATTTGCTCCACATAATCCATAACCCTCCATTCCCTGCATATTCATATGCCTTTCCAAATGACTCCTAAAAGCCACTATTGTATCTGCCTCAACCACAAGCCTAGCAGTGCGTTCTAGGCACTCACCACCATCTGTTTAAAAAGCTTGCTC
Source organism: Raja brachyura (assembly GCA_963514005.1). The sequence continues at coordinate 23,880,830 of OY740784.1, read as the reverse complement.
AGTACATCTCATTTAAACTTCGCCCCTCTCACCTTCAAGCTATATCCTACAGTGTTTGAATCTTTCCACCCTGGGAAAAAGGTTCTAAGTGTCTAATCTATCTATACCTCTCATAATTTCATTTCGGAGTCACGTGAGTGACTGCGTGAAGAACTCGCCAGCACGCATGCGCGACATATCGTCGCAACGCATTGCTGCCGACGGCTGGCGGTGGAGCGCGGCTCACCACCAGCCCTTCATATGGAGCCGCTCAGGTAAGTGAAACTAACCTTGAGTTGGTTGGTTCCTGTTGGGAGAGTGTTTTCTTTCGAGAGCTCCAGTGAGGATCCCGCGGAGCAGGATTTCGGTGTGCCACCGGAGCAGGTTGATCCTGACTCCGTATCGCTGTCGCCAACGGGCTCGTTGGTCGACCTGGGCAAGGGCTCGCGTGCTGCTGCATGGCCCTTCTCCCTGAGCCCTCGGAGGAGAGGGAGGGATGGAGCCCGTAAGCCTAGCCCTTTAGGGGCAAAGGCATCACCTGCCGCTAGAATGCGGACTGGTGAATTGGCGGGACTCAAGTCCACTGAGGAGACCTGTAAGGACCAGTGTCGACTCCCCAACCTCCCCAAGACTAGGAAGAGTCATCCGGGTGGAGTCCCGCCACGGTCACCGAGTCCCCCGTGGATGGGAGGACGGGACCGTACGTCGGCTAGGCCCAGGATTAGGGCAGTCAGCAAGCCCGCGCGGACGTCGGGTCACCACGTCGAGGCGTCGGGTGCCGACCACTCACCGCGGTTGCCCTCCGAGGCAGCGGGTTCGAGCTCCGACAAAAGGAGGCGTTTGAGCGGGTCCGCGCGGGAATCGCTCAGCTTCATTGCGGCAGCTGGTAGCGACAGCTTCCAGCACCGAGATTACCTCGACGAGGTACGGGCTGATGACCGGAGCCTCAGCAGTTCCGCAGAACATGAGGACTCCGACCGCCCGAGTTCGAAGGGCGAAGGGCGTATTGACAGGATGGAGCGGATGTTGGAACTCCTGCAACAGAATCAGAGGCAGGAAGCATCCAGCTCCAGAGGGCACAGGGAGATATCACCATCATCAGCAGGCAGCCTGAGGCAGCCGGAGGATGAGAACATTTTGGGCCCAGCACCAGCTACATCGGAAGCCCCTCAGGAAGAGCTCCTCGGTGTAGCAACAAAATTTGCATTATCGGAGACAGCGGGACTACCCCTCAACCCCAAAATGGCTGCCACCGTGGACTTCCTGACCAACCATCAGCTCCAGGAGGAGGTCCTGTCAGAGGCACAAAGCCCCAGCGAACGGCAACTCCCTCAACGTGCCCATTGTCAATACGCCAATCTGGGGCAACATCAGCACAGGGATCAGGACCCAGGAGATGAAGCTCCAGCGGATCCTGAAGCTGCTCACTGCTGGGATTACCGCGTTTGCGCGGTCGGTGGAAGTGGAGGATCTGAGCACCGAGCAGGAGGATGCTCTGGCTCTACTGTGTACCACACAGTATGAGATCAACGCCTTCAGGAAGAGCGTCATCAGACCCACGCTGAACCCAAAATTTGCGGGGTTGTGTAAAGCACCTCCTACGCCGCCACCCAGACAGTTGTTCCGGGAAGACCTCCCGAAGAGGGTCAAGGAGCTGGATGACCACGCCAAGACAGTGGGACTAATGCAGTTACAAATCTCGTCCAGGCAGGCGGCCAAGAAAGCGCCATATTTCAGGCCACGAGGCCCTGCCGTTAGACCGGCAAGAACTTACGCTCCAGCTCCGCCTCAATTTCAGCAGCCTCAACAACCGCGGCCTTTTTTAGGGCTAGGCCCCCAGCGGCCACCATGGAAGATGCGGACGCCGCATCATCAGCCCAACCCAGCACCTCCACGTCCCGCCAAACATGTCAAGGACCGCCGGTAACCATGGAGGTAAGGCGGTCTGGTTTTCATGCACCTGCGTGCTTAACTTCACATGTTGGTGGGCGACTACGGTTCTTCACGGTGGCATGGGGAACCATCACTTCTGATGAGTTTATCTTACAAAGTATTCAAGGCCATGGGATTGAATTCATCAATGGCAACATCCCTCCATCCCAGCATATGCCAGATCGGAAATTTACACTGTCCAGCAATGAAGCGGCAGCAGGCTATGCTGAAATCTTAAGGCTACAAGAAAAAGACGTGATAGAAAGAACTAAACACGAACCAATTGAATTTGTATCCAACGTATTCACAAAAACCAAGAAGGATGGAGGATGTCGGGTTATTATTGATCTGACCCATTTGAATACCTTTGTAAAATATACCCATTTCAAAATGGACACGTTCGAAACAGCCAAGTTATTAATTTCTGAGGGCTGCTTGTTGGCATGCATTGATTTAAAAGATGCACACTATTCAGTATCCATTCGGGAACACCACAGGAAGTTCTTGAAATTTACCTGGATGGATCAGCTCTGGCAATACAGGGCTTTGCCAAATGGGCTTACCACAGCCCCTACTTTATTTACTAAATTGCTCAAACCAATTTTGGCTACGCTAAGGAGACAAGGTCATATAGTGATGGCCTATCTGGATGACATCCTAATCATTGGGAACACCCTGGAATCAGCAGAACTGGCAGTCTCAGCCACCGTGGAAATTTTTCAGAAAATGGGGTTCATTATCCATCCAGATAAATCAAAGTTCTGCCCTTCACAGGTCATGGATTATCTGGGGTTTACGGTGGATTCCAATCGCATGAGGGCCACCATACCAACAAAGTTGGGGATGTCACCCAAGTATGCAAGGATCTAGTCTGGGCCAGTATACCATCAATTAGACAAACTGCTAAGGTGATTGGCAAGATCGTAGCACTTTTTCCAGCTGTCCAATACGGACCTTTGCATTATCAAAATTTGCAGAGAGCCAAGATCTCAGCGTTAAAACTGAACGCTGGACATTTCGATCGACCAATGCAGCTGCCTCTCAAGGCAAAGATTGAGTTACAATGGTGGATTGACAATATTTGTGACTCATTTAAACCCATCATTTTGCCCAATCCGATGGTATACTTTCAAACAGACGCAAGCTCCCATGGCTGGGGAGCTACGGACAACTACTCTAGTTGTGGGGGCAGATGGGACACCCTTGAATCTACCCTGTTGTTGTCACAAGGGATAAACTATTTGGAGATGCTAGGAGCATTTCACGGACTTCGAGCTTATTGTTCTAACCTTACTGACGCTCATGTCCGTCTCCAAATAGATAATACCACTGCGGAGGCATATCTAAACCATATGGGCGGTACCAGGTCAATTTCATGTGATGAATTGGCAAATACAATTTGCCTATTGCGGCCGCTCCCACATTGCATTCGACGCTGTAACCATCACCGACGTATTGGAATTCCTGGCGGGGTTGCACCATGATGAACACCTGAGCTACAGTGCCATCAACAGCGCCAGGAGTGCGCTGTCATTCTACCTCAATATTGAGGTAGGATCCAACAGGCTGGTGTCCAGACTCATGCGGGGAATATTCAATTCCAATCTGCCCAGACCGCGTTATAACATCACCTGGGATATCGGGAAGGTATTAACCCTGCTCAGGACATGGTCGCCCATGCAGGGGCTTGAGCTGGACAAACTCACCCTGAAGCTGGTGATGTTACTGGCACTGACTTCAGCGCAGAGGATATTGACACTAATGTCTTCAAATCCCATTCCACCAGGGCTGCATCAACGTCGGCGGCAAGGGTCATGGAGATGCCCATGGACCATATTCTTGCCACAGCAGGATGGGCGAATGAAGCCATCTTCCAGCGGTTCTACAACAAACCTGTTGCCGCTCCTCTACCGTTCGCGGAGGCCGTGCTGAATGCAGGTCAAGAACGTGGAGATGTCCCCGAATGAGGGTTTTTTTCTTTGTTGTTAATAAATATTATTCTTATTTTTCAGTACAAGCAGTCTGGAAAGTTGTTTACTCCCATCCATCCTCAATAGTGGTGTGTGACAGCATGGACGTGGTCCAGGGCATGGAATCACAGAGCTTTGAAGTCTTCACAAAGTCACTCACGTGACTCCGAAATGAAATAGTAAGATTAAACGAGAATTTACCAGTTCGAAGGTTGATCTTTATTTTATGAGGAGTTACGATGAGGGATTTCGTGCCCTCCGCTCCCAACCCTCGATCATAAATCAACTGGTAATTAGAGTCTCTTCAATCTTATTATACCAAGTCATTTCTCTGTTGTTGTTTCTGTGATTCCACACCGCTACTTTGCAGAATGTCGCGCATGCGTGCTGGCAGGTTCTTCACGAAATCCCTCATCGCAACTCCTCATAAAATAAAGATCAACCTTATAAATTCTTTTATTAAGACATCGAATGTTAAAGATATTTGGAGATTGGATAATCCAACCGGACGGGAATATTCATTTTTCTCGCCGGTATTCGGAACCTACTCGAGGATAGATTATTTCTTAGTCGACTCAAAATTACTCCCCTTTACGTATGATGCAAAGTATCATAATATTATTATCTCAGATCATGCTCCATTAACATTTAAGATAAAATTAAAAGATATAGTTAATAAAACTAATATTTGGAGATTCAACACACAGATATTAAAGGATAAAGATTGCTGTAACTATGTGGAGAAACAGATTAAATTATTTTTTGAAACTAACGATAAATCTGAGACTTCCCCATTATTATTATGGAATACATTTAAAGCATTTATGCGCGGTGCAATAATATCAGCACAAGCTCATTTTAACAAAGTAAATCGAAAAATGGAGCAAAAGTTAGAAAAAGAGATAAAACAATTAGATAGTGAAAATATAATACATCCTTCTAAAGAGTTGAGTAATAAAATTGCTATATTAAAATATAGATTAAATAAAATTTACTCTGATCAAGTGATAAAACTATATCAACAAACTAAACAAGTTCATTTTGAATTTGGAGATAAACCTCAAAAATTATTAGCACGACAACTCAGAAGATTAGACGATGAAAAAACTATACATAGTATTAGATCGGTACAGGGAAATACATTGACTATACCAAAAGACATTAATGACACATTTTTACAATATTATCAAAATCTTTATTCATCTAAATTAACAGGGCAAACAGATGAAATGGAAACATTTTTAGAAAAATGTCATTTTGATAAGCTAGATTTTGAGAGTAGGCAATTATTAAATGCTGAAATATCGGTAATAGATATCGAAGAATCAATTGGATCGTTAAAAAATGGTAAAACAGCGGGCCCCGATGGCCTGAGTGCAGAATTTTATAAAAAATTTCATGATCTACTTTCATCAAGATTACAAACAGTGTATAGACATACCTATGAGTTAGGAAAGTTACCAGAGTCTTTAAATGAATCTACAATTACATTAATTCCTAAATTAGATAAGGATCTGGAAGATCCTGGATCATATCGAGTGATTGCCCTTTTAAATACTGATCAAAAAATATTAACTAAAGTACTGTCTCGGAGGCTAAGCTTAGTGATTTCCAAAATAATACATTATGATCAAACAGGTTTTATTCCAAAACGTTATTCATCACATAATCTTAGACGCTTGTTTAACATTATATACTCGAGAAGAAGGAGAGATAGTGAATTAGCAGTTATATCGTTGGATGCTGAAAAAGCATTCGACCAGGTGGAATGGTCATATTTATTTAATATAATGGAAAAGTATCAATTGGGGGATGGATTTTGTAAATGGGTAAGAATATTATATTCTAACCCTACAGCAAGAATTTTAACCAATCAAATACTATCACCTAAATTTAGACTTTTTAGGGGATGCAGACAGGGATGTCCGTTATCCCCTTTATTATTTGCTTTGGTGATAGAACCTCTGGCCGAAAGAATCAGATCAGAACCCGAAATATATGGGTATAATACTGACACAACAAATAATAAGATATCTTTATATGCAGATGATATTCTGATTTATATTACTAAGCCGGAATGTAGTATTCCCAAGTTATTTAATGTTATAAATGAATTTAGCGTATTTTCAGGATATAGGATTAATTGGAATAAAAGTGACATTATGCCTATAATTGGTATAAATGTAAATATATTACAAAAATACCCACTAAAAATAGTTACAGATAAATTTAAATATTTAGGAATCAATGTGTCTAAATCCTATAAATTATTAATTAAAGCTAATTATTATCAATTATTAGAGAAACTTAAAAAAAACATTTTATATTGGAAAACACTCCCTATATCTATGATCGGTAGGATTAATGCTATAAAGATGATTTTTTTACCACAATTGTTATATTTATTTCAGGCAATTCCTTTTTTCCTCCCAAAAAGTTAAAAAAAAAAAAATTGATACTATAGTTAATAATTTTGTCTGGGATTACAAAAGTCATAGAATAAGTAAAAAACACTTATGTAAGTCTAAGATAAATGGAGGGCTGGCACTTCCAAATTTTCTATATTACTTTTGGGCAGTCCAGATTAAGAATATGAATTTTTGGTGGGTAAATATAGATGTTGAACCAATGTGGTTAAAAATGGAAAAGGAAGACTGTTCACCTTTTAATATAGAGTCGATTATTTTCGCACCTAAGGAAGTACAAAAAAAGACTTATAGGGACAACCCTATAATTCATAATAATAGGCGTATTTGGAAACAGATAGTTAAGACCCTATATCTGGATAATCTTTCTTTTAGGTTACCAATTAGGAATAACCCACTGTTTAAACCCTCAATCTTAGATGCGGGGTTTAGACTGTGGGAGGATTTAGGAATTAAAAGGATAGGACACCTTTATAGAAATGGAAATTTTTTATTATTTGAAGAGTTACAAGATATTTTTGGATTACCTTCACAACACCATTTTAGGTATTTACAAATTAGAGATTTTATTAAATGTAACACACAAGACTATAAAAAAAAAGAACCAGGCTTATTAGATGAGCTGTTTAATTTACATCCAAATACGGATAAGCTTATAGCTTATATATACAATATTATTTTAGATAAAGAGAACCCAACAACTGAAACATATCGTCAAGCATGGGAAAATGAAATCGGATTACCTATAACAAAAGAAACTTGGGAAGAATGCTTACAAAGAATACATTGGTGTTCTTTGAATGCCAGACATACACTGATACAATTTAAAGTTATATATAGATTACACTACTCGAAAACCAAATTAAAAAGTATTTTTCCTAGTCTCTCCTCTATTTGTGATAAATGTAAGAATCTTGAAGCAAATTTAATACATAGTTTGGTAACGTGTCCACGGTTGAATTATTATTGGATTGAAATTTTTAAAGTTATTTCGGAAGTTCTTAAGGTTGAACTCGACCCAGACCCAAAATTAATAATATTCGGAATCCCGGAGCCAAATTTGGTACTCACGGTTAATCAAAGAAATTTTTTTGATTACTGTTTAATAATAGGGAAAAAAATGATACTTAAATTTTGGAAGGGAACATTATCTCCAACAATTAAAATGTGGAAAGCAGAGATGTTGGAGACGTTGAATTTGGAAAGAATTAGATTTGTCCTTTTGGACAGGTATAATTCTTTTGAATCGATATGGTCTCCATATATACAGTATTTAGAAAAGTAGCTATTCTTGGAATCACGGCTCGACGGACACCCTATGGATCCGATGCGAATAACTTACTTATAATTGATATTATTGTGCATTTATTAGAGATATTTCTGAATGAAATAGTATTTCGTATAATGACTTTAGTTTTTGTTTATATATATGTAATATTTTTGTTTTTCAAATTTTCCCTTTTTATTTTCTTTTTATTTACGATTGAAGTATGTGGGAAGAATTTTTTATTTTTTTTTATTTACTCTTTTTTCTTTTCTCTTTTATATATCTTTTTCTTTATTTCCAAAAAATAGAAGATATTAAGTATTGATATGTTATTTGTAGTAATATTGAATTAAGGTGTTAGTTTATAAAGTAAGCTTTACATTGTAAACGGTTTACTTCAAATAAAAAAATATTACACAAAAATAAAGATCAACCTTCGAACTGGTAAGTTCTCGTTTAATCTTACTATTTTTTATACTTCTATCAGGTCTCCCCACAACCTCCAGCATTTCAGTGAAAACAATCCACATCTGTCCAACCTCTCCCTGTAATAAGTGAGTTTGATATCACGATAAATGCAAGGAATCATGGGATTTGTCAAAGGTCACTCGGGATTAAAAATTAACGAACACAGCCCTGTATAAACAGTGTATAAATCGCTAACTATTCTACCAAGGAATTAATCTAGAATTCTGTCAACTCAATAGCTTCCTTTCTTGTTCTGCTGTTCACACACTTCTTACACGGTCCCAGTTCAGTTAATTAATCTGCAATTATGAAATATTCAAAAAGTTAAAGAATTTATTATTTAAGTCTTAATGTGTTTGCTACTGGAATAAGAAAATATTACTTGTGTTTGAAACATTTTCTTATCTTTATGCATAATTTATGTGTAAAAATATATTTAACCTAAGGCAGGCATCGACTATGTCAGTGTGATGTGGGCTGATGGTTTACCTACAGGCAGTTTGAACGTACCGTTAAGGCAAAGATTAATCTCTGAAGAAAGCTGAGTACAGGGTTGGTCCTGTGAAGGAGCCGCCAATCCGATATAAGACATTTAATTGCGAAATGCCTGCCCTTTAGTATTGGATAGATTGAGTGGAGGGTCTGTGCTGTTCCAAGTTTCCCCCAGCCATCTCGCCCAGTGCACGTTGACCAGCACAGTTTGCCAGCCTTGTTAGCAGAGGCTCTTTGTACAGGTGGAGGTTCTGCGTTAGGATCGGGTAGGCAACAAGCTAGTGAGAGGGCTCTCAGAGCAGATCAGCCTAGGTTGCAGATTTTAATAGGTCATTATTAATCTGTTCCGTCTGTCTGACATCGCCAGCTCTCTTTCTCTCTCCCCTAGAACCCCCACCCCAATCTGACGGAGAAAATGCTCCCACATATTACGGGTTGGCTCCGCGTTTTCCCACTTGCTGGGGCAGGCGGTGCCTCCTTCAAAGAGAGTGAGAACAGGTCCCGTCAGCTGGGGAGCTGCGACCCATTCCTGAGTGAAGCCTCTAGTTTGGCTGTGGTTCAAATGGCTGCAAACTCTCATAATTATCACCGCCCAGTCACCCAACTGTGTGCCCTGACAGACTGGAACCAACGCCAGAGGTTAAAGCGACAGCATCTTTATTTAAGCCAACCCACCTCGAAAGTTTAACCAGTCTGTTCGAATCCAATCTGAACTTTCCAACCTACCCCCCACACAGCACATTCTTCTCTTTTCCCTCAATCCAGGAAGGTTGTTTAGATAGGAATTTAAGGACTGTCTCAAATTGGTTGACCACACAACTTGTAATTCGTGTAAATCAATATTGAATTTGAATGGCTGTGACTGAGGCTAATGCCAGGGATTCGATAAGTGACAGGTTCGTTCCAGGCATTCTTGTGTTTTCAAGGTTGGTGCTGTATTGAGTCAATAATTTAAATAGATACAATTGTTGTAATGCCAAACTCGCTTATTAATACCCCCTAATCCAGGCATCATTCTGGTAAACATCCTCTAAACCCTTTCCAAAATCTCCACATCCTTCCTGTAATGGGGTGACCAGAACTGCTCACAATACTCCAAATGTCGACGAATCGAAGTCCTATCAAGCTGCATCACAACTTCGTGACTCTTATACTTAATGCCCCGATCTACGAAAACACGCATACCAGATGCCCGTTTTACCACTCTATCTACATGTGCTGCCACTTTCAGGGAGTTACAAACTTGGGCCACAAGGTCCCCCTGTATATCAATGCTATCAAATGTCATGTCATCAATTTTAGATTTTCCCATACACATGACCTTGCAAAGTGCAACATCGTACACTTGCTCAAATTAAACATCATCTGCCATGTCTCCACCCATTTCTGTAGTTGATCTATATCCCACTGTATACTTTGATAGCTGTTCTCACAGTTTGTGATCCCAGCAATCTTGGTGTCATCTGCAAACTTACTATCTATCCCATCTATGTTTATGTTGAAGTCATTTCTATTTATTACAAACAGCATAATTCCCAGCATGGACTTTTGCTTAATTCCACTGATCACAGACGTTCAGCCTGAATATTGTTCTTCTGTCATAACCCTCTGTCTTCTAATAATCAGCCAGTTCTGAATCCAAATGACAAAATCACTGTTAATTCCCTGTTAATCTTCTTGACCTGCCTCCCATGGGGAATTTTGTAAGGTTTTGGGGAGTATTGAATAACAGAGGGATCTCGGTGTGCAAGTCCAAAGATCCCTGAAGGTGGCAGTGCTAGTTCACAGCATGGTTAAGAAATTATAGGACATGCTGGCTTGCATTGGGCAAGGCATTGAATACAAGAGCTAGGTTTGGTTCCAACTTTGTAAAACATTGGTCAAAAATCAGCTGGAGTATGAGGGGCCACCTTGACATTCCCTCCACGGATGCTGCCTGACTCACTTAATTTAGCACGTTATATTTTGTTCAAGATTCCAGCATCTGGGGTTTCTTGTGTCTCTGTGAGTACTATGTGCAATTGTGGTCACCAGTCTATGGGAAATATGTGATAGTACTGTCAAAGATGTAGAAGAGATTCACCAGGAAATTACGTAGGATGGAATATTTTATTCAATAGGAGAGACTGGAAAGGCTAGGTATATTTTCCCTGGAGTGGTAGATTAGGAGAACATGATTAAATTATACATAGTTCTGAGGGGTATAAATTGTGTAAACTCAAATAATCTTTTCCGGTTAACAGAAGAGGACAAAACTAAAGGGCATAGAGGGCAACTAAAGGGCAACTAAACGAGAGTAAGTCTGAGGTCATCCTTCTCGGCCCCTCGAACTCAATCAAAATGATAGCAGGCAGCCTTGGAAGCCTTACCCCATTACTCAAACCTCGCATCTAAAACCTTGGCGTGATATTTGACTCAGCGTTGAAATTTGATAAACAAGTCAGTGCCATGGTAATAGCTAGCTTCTTCCAGCTTCGGACCATAGCTAAAATAAAACAATTCCTCCAGTTTGACGACCTCGAAAAGATCATCCACACATTTATCTCCTCTCGCCTCGATTACTGCAACTCCCTTTACACTGGCAACAGCCAACGTTCCCTGTCCCACCTGCAACTGGTCCAAAACGGCGCAGCGAGACTACTGACGGGCACCCGAAAAAGGGACCACATCACCCCAATCCTGGCCTCTCTCCACTGGCTCCCTGTGTGGTTCCAAATAAATTTCAAGATCCTTCTTTATGTCTACAAAGCCCCTAATGGACTTGCCCCCATCAAAAGTCTGCTCACCCACCACACCACCTCCAGGTCCCTCAGATCGGCTGACTTGGGGTTACTGAACATCCCGCGGTCTAGGCATAAGCTCAGGGGTGACCACGCCTTTGCGGTTGCAGCTCCTAGACTGTGAAACAGCATCCCTCTTCCCATCAGAACTGCCCCCTCCATCGACTCAAAAGTCGAGACTTAAAACTTAGTTTTACTTTCAAGCCTTTCTTGACGTCCTCTGAGGGAGGGCTATATGTATGTATTTATGTATGTACTTAATCTATGAACCACTGTTGTATAGCGTTAGTACCTCTACCAATGTAAAGCACTTTGGTCAACGAGAGTTGTTTTTTAATTGTGCTATAGAAGTAAAAGTGACTTCACTTGACATGACTAGATTTAGAGTAGGTGGTAAGCTGCAGATGGCACCTGAAGGGACCTTTCCCACCAGAGTGATGTGAGTATCTGGTATGCACATTGAGAGAGAAAGGTCGTTGCAATGCCACTGACAGTATTTAAAAAGGTGACTAGCGGGGAACTTAAATTGCCTGGGGGTAGAAAGATATGGATCAAAGTGATGAAGATGGGATTAATATAGATGGGTGCCAATGTGAACCAAATGATCAGATTCCATGCTGTGTGACTAATAATATGGGCACTCATTGAGTACGGTACAGGCCCTTCAGCCCAACTCAACCATACTGACCATGATGCCTCATTTGCTTGTATTTGGCTCACTTCCCTCCAAACCTATCCTATTCATATACCTGTACAAGTGTATTTTAAATGTTGATATTGTACCTGCCTCAATTACCTCCTCTGTGAACTAATTCTATACAGCCACCATCCTCTGAATGAAGAGGCTACTCCTCAGGGTCCTATTAAATCCATCTCACCTTGAACTTGTGTGTTGTGGTTCCTAATACTGCTAATGTGGGTAAAAGACTGCATTCACCCTACCAATTCTCCTCATGATTTAAAACACCTCTGTAAGATCACCCCTCAGCCGCTTGCGCTCCAAGCTTGCTCAACCTCTTCTTATAGCCCTCAAGTTCTGGCAACATCCTCGTGGATCTTCTTTGTACTCTTTCCAGCTTAATTAATTTTTCCCCAGCAGAGCGACCAAAACAAAACACAATACTCTGAATGCAGCTTCACGGACATCTTGTACAACTGTAACATAACATCCCAAATCCTACACTCAATAACTGACTGATGAAGGCTGATGTACTTCTTATACTACGCTAGCTTCCTTTCAGAGCACTGTGTACCTGAACTCTTAGATCCCTCTATTCTACCACACTCGTTAGGGCCCTAACATGTGAACGTTCGACTGTGAAGGTCCTGGTTTGATTTCCAAAAATGCAAAAAAACCTCACACTTCACTGCATTCTCCATTAACCACTTCTCAGCCCATTTGCGCAGCTGAACAAGATCCTGCTGTAATTCTTGCTAACCATTTTTACTGTGTGTGATATCACTATCTTTAGTGTCATCTACCAACTTGCTAATCATGCCTTGCACATTCTCATCCTAATTGTTGATACACACCACAAACAGCAATGGGCCCTGCACCAATCTTGGAGGCACACTCGTCACAGGCTTCCAATCTGAGAATCAACCTCCCACCACCACTCTGCTGCATTCCATGAAGCCTATTCTGCATCCAGGCAGTGGTTCTCCCTGGATGCTATGCGATTTAACCTTCCAGAGCAACCTACCATGTGGAACCCATGTACAAAACCATCTTTACTATCCCTAAACAGCCTCTGACTATCCAAATACATATATATTTTATCCTCTCCAGTTTCTTACCTATCACGATGTTAGACTCACTGGCTTTTCCTGCAGCCTTTCTTATATAGAGGCACAATATTAGCTACCCTCCAGGCACCACACTGGTGGCTAACAATCTATATTACTAAAAGTCTGATCTTGACCACTTCCTGTTGTACTGTATATTGATTATAGAAAAAACGCTGCCATTTACGGCTGTGGTTTTTGGCCATCTTACTCAGTCACCCTCCGCTGCGCAGGACACGAGGATTTTTCCCATTGATGAAAAATAAAAGAGTTATTAGTGTTTTAAAAATATTGAGATTCTCTCTCCTGAATGCCACGCCCCTTCCGGAGGGACTATAAAACCCAGAAGCGTTGAGTGCCTCAGTCAGTCTCTGCAAGACAGGGGAGCGAGAGGATATAGTTTGGAAATGCTAAAGCTATGTTGCCTTTGGTTTGGAAATGTGAAAGCTGTGCTGCCTTTGGTTTGGAAATTCTAAAACTGTGTTGCCTTTGGTTTGGAAATGCTAAAGCTGCGTTGCCTAATTAAAGTTGCGTTGTCTTCTATATAATTAAAAGTCTAATCTTGACCACTTCCTGTTTGTGCTTTATATTGATTTTAGAAAAAATGCTACCACGTATGGCTTTGATTTTTGGCCATCGTACTCAGAGTCCCCCTCCGCTCATCAGGTGCCGAGGATTTTTCCCATTGATGAAAAATATAAGAGTTATTAGTGTTTAAAAAATGTTGAGATTCTCTCTCCTGTCAATCATGCCATGAAGGCCACGCCCCTTCTGGTGGGAGGGGGAGGGGCTATAAAACCCAGAAGTGTGGGCGTGGCTCAGTCTCTGGAGGAGGGAGAGGTCATGACTCGCTGTCTTTAGTGACCTTGCACCCTGCGTGAAATGGTATGAAACTGCACTTGAATTTGGTGGCCTTGCACCCTGTTTGAAAAGGAATTTCAAGGAATAGCTGTGAGTCAACTGCCAGCCCACCAGCCATGAGTGAGTGAGCTGCTAGCACAAAGCCAGCCCAATAATCCATTCAACCCACAATGTCCATACTAGCCCTCTGGAAACCAGTCCCTTGAGCCCACAACACCCATACTAGCACTTCAGAAAGCCCCCCCTCCCCTCCACCCACCCACTGGCCACCAATATTGGAATTGGTGGCGATGTGGAAAATCTCACCAGCCCTCCCGTGTGATGCTGGGACCCAATGTGTTAGGTTCCTGCAATTTCTTCTCTAGCTTTCAGTGTCCTTGGATACACCTTATCAGTCCCAGGAGATTTATCTACCTTCATAAGCCTTAAGACATCCAGCACTTACTCAACCATAATACAGATTGTCCTCATGACATCTCCATTTCCTATCCCAAGTGTCAGCAGGTCAGGTAGAGTCTCTGGAGAACATAGGTAGGTGATGTTTTGGCCTTGACCCGAAACATCATCTATCCATGCTCTCCAGAGATGCTGCCTGGTCTGCTGAGTTACTCCAGCACTTTGTGTCCATATTTAAAATGGCTGTTAAAGAAATGTAAGAAAAACACATTACCATTGGTGTGAAAATCTGGAGAAAAAGAGACAATCTTAAAGTTAGAACAGGAGCAAAATTTTGAATAACTTTTCTACACATGTTAAGCAGAAACAGGAATTTGGATTACTTGAAGTCTGCAGGACCAAAGTCAACACATTTTTGTTGTATTAAAGCACCAAGGGACACCGACTAAAAACAGACAAATAGAGCTTCAGTTAAAGATCAAACTGTGATTTAATAGGTCAACAGTACATTCAATAGCTAACTCCATGAGTAACTCAATGGGTCAGGCAATGTCTCTGGAGAAAAACAATGGGTGGTGTTTCGGTTTGGGACCCTTCCTCAGACTGAACGTAGTCAGTACATTTCAGTACCTGTTCCACATTTGATAACTCCAAAGTTCATTCAAGAACTTGCTGCACCAAATAAGCCAAATGTATTCAGATATATTATTGTGTCAACTTAACATAATGAAACAATTTCCTCATTTAAAGACAATTGCATCTTGTGATGATCAACCTTTCCTGAGTTGACCTCATCAGATCAATGAACTGCTAGCTACTTTGAACATTTTTTCACAACATTAATTTTGTCTAATTAGCTAATAGTCTGTTAATAAGCAGTGAAAGTCACATAATTCTTTTCCACAATGATTCTGAAACTCAAGGAATCATTTTCAGTCAAAGCTGTTTTGTCCACGTTATGCAGCTTGGCTGTGAAGCTACAGCCAATGACCTTGATGGAAAATTATCCCACTGGTCCAAATTTCTTCTCTTTAAATGTCTTCTCGATATCAGTGGCCACAGTATAAAGGGGCCAAATTGAGTTCATACCAGGCACATATAATATCCATATTCAGAATGGGTTAATACTGATAATCTTTAGCATATTGGAATTAATGAATAGAATGACACTTCATTGTCAAGTGACATGTCACATTGATATTCTTTGTTCTGCATACCCAAGATATGCAAAGAGTCGCCACATAAGGGGAGTTGACAAAAGTTATGAAGTATTCCATTTTACATAAGCCATTTTTAACACATTCCATTTGTGGTTCCCCCTTAGTTCTCGGCCAGGTCCTCCTTTGTTCTCCCTCTTGGCAATTCTGCTCCTTTTAATTGTTAATTTTAGATTACCTCTTTTACTTGGATGGTTATAATCCCTGAAACTAAATGCATAAAACTGCATGCAGATGCATTAAATATTGTTCACACATTTAAATTGAACATAGTAAATAAAATGTATGGATTTAGTATCCCATATCAACTATCAATGCTACAGCAGTTTAAGCTTCCTACTTTGATTTTTACTCAATAGATGTAAAACTACTAAGCAGTTAAATGTAAATTGAAAGACAGAACAGTTGCTGTTCTCTTTCAACTAAAATGTTATTGCACCGCCATCCTACAAAGTGCTGTTGATGTCAGGTTCATTAGAGAGAGTGAATGAACAAGGTGATATTTGCTTCTGTCCACATTGCATGCTCTTCAATGCAATATCCCACTTGCTTCCAGCTTTCTTGAATTGCTGTCTTTTGGCTTTGACATAGCTAGAATGGTCATCTTGGTCATGGTCTTCTCCCTCAGAAGGGATTCCCAGTTTCTGAATGATGAGCACCAGCAGCTCATGCTGTTTCTGCATTGCTGCAGAAATGTCCTTCAACCTACAGGTTTAACAAGTGGAAAGGAATAAGCATGACAGAAAATTGTGTAAAGAGCCAGAATCTGAATTATTAAAAAATAATTACAGACCTATACTTCTGTTTCTCCATTTGTAATTCAAGCTTCTTCAGATCAGTTGCCGGATTGTTCATTTCGGAGCGCGTTTCAGAGTTTTGCGATTCTGTAAAACTGTGGAACATAGTCTGCAATAACAATAATGAGTTTAACCAATGGATTGTCTTTGCCCTCCCTGTTTCAGTAACTGCATTCATTGACAGCAAAGTTTCATTCCCACTTGATCTGAGTGTCATTAAACATTTCAGCTAAGATGGACAGAAAATGCTGGAGTAACTCAGCGGTACAAGTAACATCTCTGGATAAAGCGAATTGGTGACGTTTCGGATCGAGATCCTTTTTCGGACTGAGAGTCATAGAGATATGGAAGGGTAAGGTGTGAAAATGAGGGATCAAAGGAACGAAGGTCAAGGACAAAGATCAAGCCTTTCAGCTGGATGAATGGAACAATATCAAGAGTGTTTATCATGGTTCTTTATCTAAGCAGAACGCTATATCACTACTAGGCTCTCAAAATGTATAAAATTGGATTACAAATGGGCAAAAATGTTTAAGACTAGCATTTTCACATGAAGATCAGGCGATAATACAGAGCTGTTAGTGTAGAGAAACTTCTCCACAAACATATTTCTTTCACACTATGTGGCAGCTTTTGCTTCGAGGAAGTTGGAATTCCTGCTATGACTCCTCAGAGAAATAGAAGACAAATATATACAAATGCCAATTCAGCCGATAACCCAAAATGAGCTTGCTGATGATTTAGTTCTAATGCAATCTTTGCTCTCAAGCACAAAGATATGATACCATAACAACTCGCAAGTACAAAGTGCATTTAATATCACAAAAGGTGCTTGAGCGAGCCTCATCAAAGGCTTGACAAACTGTTCATGAAAAGTTCCCCTTAGAGACCACTGACAAACTGATCTCAGGGGCATCATCAAGGGGAACATCAACATCCCAGTTTCACAACCATGTTGTCAGCAGGCGTTTCAGCAAGATTATGATGACACATGAACCGTTGTGCAAATGAGGATTGGCTTGGTTTGCAACCCTTTGAATATTTCATTAAGCTCTGCACAAAACAACACTATCAATTTCTTTAATGCAGTTATTTTTTTCTTGATAAGTTTGAAATATGTAGTGTCCAAAAATATATTTTGCCATTTGCCACTATCCAACATTCAGCATAGTGTGACCAAAATCAAAGTCCTCTTTTGCCTCCCTCAAAATGTGACACATGTTCCATTTTACTTCGAAGTCACGTGAGTGACAACGTGAAGAAGCCTGTATGTGCGTCAATACTTCTAACGCATGGCGCACAACTGGCTGGGAGGAGCGTCGCTCCTCCAGCGGTAAGTTTAAAACCCTCCAGGTAAGTTTCAAACTTATTCTGAGGTTGTTTTTTTGTTTTTTGGTGAAAAATTCTCGTTACAGAGTTCCAATTGCTGAACAAATTATGGAAGAATCCAGGGGGAAACCCGGATGGGCCGCGGGGAAACCGGCTACAGAGGACTGTGGGGGGGGTGCGGGTAGCCGGTGGCCGGCGGTTTCACTGTCCGAGTCGCTGACAGTGCGGTTAGCGACTTCAGACTTGGTGCATGCCCAAAGCACTTTGGCAACCCCGAAAGGGGGGAAAGCCAAAAATAAGTCTGGTAAGCCTGTATACTCAGACGAGTCATGCCAGGAGGATTCTCCTCCTACAAACATGGATAGCGTCTTCGGGTGTTTATCCCGGATGGAGCACCTTATGGAAAGGATGCTCCATCATGATATGTTCCGTGATACGGAGACATATCAGCGCAGGTCTCCTTTCATGCCTGCGGCAACGCCTGGTCCAGGGCTGCTTAAAGTCTCCCACTCTGGGGAGGGGAGTGTACGGGGTCAGTATATGACTGACTCCAAATTCAGAGCTATGTCTGTGGAACATACTGGAATGCATGACATGCGTGAGGTTCAAGAATTGCCTGCCATGGCATCAAGGCTTGCGATACCCTCGCAAACAGGGGAGCCGCTGCAAGAAGAGCTGGCTTCCAGCATAAACAACCTCACATCGCATCAATTACAGGAACAGGTGATGGTTGAAACGGCTGCAAAATGCCATACAGCTGTAAATTGTACATCCTTGAAAGTGCCGGCAGAGAACAGCTCTATCTGGGGATACATTGGAGGGAGCATCAAAGCCCAGGAAATGAAACTCCAAAGAATTTTAAAATTACTGGCTTCAGGCATCATGGCATTTGCCAGATCTGTGGATGGCGGGCCCTTATCAGACATCCAGCAGGATGCCTTGGCATTGATGTGCAATGCACACTTTGAAATGAACTGCTTTCAGAAGAACGCCATCAGAACTGCCTTAAATCCCAAATTTGCAGGCTTATGAAAGGCCAGCAATGTCCAGCCGCCGAATCTTCTGTTCGGGGAAGATCTACCCAAACAGATAAAAGACCTGGATGAGGAAGCAAAAGCTGTCGGGCTAATCAAGTCACCAACGACGAGCAAAGCTTCACCGTTTCGGTGACAACACCCCTACGCCTCCATCAGCAGTAAGCGGTTTGCTCGAAAGCTGATTTCTCCAGGCAGATGTCTTTTTTAGGCCACGGCCCAAGCCGGCCCTCATAGAAAATGCTGAATCCGCGCACCCCAGCACCTACCCTCTAAACCTCGAGGACGGAAATAGAACCCACATCAGGGGCCTTTGGGCCTACCATAAGATCACCGGTAACCATGCAGGTAGGTGGGTCTAGTTCTTTCCGGAACATGGGGTGTGTGGGCCAATTACAAATTGGTGGTAGATTACACTTGTTTTTGCACGAATGGCGATGGATAACATCAGATCCCAATTCATTGCCACCCACACAACTTACACCAAGCCAGGCATTTGTTTATTCCAAACAAGAAGGTTTGGATATACAAGCTGAAATTCACACATTATACACAAAAGGGGTAATCGAGAAATAAGTCATGAACATCACCAATTCATCTCCAATATATTCTCTAGACAAAAGAAAGAAGGGGGATGTCGGATCATCCTTGATTTAACACAGCTTAACACCTATGTGCAGTATAGACATTTTTAAATGGAAAACATCGTTACTGCCGAACAACCGATTTCCAAAGGATGCTTTAGGGCATGCATCAATCTCAAAGATGCATACTATTCGGTGCCCATACACAGGGATCACCGGAGATATTTGAAATTTAGCTAGATGGGGCAATTGTGGCAGTTTAAAGCATTGCCTAATGGGTTAACTTCAGCCCCCAGGTTATTTACTAAATTGTTAAAGCCGGTGCTTGGGCTATTTAGAGCTCAAAAACACTTTGTTATGGCATATCTGAATAATATTCTAATCATAGGAAAAGCACTGAAATTGGCCATATTAGCAGTTTTAGCCACAAAACTCATATTTGAGAAGTTGGGGTTTCTCATCCAACCAGTTAAATCCAAGTTGATACCAACTAGAGTTATTAATTATTTGGGGTTTAACATTAACTCTATTAATATGTCTGTGACTCTGCCTTGGGGCAAGAGATTAGAATTAATAGAAGCCTGCAACAACCTTGTTGTTATGGAACAGCCATCTATTTGACAGGTGGCTAGTGTAATTGGCAAATTATTGGCTGTTTTTCCAGCTGCACAATTTGGGCCTTTACATTATCAGAATTTACAATGTGCAAAGGAGCAAGCACTCAAATATCATTTAGGTCATTTTAACAGTCCTATGCTATTACCAGCTGAAGCTATATCAGAACTACAATGGTGGACGACCAATATTCGGCGTTAAAGAAGGAACTGCAGATGCTGGAGAATCGAGGGTTACACAAAAAGCTGGAGAAACTCAGCGGGTGCAGCAGCATCTAAGGAGCGAAGGAGATAGACGACGTTTCGGGTTGAGACCCTTCTTCAGACTGGTCAGGGATCAGGGAAACGAGAGATATAGACAGTGATGTGGAGAGATAAATAACAATGAATGAAAGATATGCAAAAAAGTATTGATGATAAAGGAAACAGGCCATTGTAAGCTGTTTGTAGTGTCCTCCCCCTCCCCACCTCTCCCTCAGCCCTTGGGCCCTGGCATTCCTTCTCTATCTCCCCCCCCCCCTCCCCCAAGTCGCACTAGCTTCTCATTTTCACACTACAAACACCTGTCAATGACAACACAGAATGGATGTTGGATCATAAAGTATTTAACAACATTGTTGCTTGGCATGGAACACTGGATATTGATTTGTTTGCTTCGAGGCTCAATCACCAGTTACCAAAGTATGTTGCATGGGAGCCAGACCCAGGGGCAGTGGCGATAGATGCATTCTCGCTACACTGGGGAGGAATGCTCTTTTATACATTTCCTCCATTTTGCCTCATCAGTCGGTGCTTGAAAAAAATCCAGCAAGATTCCGCTTCAGGCATTTTGGTAGTGCCTGACTGGCCTATGCAGCAATGGTTGCTGCTGATATTGGGAATGATAATAGAACCTTATATGGTTATTTTGAAACACAAAAATTTGCTAGTCCATCCCGTGACTAGGGAAGGCCACCCCCCGCATGATAGAATCAATTTATTGATTTGCAGATTTTGAGAAGACCTTTCCTGGGGCTCGGATTGTCAGACCGAACCGTGGATGTGATCTTGGAGAGATAGCACCAAGAAGCAGCACATCTCTTACATCAAGAGATGGGAAGTGTTTTGTTTTAATTCCAACATAACGTATGATACGGCACAAATAACTGATGTCTTGGAGTTACTCTCAAAACTGTTCTTTGATGAAAGATTAAGTTATAGTGCCATTAACTGTGCCAAAAGTGCCTTGTCATCATACTTGTTGCTGGGATCAGGACATCACTCTGTCGGGTCTCACCCGCTGATATCCAGATTTATGAAGGGTATCTTTAACACAAATCCTCCCAGGCCCAGGTACGGAGGTATGGGATGTTAACACTGTGTTAACACTGCTTCGTCGGTGGGTTCCAGCTGCATTCCTATCTTTGGTTAGGCTCACATATAAAGTAGTTATGCTCATGGCGCTAGTCTCAGCGCAATGCATCCAGTCGTTGCATAAGCTGTGGCTGGACAGAATGGTTATATCTACCAACAAAATAATGTTTTATGTTCATGAGCTAATTAAACAAAGCAGATCAGGGGTGTTAGGGCTAAAGCTGGAATTTTTGGCGTATCCCATGGACCATAGATTGTGTGTGGTCACACATATTCAACAATATGTTAAGGCTACAAAGAACCTGAGAGGCACTGAACTGGCAACGTTTATAAGTCATAAAAAACACACAAAAGGGTATCAGTGCAGACCATCTCCAGGTGGCTAAGACATGTATTGGCTTGTGCAGGAGTGGGCACTGATGTTTTTAAATCTCACACCACCAGGGCTGCAACAACTTCAGCAGCGAGGTTCATGGAGGTTCCGCTGGACCACATCCTAGCGTCTGCAGAATGGTCGAAGGAGCGGACTTTCCAAACTTTTTATAATAAACCAATTGCCAGGCCGGGTTCGTTTGCCAACTCAATTTTAAGTTCTGTTCAATAATTTGCTTTCCCTGATGTAAGGGATCACTATTATTATTATGTTTTAAAGCTATGTCATGTCTGAATGCATTATCTTTTCAATCATTTCTGGTCAACTACTGCAGTGTGTTGCATGGACTCGTGTTTGCGGCATGAAATCATAGAGCTTTAAAGTCTTCACGTAGTCACTCGCGTGACTTTGACGTAAAATAGGAAGATTAAATGAGAACTTACCCGTTTGAAGTTTGATCTTTATTTTATGAGAAGTTGCGATGAGGGATTACATGCCCTCCACTCCCAACCCTCTTCTCATAAAGATCATGTGGAAGTTCTAGTTCTCGAATCTTCCTATCATCAATTCAGCAACTGTTTTCTGTGATTTTACACCGCTGCTTTGAAGGTTGACGCGCATGCGGGCTGGCGGGCTTCTTCACGTAATCGCTCATCGCAACTTCTCATAAAATAAAGATCAAACTTCAAACTGGTAAGTTCTCATTTAATCTTCCAATTTTCAGTCTATATCAACCTGCTGAGACTTTTTCCAATAGTGGGTGTGAATTGCCACAACAAATCATTGCCGGTGATTCACACACTTAAAACCAATGTGCAGGGCATTAATGGTACCCAGATCAGAACAGTTTTACTTTTTTCCATCTTTGAAATAACAGAGAGAGCAACATGTGCATGTTCATCTGTATGCATCCATCTTAATTCCCCCCCCCCCCCCCCCCATTGACTCCCTGTGGTTATCAACTGTTGTTAAGTCAACACTATTCAAAGCCACCACAATGAATAAATAACTCAGTATACCACAGTAATAGTTCACTATGGTGTAGACATCGAGATTAATTTTTTCGGGCAGTCCCTTAGGATTGAGGACATATAGCTTAGAAAAAAAAACAATTTGATGGATTTGGTTCTGTGTAACTAACAGTGTGACAATCCGATATTCAGATCATTTACTGCTTAGTGGAATATAAAATACAGTAAATTTTAAAAAACCCTGATTTTCTTTCCTTGTTAGTTCAAACAGAGGGAATTCAATGGTCAGAAACTTGAATGACTTTCTGAATGATTGAGAAATGTATTCCTCGAGATGAACATCAATGAAGATGCAGCAATGATGATTAAAATTCTTGCATTTTCAAAATCAGAAGTAAATCCATTTAGGCACCATTACACTACACCCTCACTTATTTGTCCTGCCAAGTGCAATTATCGCCAACTTTGTAGCCATTATTTGCTTACTTACATTTATTATACCAGATTTTTGCTTGTTCGGATATACTGTTGTTTTTATTTCATCAACTTTATTAAGGAACCAATAGGGGAGCTTCTCCTCTATACTGGTATGAAGAAATATCTGTGGCAACAGAATTAATACATCGGAAATGTGTTTAAGATAATTTTGAATTTCTTCCCTTTTCAGAAAAGTTGAACATCCTCACTGAACCATGAAGACTAACCTGCATTGCCATTCTCTTTAAGGATGCAGTTCTCTGGACCTCGGCGATATCTCCCACTGCCAAACCAATCTAAATCAGAAAGAGTTCTTGTCAGAAAGTATTTACACCAATAAAGTCATATGAGAAGACACTGTCAAAGTCTGCATTCCAAACACACCTTTAATCAACTTTTCCATTTTTGTTACTATTGGATATGAAATTACAGCTTTGCTTTCTCCTTGACTGCATAATCGCTCTTTTCTTATGCTCCAGGAATTAAAAACAAAAAAAAGCCACTAAATTAGAGAAACTCAGCGAGCCAGACAGCATCTCTGGAAAACATAGATGGGTACTGTTTCTTCAGGTCTGAAGAAAGGTTCTGAACTGAAACATCACTTATCTATGTGCTTCAGAGATGCTGCCTGACCCACAGAGTTACTCCAGCACTTAGTCTTCTTTGTAAAGTAGCATCTGCAGTTCCTTGTTTCAATATCAAAAACTTAGGCTGGAGTTTGCAGTGTACCATTTTGCATATGATTCACTCCGGAAATATGTAATTGCTATCACAAACCTCCAAAGATGTACAGGTCTGTAAGTTAATTGGCTTGGTATAAATGTAAATTGTCCCCAGTGTGTGTAGAATGGTGTTAGTGTGCGGGAACGCTGGACGGTGCGGACTCGGTGGGACGAAGGGCCTGTTTCCATGCTACATCTCCAAACTAACCTGAACTAAACTAATCAAAACCTAAGGTTACACAAAAAACTGGAGAAACTCAGCGGGTGCAGCAGCATCTAAGGAGCGAAGGAGATAGGCGACGTTTCGGGTCGAGAATCAAAACCTAATCCATATTGGTAAGGATTAATGTACAACTCCATATCACCTATCCATGGTTGCTACCTGACCCATTAAGTTACTCCAGCAATTTGTGTATTTTTTGTAAACCAGCATCTGCAGTTCCTTGTGCGTAGAAGAACATCTACATCATGTTAAACAATGCCCTGCGTGAGACAAAGCCTTGCACCCTGACCAGTCTGAAGAAGGGTCTCGACCCAAAACGTCGCCTATCTCCTTCGCTCCTTAGATGCTGCTGCACCCGCTGAGCTTCTCCAGCTTTTTGTGTACCCCTTGCACAATGTTATCCAGTAAATTGGACAGGCCAGAACACCCACACACAAATGAGTGAGAAGACCTTGACAAACTGGCAAAAAATAAATCCCTGGTCTCACAATCCAACAGAAGTACCGAACCTTTAGAATTTCGGAATGCCAACTATCGTAGAGTTCCATCATCTAATAAACATTGGGTGGTGGGAGGGGGAGGAAATCTAGTTTTCATTTTGCCCTTTGAGTGAAATTCCTGAGTCTGTATCCTGAGTTACCAATTTACCAGTGTATGGGCTCTGCATTAATATTATCCCCTGAGCAGGCAAAAAGTGCAGTAAGCAACAGCTTCATGAAAAGGAGCTTGTCTACAGTCCCACTCTTTTCGCCATGTTTCTGATCAAAAAGGCCCTCGCATGGTTCAAAAAAACTATTGCCAGCAAGCTGTGGATCAGCCTGTTGGAATAGAAAGGCAAGAGCAGAAACAGTCACGGTGGGAGTGAGAAAGCAGGAGAAGGGATGTGCAGGGACCCACTGGAGCATTTCAGTTTATCCTCGTCCAACAAAGACCATTAAAGACAACTCTTAAACTTTGGATTCTGGTCCTAATTTCTGATGTGGCCTGGTACATAATACATTTGAGCAGAGCAAGCAGGACATAATTATATTATTAGCCCAATATGCATATTTACAAAGGGTCCAGCCATTTCTCATGATGCTGGTTTGTCAATCTAAAACATTTATTCCCCTCTCCTTGCAGATACCGGCTGACTTCCTGAGTATGTCAAACATCTTATATTTTTTGGCAAAACCAAAGTGCTGGAGAAACTCAGTGGATCACTCAGGAGAAAGGCCACAACCTGAAACACTGTCTGTCCATTCCCTCCACGGAGGCTACCTGATGCGCAAAGCACTTTGACACTAAAAATAGCACTTTATTTTTTGCTCAAGACCCCAGCGTCTGCAGCTACTTATATCTCTGTCTTATATTTTTATTTTGGCATTCTACATCTGGTTTGCTTATGAACCAGACTATTCATCATCTATCTATTTCTATAGTTCAGTGCTATTACTTTCCTGTAAGTTGAGGCGCACTTCTTTAGTGCAATTTCAACATCCCAGTTCCCAAAAACAATGAATGAAAATGTATTCATCTGGCATTAAAAGCAATGGTGGAAATGTTTAAAACTAAACTATTACTCCAACTACTGCTGAGGGAATGAACATTTCCAGGAAACAAAAATGAAACAAAAAGAGAAAATGGATTAAATAAAGAGAATGGATGGAAAATAAAAGTCAAAAAATATATATGGATGCAGAGGTTGAAATGAGCCCATAGGCTCACTTCATTTGTAAAAAAATTGCTTAACCGAAATTTTAAACGAAAGTCAGAAAAATAAGCAGATGCCAGAAATCTAAAATAAAAATTTAGAAATACTGGAACAATCAGCATTTGTGGAAAGAGAAACAGAGTTAACATTTCAAATCTAATAACAAATCTTGAATCGGAGACATTATGTTTGTTTCTTTAGCCACATATGCTGCCTGCACTACTGATGTGTCCAGCATTTTCTGTTTTTGAAATGAAATAAATTTCAATTACATTAATTAAAACCTTGTCCTATCTCTGAGCAGAATCACAAATGAAAATGACTTTTTAAGATTTGATGAAATAATTACATTAATTCTGGCAAATATACTTACCAGTAAATTCATGAGGAGGATTGGTATGAACAGCATGAAACAGGTCAGCATGGTAAATGTCAGAAATGGGAACGGCATACTATTTTCATAATACGGGACGAGAAAGTTGTCATTGTAGTTAATATCTCCCAACATCATTGCAAGTATCCTCATCAAAGAAAGAAATGGATTTCTGTATGCTATCTGAAAAGATAAAATACATCATCAGTATTTTTTGGACTCACTGTACATTTCCTTACATCTCTGAAATTAATAGGGATGGGTTTGATATTAGGGGAATTATATATTCAGTCTGAAGAAGGGTCCCGACCCGAAACGTCACCTATCCATGTTCTCCTGAGATGTTGCCTTATCTGTTGAGTTACTCCAGCACTATGTGTCTTCTTACATAAATGTCCAAGTTGTTTTGATGTCCAGCAATGAAAACTGAGAATCTAATAAATATTATGTAATCTATATTTGCCTGATTTCCAGGGAGCCACACCCATTCTATAACAATCTGCAGTTAAAAACAATTGTTTGGCAAACGGTACAAATGTACATTGTTTCTGAACGTGAAGCTGCATATTTTTTAATATTTATGGATGTAGTCATTAATGATTAGTTATGAATAGCTAATGCACTAAGGAAGTTGATGCAAGGCGTCAGACTTGTATAAATTACGGTTATTTTTGAGAATAATAAAAATCAGCATATATGTACTTGACTGCTAGAAAATGTAATGTAAACATTTAATTTTATTTAGAATTAGTGCTTTAAGACACAGATAATCAGGAGTTGCTCGTCACTTGAACTTCATTTTGCTTCATGATGTCTAGCCATTGAAAAAATAATTTAAATTTAATTTCAACTAAAAAGGCATTATTTCCACATGCCAACATCAGTACAGGTTACCCATGCATTACAGGGTAGAGGATTTCTGGCAAATTTGTATCCCTTTTTCTCATAACGTGAAGCAGCGACATTTGTGCACATGTACTTCAGCGGGTCAGAATTTCTGGAAAGGATAGGTGACATTGGAACCCTTCCTCAGACTGATTCAGTCAGCTTAGTTACTCCAGCCCATCTTCACCGGTTCACATGCTGTTTAGTTTAGTTTAGTTTCAGGATATAGCGGGGAAACAGGCCCTTCAGCTCACTGAGTCCACACAGACCAGCGATCCATGCACATTCACCCTATCCTACACATACTAGGAACAATTTGCAGTTATACAAAGCCAATTAACCTACAAGCCTGTACGTCTTTAGAGTGCGGAAGGAAACCAAAGATCTCAGAGAAAACCTATGCTGTCATAGGGAGAACATACAAACTCCCTACAGTCAGCACCCATAGTCACAATTGACCCATGGTCTCTGACGCTGCAAGTCAGCAACTCTACCACTGCACCACCATGCTGTCCTGTTGTCATGGCCTATGTTATTAGCCCTTGGTTGTCACTCCCTCCACTTTCCTCTCACCCAGTCCCCGTCCCCCCATTCTCTGCTCCACCACCACCGCATGCTCCTTCTCCCCCGCAGTCACCATAATACTCGACCTTGGAAGCGACCAAGCATATTCTGTCAATGGGGGCACACAGAAGAAAGCACTGTACACATGGGCTACAATGTGAGCTGCAACACAGCCGTGTGAGGGTCTCCTTCGCTCCTTAGATGCTGCTTCACCCGCTGAGTTTCTCCAGCTTTTTGTGTAACCCCAGCGGCATTTGTTTTAAATGACACAAAGTGCTGGAGTAACTCAGCACATTGAATGAGGAAGGGTCCTGATGTCACCTATCTGTGTTCTCCAGTGATTCTGAGCAGCTGAATTACTCCAGGACAGGTGAAGAAGAGCTTACTGGTGCACCTTATGGGTCGGGAGTGGGGTTGGAAGCCACGGCTCTAAACGGTCAGGGAGACGGTGCGAACCGGGGATGGGTCGGCAGGTCCGTCCACTATATCCGGGGGATCATTAAAACAAGGGTTCACTGTATTGTCTTTGTGAAACAGTTAGGAGAGAAGATTGGGAACATAGTTGATTCTTTCACGATGGAGGGATCAGAAAGAGCGCTCGCCACTCGCAATGCCATCTGTGGCCACTCAGGAAATTTCAACTGAGCTCTTGTAATTAGGTCCAAAATATAGAGTGTGGGCGGACAATCGGTTGCCGGAAAATTGGTGTTCAACCTGAACTTCACTAAGAACCTGACCAGTCACTTACCTGCTCATATAAAAGTATGTAGAATGTCAATGCAAAAGCAAAGATGAGGAAGATAAATATGCTCATAATATGAATCAAGGTTTTCAGAATCTCTGCAAACATCACCACATAGATCCCACAAATATCGAATCTGAAAGAAACAGGGACAATCACAGAACTTGCACCAAGTCAACTGCCATTGTGTATATTCATTGCAAATCATCATTGATAGACACAAAATGCTGGAGTAACTCAGTTCTTTGTAACTTTGGTGGAACCCTTTCTGTGGTGACTCTTTGCATACCTTGGAGATGCAAAACAAAGAACATCACTGTGACTTGTCACATGTGACAATAAAGTATTCATTTATTCATTCATTCAGGCAGCATCTCCAGAGAAAATGGATATGTGACGTTTCAGGTCGGGATGCCAATATCATTGTTTGTGGCAGTTCAATGTTATACTGCCTGGAAATACTGAGTTTCAAGTTTCAAGGATTCAGTGCTGAGATAATATTGAGCTGAATGAAGACCAATGGCCCCATAGGAAAATGTTGGCTTTTAACTGTTTTCGGCTCGATTTACCTTGGACTTCCTCTGAAGTTAATTGTTAGTATAACTCAGAGGAGCCAAGCTAGCAGAGGATATCATACTTGTAAATTTACTGTCATCATATCCACCTTACACTAATGAAATGATCACCACAAGGTTAATTTCTACTCAATAGTCGTACAAATCGTACACTGCTACATACTCCTATGCACTCTGGCTTCACGCCCAGACCTTTCTACTTCAGCAGTGGCCAGATCAACTCTGAGAGTTCTCATGCATTGCCCAAGTTTAGAGATACAGATACAGAGATACAGCGCAGAAACTGGCCCTACAGCCCACCGGGTCCGCTCCGACCAACGATCCCCGCACATTAACACTATCCAACACCCACTAGGGACAATTTTTACATTTACCAAACCAATTAACATACAACCTTGTATGTTTTTGGAATGTGGGAGGAAACCGAAGCTCTGGGAGAAAACCCACGCAGGTCACGGGGAGAACGTGCAAACTCCGTACAGACACCACCCATAGTTGGGATCGAACCGGGGTCTCTAGCGCTGCATTTGTTGTAAGGCAGCAACTACACTGCTGCGCCACCATGACCGCCTGTAATCGTGTCCTTATGGATTTCTGAATATACTGGGAAGTACTGAAATATAGACTTTAATTTCTTCTGTTATTTCCTAGTTGGAGAAAGGATCTACTAATAAGATCTGATATTTCTGCCAAAGCATAAAATGAGCGATACCTTTGAAGATAAAGTAGGAAGTTCACCCACGACGTATATGCAGAGATCATACCACACTGCCAATGCAGCGGATGAGAGACATCGAAAACCCATGGAATTACAAACAGAATGGATGTCACATACATCGTCCCATCTAGAAGATTAGATGAATCATGGAAGTATTGCCATCGCTGTTTATTAAGACAACAACAAAAAAAATTGGTCAGCAGCAATTATTGAGGTCAAAGTAACTTATACTTTATTTTTTACTCAATGAATTACTGTGGGGATTGTTCAGTTTGGAGTGTCTGCAATTCACCGCCTTCTAGATGTGTACCTTTTCCATTGCAGACCAAATGTCAAATGTCTTAACTTTTCAAATACTTTTTCTTATTTTGCATAATATTGAGACATCTTGGATTATATCTTGTTAGGAGTAAGTGAAAAAGACAATTTTTTAAAACTTTTCTTTGTCTATGTTAACACGCTACCCTCAATACTGTGAGCACTTTTAATCTAATCTTGATGTGGCACCTATTAAAATGCTTTGTGGGAAAACACGCCATATTTGCTTGTTCTCATCGATCAACTTTGCTCCTTGTATTCTCGAAGAACTCTAGCAAATTTGTCAAACATGGGATCCTTTTTATAAAACTGTCTCAGTTTGATTGCATTAAGGCATTCTAAATGACAAGCCAATTCTTCCTGGATTATTAGATTTCAGCATCTTTCCAATAATAGATATTAAGTTAACCTTATAATTTTCTGCTTCACAAAGTCATATTCACAGTTTTCTATCCTACAGTGTCCCTCCCAGAACACAATCGTTTTAGAAAAACATCAACCAATGGTCTACTATCTCTGCAGCAGCTTCCTTTAAACCCTTGGATGCGGGTTATTGGATTCTGACAACGTCTGTCTTTGGTCCTGTTGACTTTTCTGATGCTTCATCTCTTACACTAAGATTATTACAAGTTCTTTCCTCTTATTTGACAATAATATATCGACTATCCTTGGGGGCAATTGCAATGAAAACTGGTGCAACGTATTGTTTTAAATTTACTCTTCATTTTCTTTCCCATTCACCCTCCCCGCAACCATTTTAAAACCACTGGTGCTACCACAGATAATCAAAATGGGGAGGTTCTACTTTATTGCATTGTCATAAAGTTATAGAGTCATAGAATCATACAGCATGAAAACAGACCATTCGGCCCAACTTGCCCACACCAACATGTCCCATCTACACAAGTCCCACCTGCCTGTCTAAATGTTTCTAAAATGTTGCAATAGTACCTGCCTCTACCTTCTCCAGCAGCTCGTTCCATGTATCTGCCACCCTTTGTGTGAAGAAGTTATTCCTCAGATTCCTATTAAAGCCTTCCCCCAACACCTTAAACCTATGTCCTCGGGTTCTCGATGCCCCAATTCTAGGCAAGGGTCTGCATTGTATGTTATCGTTTCCTAGGTAATTGAACCTGTTATCCCATTACTGGATATTTTTTTAGAGCTTACTGCACATGCAGACTACTAAAGGATTCATAAATGGAATAGAACACAAAACTATCAGCAAACAGATCTACTAGCAAAGAGAAAGTCAGTTAAATATAAAACAATATTTACGATACGATACCATATGATACGACAGAACTTTATTTATCCCAGAAAGGAAATTGATCTGCCAACAGCCATAAAACACAAAATACATGAAACTTTAAATTAAAGTGACAAGTGGAACGGATTGGGGATGTGCAAAGATTGGGGAGGGGAGGTGTGTCAAATTCCATAAATTTGGTGGAACCAGTCTGTTGCTGAAGGTACTACTCAGGTTGATAGTGTGTCATGGAGGGGGGGGGGGGGGGTTGTATTGTCCAAGGTGCTTTGCAGTTTGAGGAGCATCCTCCCCTCCAAGACCACCTCCCATGAGTCCAACTGCACTCTCAGCATGAAGCCTGCCATTCTGATGAGTTTATTGATCCTATTGGCCTCCGCGACCTTCGCTCTGCTGCCCCAGCACATGACAGCAGATGTTGAAGGAGTGGGACCTTCTCAAAAAGTACAGCCGGCTCCGTCTCTTCTTGTACAGGGCCTCAGCCTTCCTGGACCAGTCCTTTTTACTGTCCAGGTACACTCCAAGGTATTTGTACTCTCTTGTAAACTGCACATCCACACCACTGATGGAGACAGGGGACAGGGGTGTTTCTCTCCTCCTAAAGTCCATCACTAAGTCTTATCGATGTTGAGCTGTAGATGATTCAGCCCACACCACTCAAAGTAATTGATTACACCTCTGTATTCAGCTTCCCTCCCCTCACTGATGCAGCCCACAATTGCAGAGTCATCTGAAATATTAGGGCAAGCATAGGCCAAGCATGCCATCCTGAAGAACTCTTGCCATGATATCCCTTGACTTCAATTATTGTTTTCTAAAACCCACAGCAGCCTTTCTTGGTGTCAGGTTTCTATTACAATTACTTTAAATTTTGTGCACAGCTTACCTGTTGTACAATTTGGAAAGCCTCTTTGCCTATACCTAGGATGCACATAGCAAATACAATTATTGTGCATATTGTGTGAAATGAAATGCCCTGTGGAAGGAAGAATAGATTGAAATAGACAACAATTCAATCCAGTCAACATCCTATCTAACACAAGTAAAACATAATAATAATTTCACTTATTTGGGTACAAACTTTGCATGAAGTTGGAAATTAAAAGATTTAGCTACAACCTGTTTATGTTACTATTTTGAAGAATTCTAATTGCCTCTTGAGACACAGAAGAAGAACAGAATGAGTTCCATGCAAAATTGGGCTGATAACTCCAGAGGTATACTTCCGTTAAGATACCGCTCCACAATAACCATTCCAGTAATGTTGCATATGATCTGTAGCGGTATTGCCCTTTTCTATATGTGGCTCTAGTAGAATAGAATGTCAGTGTCTCAGTTAATTATTTGAACAAGGTTTCCAGAAATCTGGGGCTGTCATTAGATACATTCATTCATTTCCATGGACCCTCGGTATTTTTCAGAGTAAAGGGCCTGTCCCACTGTACGAGGTAATTCAAGAGTTCTCCCTAGTTTCCCCTGATTTAAACATGGAGAATTGCGGTAATAGTCGCTCGTCGGTACTCGGGGCTCTCGTGGACATTTTTCAACATGTTGAAAAATCTTCACCAGCTTATTGCGTTTCCCGAGTACCTGCCGTTAGCTTTACGAGATGCTAAGAGACGTCCTGAGCTCCGACGTACCTGCTACGTACATTCTATGTACTTACCACGAGTTTGATTTTTTTTAAAACTCGGGAGTGGTCTTGAATTACCTCGTACAGTGGGACCGGCCCGATAGGCTCACCTTCAAACTAAACAGATTTAGAGAGATAATGCAAAGTGATTACATTTGATGATGATACCAAACCAGGAGGAGCTACTAAATCAAGGTGGCAATGAAGAAAGTAAAAAAGGAGATGGAAAAATATTCATAGTCCAATTGTGTGATATTATTGTGTCATCAAAATCTGGACAAAATGAGGTAAAGGGCTAATTCCTATCTTGAACCTGAGAACAGCCATACTGTGCACAGACCTGATTTTCTTTCTCAAGCACCACCAGTCCCTCCGTAGCATTGAGGGCATTCTGTGTTCCATTGATGAAAGCGAAGGGTCGTGAAGTAATAACAATGTATGTTATTGGTAGCAGTAGTAATGAAAAGAGAGCCATGTTAAAAACATGTGCTCGCAGTCCGTAGGCTCGCCTACAAAAGAGAAATACATTAAATTAACAGATAAACAGAATCATCTTACCCCTCCCATATAGATATTCTCTTCTTGTGATAATTAGATAGCATATTTTTGTTAGTGAATGAAAAATTAAGTAGTGACACTTGCAGATTGTTATGTAATTAATCACTTGTAATTTAAAAAGAACATTCAAGTTTAATTGATGCTGATGTCATCCATAGATTAATATGTACCTTATGCTTAGCGTGCTGGATCTTTCTGGGCAGGAAAATGGTCTGTTAATATGTTATTAACAGATCTCCACCAGGTGGCACCTTCAGCAATTGCACCCTCACCAAAGGTCTGTCTGTCTTTTCAGCATTTTTGTTATTTTTGGTGTGTTTTAAAAAGTCTGTGTTAACGTTCTCTGCTTTGTTTTATGCGGGGGGTGGGGGAGGGGGAAACTTTTTTTCACACTTACCTTGCCGGAGAAGCGATTGTTTTCCGGATCATATCTCCGGTCGCTCTGCGGCCTAACGTCATGGACCTGGAGGCCTTGCTCGACACTGACTTTGAGCCCCAGCGCGGGGCCGTGGACTTACCAACAGAGCCTGTGATCCCTTGCCTGGGATCAACGCTCCAACCGCGGCTTGCGGATTTCAACATCGTGGAGCTTGCATTCTCGGGCATTGACTGATGTCGGGAAGCTCCAAAGTCGCAAGAGGTTTGACTAGCCCTGACCCGAGGTCTGATCGCCTGGCGCGGGGGAGCTGAGATCCCCCCCGATGTGGGGGGAACTTGAAGCTTGACCGCCATGATGCAGAGGGCTCGACCGCCGGCTACAGGTGCCAAGATCATCCCGTCAACGCAAGGCTCGAGGCCCCCGACCGTGGCAGAACAAAGGGAAGAGATTGAACTTTTTTTTTGTCTTCCATCATGTGGAATGTGGAGGAGTCACTGTGGTGGATGTTTATGTTCAAATGTATTTTGTGTGTCTTGTTGCTTTTTATTGGTATCACTGTATGGCAAGTTAAATTCCTCGTATGTTGCAAAACCTACTTGGCTAATAAAATATTATTATAATTACGATTCATAATGTCTAGAAGAGCCACAAATTTAACAGCTACAAATCTCAGAAACATACTGGCATTTGTATACCATTTCATAATTTGCTTTACAGATACATCACCTTACTCTTATCCTCACATTATTTCTAAGGATATTCATTTACAGTTTCCATTAAACCTGCCTGCAGTAAATTACATGGTAATTAACAGTGTAAACCTTTTATTAAAGCAATGTAGCCATTAATCTTGTAGCATTCAATATTTCTGGCTCAGAACTAGAATGATTCAATCCGTGGAGTCACTATCCTTCCGACAAATTGTTGTTAGGGATTTCAAAAAGGATCAACTTAAATGTTTTTAATTTATATCATGCTTTTCCTTTCAGGTCCATTTTCTTTCTCTTTCAATCGTATCCTGTAACTAAATTAAGTCTAATGCATTGAATTCACGCTTTGCCATTCTTTCAATTATTTCACACGATCTCACTGGTTAATGTGATACACAGTCAGTCTTTCCAGTGCCTGAGGTTCCAGATGTCTTCACATACAGCATTATAAGCTTGATCCCCCAGTGAGCTACAGCTAAGAGCTTTATAAAACAAATTAGCTAACAGAGCCTTCTGGTGATGTCAGGGTCTAAGCAGGCATTTCTTAACAAGGCAATACATTTACTGCATTAAAGAGTGAAATAAATTGGATAATGGCGCTATGATTCTACACTGCTCTTGATAAACAAAACTACAAGGAATAGGAGCAGGAATCTATCTCTTGACCCTTCAAGCCTACGCCGGCATTCAACGAGATCATGGCTGGCCTACCCAGCCAGAACTCCTCTTTGTGCCAGCTCCACATAGCACCCAAATACTTGACCCTTCAAAAGATTACTTCCCTCCTCTTTACATATCTTTAATTATTAAGCCTCCACAATACTCGGTGGTCGAGTATTCAAGATATTCACCACCCACTGCAAAAAAAACATTTCTATGTACCTCAGTATGAAATGAAAAACATTTCTATGTACCTCATCAACAACCCCATAGAGTAACTATGTCCCCTCTTTCGAGACTTTCCCAATAGTGGGTGACACCGTGCAATGGCAGCCTCGCCAACAGTCTGTCTTGTCCTTTTCTTTCTTTTGTTGTTTTTAGTCTGTTGTTAAGTGTACGTTTTAGTGTACCTTTAGTTTTGTATTATGTGGGGGGGTGGAGGGAAAACATTTTTTTTTCTCTTTCGTCGACGGAGATGTGACTTTTTCCGTATCGTATCTCCGTCCAGACTGCAGCCTAATATCGTGGAGCTGGCGGTCCCTTTGCTGGGGATTGACTTCGGGAGCTCCAACTGCGGGAGCCTGCGGACTTCACATCGGGGAGCTCGCAGACCCTTGGTTAGGGAACTCCAGGCCACAGGAGCTTTGACTGCCCTGATCGGGGGAGCTATGATCACTCCAACACGGGAGCTTCGATCGCTGGCTGTGGGAGCTTCGATCACCCCGACTCCGGATGGTTCGACTGCCCCGACCACGGGAGTATAGGAGGGAAGAAGATAATATGTTATAGCCTTCCATCACAGTGCTCTGTGGTGGATGTTTATGTTAATATTTATGTAGTTGTGTGTCTTGTTGCCTTTTTGGTATGACTGTATGGCAAATCAAATTCTTTGTATGTTCTTACATACTTGGCTAATAAATGAATTACTAATTACAATTGCAACATCTCAATATTGACCTGGTGATCTTCTTGTGCAGGAATGAACTGCTGATGATAGTTTATAACAAAGACGTTCCTTACTGACCTCCGGTGTTTCAAAAAAAAATCTTTCATCTCTATAAACTCCAAAGAACACAGAACCAACTTGATGGAAGGTTATTAAATTGTTTCAAGGACTGATGTACATGTTCGAATTTTATCCAGCTGGATTTGGTGATATTTAACTTCAGAGTTTGTCACCCACCATTGCACTCCAGGACAAGAGAAAAATGTCACCTATCTTGGCAAAGAGGAGGCAGTCTGAGTTTGTGGCTGCGTGAAGATTTTAGGTTTCTGCATGGATACATATATACACACACCAAACTATTTTTTTATTTCTCGTTTATTACATTGTTTACAGTGTACTAAGCTTCAATATTCTGTTGTGCTGCTGCAAGTAAGAATTTAATTGTTCTATCTGGGACATAGGACAATAAAACACTCTCGAGTCTTGGGTTCAGGGTGCCACTGACGTTCACCCCTGATACTTTTAGTTTAGAGATACAACACGGAAACAGGCCCTTTCCGCCTACCGGGTCCACTCCGACCAGCGACCCCCACACATTAACACTATCCTAAACCCACTAGGGACAATTCTTACTTTTACCAAGCCAATTAACCTACATACCTTCATGTCTTTTTAGATGGGAAAACAAGGAACTGCAGACGCTGGTTTACCAAAAAAGGCTCAAAGTGCTGGGCTAACTCAGTAGGTCAGGCAACATCCCTGGAGAACATAGATGGGTGACGTTTCGGGTCAGGACCCCTCTTCAGATTTTTTAAATGGGGCCTGTCAACTGAAATGTATCCCATTTCCTCAACAAAAAGCTGGCGTGTGACAAGGTGCAATGTGAAATGGAAATCAGTGCCCGATAACAAGGTAACATTTTACAGAATTACCATTGTTGCTACTATGTACCATCTGCATTTGAACTACATGACTGGGGTGGCTTCAGGTAACAAGACAGTAAACTGATAATATGGCTCAGAATTATACTTTAAATGACATGTTGGCAATGAAAGCCATGTTGCCATGTCCAGACACAATAATCCAGTTCCTTGGACCTCTTTGGATGATCATTGCAGCCTCCAATGTTTTGAGTGTTTAGATTTGTGGTGATCTGTTATATGGGACACAATTTTGCCATAAGAATAGTACAAATCAGCCATTAGCTGTAACAAAGGCAAAGACACATAGGAGGTGCAGAGGCAGGAGAAGGGAGCAGGCAATTTCAACAGCTTCTTTCTGCCCATGTTAACTTTAAGCAACTCGTGCAGCTAATGATATTGGTTGATAAAATTGTAATTAACCGTTACATACACTGCAACTTCCTTTTGCTGCTGAGCATAATAATGTACATTCCTTTGAGATTCTCATTCACTGCTCCATTTCTGGAAGGTTTTCTGAAAAATTGATAATTTCGCTCTCATTTCCTTATTCACCAGTACCATTTTTTGGAACAGACGTTGACTTTAGGCATTCTTTTCTTCTCCACACATTTGCAATAGATCTTATCAGCCAATTTTATCTTTCTTGCTAGACTATTTCACTATTCTATGTGTTTTTATTAATTAATGTCTAGATTTATTTTGGCTGAATTCTTAAAAGTTCCTAATCTTTCGTTTTACTGCTTTTTTGGCAACTTTGTGAGTTTTTTCATTTGAAATAATCTGATCTTTAATTTTTATTGATAACTACTGTTAGATTATTTTTCTTATTGTATTATTTCTTTAAAATATTTGCCATTGCTCATTTATTTTCATACCTCTTAAAATAGTTTTCCAATCTACCATAGCAAATTCAATCCTTATGCCTCCATAATTTATTTTATTCAGATTTAGCACTCTGGTTGAACTAAATCGTTTTCAATTTTTATATAGAATTCTATCATATTATGATCTGATCATTAAAGGCCTCTTAACTACTAGATCATTAATCAACACCTTCTCATTACATAATACTAAGACTAAAATAGCCTTTTCCCTCAGTGGTTCCTAACCTATTGATCATGAAAATCATACATGCTCCATGAATTCATCCTGGGCAAATTAAATTTTGCAGTGCTATGTAGATTAACGTCCCATGATTAGCATTGAGTTTCTTAAGATGCACTTTCCTCCACATTTCCACTACATCAGATTTTATGGACACCGATGTTTTCTATCCCTTGTCATTTCATAACTCCGTCCACACATCTGCTTTATGGCTTTTCTGAGGTAAATTGCTTTCTTTAGATTGCTTGCTTATTGTCTTTATCAAATCTTTATTTTGAGGGCTAAGCTTTAGGGCGGCACAGTGACGCAGTGGTAGAGTTGCTGCCTTACAGTGCCAGAGAACCAGGTTCGATCCTGACTACAGGTGCCTGTCGATACAGAGTTTATACGTTCTCCCCATGACCTACATGGGTTTTCTCCCATACATCAAAGATGTACATATTTGTAGGTTAATTGACTGGGTAGTAATAGTAAATTGTCATTAGCGTGTGTAGGATAATGTTAGTGTACGGGGATTGGTGGACAGCACGGACTTGGTGGGCCAAAGGGCGTGTCTCCACGTTGCATCTCTAAACTAAACTAAACTTTTGCACCTTTCATTTTGTCCCTCTTTTCCAAAATAAGTATCCCGAAATATTTCATTTGCACTCTTGGCCACTTTGTAGCTCCATCTCGATATTGGCTGTTAGGTGGTGCCCATTAAGTTCTATTTATGCTATATCTGCTTTATTTATGCTATATCTGATCAATATTTTGTAGTGCATCAATGTGAGGGTTTTGTCTTAATTCTGTTCTCCAGACCTGGAGTATACTATCCCTTTGGCCACTGGGGAAATTCACCTCCATCTCAGTGGCCAGTGGTCTCCCTTCCACTCCAAGCTAATGCCAAATGGCACTGGACAAATTATACTCAGTCGTCAACTCTTTTGAGACAGCAAACCCTGATGCCCTGTTCATCATTGCATATTCAGGAACAAACTCGTCAGATACATTAGAATGTCACCTACACTATAAAGTGTTTGAATTCTCCAGAACACAGTTATATCCCTATTGCTTCATCCCTTGCGCTCATTTCGATCAGTCCGATCATCTGTCAGTGCTGCTCCTGCTTCTTATAGACAGGGATTGAAGCACGAGGTATCGACACACTGAGCAATATAGCAGGACCTCAGGTCTGTCTTGTGACTGTGAACTGGAACCACGCAGCCTGAATGAGTAGCCCTCACATCACCAGTTTCATCAATAAATCGTTTGAAGACTTGTTCCAACAAAGACAATTGGGGTCCATTCTAACTAGAAACCTTGGATAAACAGGGAGATTTACTCTCAACTGAGGTCAGATCCAAGACTTTCAAGATGGATGATCCTGCACTGTACAAGGAGGCCAAAACTGAGTAGGAATGAACTACAGATGCTAGTTTAAACTGAAGATAGACACAAAAAGCTAGAGTAACTCAGCGGGTCAAGCAGCATCTCTGGAGAAAAGGAATAAGTGATGTTTCAGGTCGAGACTCTTCTTCAGACTGGAGTCTGCTAGCACTCTCTCCGCTCCACACCTGAACCAAAGCCACATTACCCAAAAATGTGTATTCCACTCTCCTGTGTAGTATCAAGTATTAACATTAGGCTGCATTCAGCACCAGGTCATGGCACCAAATCAAATTAAATATGCGAGTTTTAATAATGTATTGTGATCCCAGCACCCCATTTTCTGGACCGCCTGAATAAAGTTTCTGCTGCCTCTTGGATGCACGGATAAACCCTTTCAAATCACATGGCACTGTCGGCCAACAAGAACCCCCTCACCCCTAAATATTCTGGCCCTACCACTATACCCCAACTAATACCAAAAAAACAAATCACTTGATAATTTTTCTAATCTCTCTTCAAACTTGATGATTAATTTCTAGCATGACAGGATAATGATATTTCTAAAGAACATGTGACTGTAAATGTTATTGTAATGTGTTAATAATTCCTATATTAAATTGTAGTTTCCAATTTTATTATGAACATCTCAGTTTTTTTGTCTAGTATCTTAGATAGGAATTTATTCTAATGGTTTATTGCTTTTGTCAGTAAAGAGATACATTATTTTATTGGCTTAAGTTATTTTATCATTTTTCATCCTCTGCCTAACTTTGACATTGAGTACAAAAATGTAATACAATAGTTGGGACATCATGGTGCAGCTGTACAAATCGTTGGTTAAACCACACTTGGAGTACCGTATGCGGTTCTGGTTGCCTAGCTACAGGACGGGTGTCATTATGTTGGAAAGGGTGCAGATGAGAATCATCAGGATATTATCCAGGCTTGTGGACTTGAGTTGTAGGAAGAAATTGGATAGGCTAGGTCTTTATTTGTTGTACGGTAGGATCCTGAGGGGTGACTTTAAGGGGTGTACAAGATCATAAGGGACATAGAGAAAGTGAATGCTCACAGTCAATTTCCCTGGGCAGAGGATTTTAAAACTAAAAGGCATAGGCTTAAGCTGAAAGGGGAGAGATTTAAGAGAGACCTTATGAGCAACTTGTTAACTCAAAGAATAGTGCACATCTGGAATGAGCTGCCAGAGGACGTTATAGAAGTGGATTCAAATATAACATTTATAACACATCTGGACAGATATATGTATTGGAAGAGTTTAGAATATTATGGGACAAATGCAGACAAATTGGACTTGCGCAATATGTAAACCATACAAGTTTCCATGTTGTATATGACTCCATGACTAAAACTAAATGTTGAAGCAATACTTTGGATTTATTTTGAATACAAATACATACTTCGGCTTATGCGGACAAAATCTATCTATTATTGTTTCTGTCAAGAATTTAGGACATGAAATTAATTTATATCTTCTCAGAGATTTAAATTTCAGATGATCTTTATTTCTATTCTTACCATGAACCTGGGAAAAGGTCAGTGTTTTCCTATCACCAAAACCGATCAATTACTCCAGTTAAAGATTTCAGCAAGCCATATAAATGTATGAATGGCAACATGGTAAAGTTTACTAAAGATAGTAATCTTTACCATGTTGCCGTTCGTGCATTTATATGGCTTGCTAAAATCTTTAACTGAAGTATACACAGTAGCATACTTGCATTAAATTTCAGATATGAATAGAATATGCAGATTATCTATAACATTTTGATAACCAGTTTGCTTAATCTACTAACTGCATACCATTTCATTTTCAGAAACTCTTTGCAGACGGGATGATTCAAAAGTTCAACTTGATTGAAGTGTATCATGGCCTTTACGAAAAGGATAACATCAATTTTAAACTGAGGTAAAGAATGGTATGGAAAATTTGTATTTATGTACTGTTTCACAAAGAAAAAACAAAATTATCCATTTGCTCGTTGTCCATGTGACCCCGTGGGTTTCCTCCAGGTGCTCCAGTTTCCTCACACATCATAAAAAAGGGTCGGCCTGTAGGTTAATTGGCCAATGTAAAATTTCCCCTAGTGTGTAGGGAGTGGGTGTAAAAGTGGGATAATAGAGAACTAGTATGAATGGGTGATTGATGGTCGGCATGGACTCAGTGGGCTGAAGAACCTGTTTTATGCCGTATAAGCTAAACTAAACTGCTGAAGTGTAATTCTATACAAACTTTATGACACACTATTCCAGAGGTCCAGTGCACAGGTACTTTACAACTTCAGGAACTGGCAGCATCTCAATAGTTTATGAAATGATCTCAGATTGGAAACACATTCCAGTTATTTCCAATGCATGCTGAGATGTTGGCTCAGAATTTCCATGATGCCAGCAGGACTGTTGCCACACCACTGTCGTGGCTGAAAGTTACGTGGTTCACCAGTACAGCAAACTAAATATTTTGTTGCATCTTTGGTATCACCTGCTTGTGGACATTTTATGTCTTCACATAACTCACTTTCATATGTAGCTTAAAGTCATTCTCTGCTTATATTTGTTGGAGTTCCTGGGTCTTAGCACACAGCTGCTGCGACTCTTCCTCCATTACGATCGCAAAGAGCTTTCTAAAGTCAATATAAATGTGGATGTGTGGGTGCAAGAAATTAAGAGTTCCCCAAAACACGATTAATAACTTTGGAAATATAAGTGGGAATGAGACTAGAAGATGTTTATTGCCACAACGGGGAAAATGTGAGCAGAATATGTGAAAATGGGAAGTAGATAGGAAAAGCAGATTGACACATCGTCAGCTCAAACAAGAGTTTTAGTTATATAGAGATGACGGGCAAATAAGCAAGGCATGCGTGGTGAATCAAAGAGATCTTTATTGTCAAAGCAAAGAGAACACACAAGCGAATGGGGGAAGGTTGATGCGGGGCTCATACTTATACTAGGGCACACCCCTATACCTCGTGAAAACTCCTTCCTGCCTTCACCCGACTGCTGAGGGTTCGCATAGTAAGTCACCCAACCACCGGGTGGCGCCACAATACACACGCACAAAAAAAAATACTAGGGCAATAATAGCAATAATAGTCTATGTAGTTCAGAGGTTATTTGAGGTTGTAGTGTTTAATAGCTAAATGGCTGTAGGGAAGAAGCTGTTCCTGAACATGGACTTAAAGTTTTCAGGTTCCTGTACCTCCTTCCCCTGGACTCAGAGCTTTAAGGTGATAAATGGAAAGTTTAAAGGAGATGTGTGGGAAAGTATTTTTAATACAGAGACTGGTGGGCACCTAGAACATGCTACAAGGAGGTTGACAGATGCTACAGAAATTGACAGATACTTGGTAAGGGTGTCAAGGGTTATGGGAAAGCAGGAGAATGGGGTTGAGAGGGAAAGATTGATCAACCAGGATTAAATGGCAGAGTAGACTCAGTGGGCTGAATGGCCTACTTCTGTTCCTATGACATAAACATATAAACCACAAACAATGATAACAATCAGATCCCAAATCCAGAATATTTTCTTTACTACGAGTATGCAATTAATTATTATTTCAACGCAGCTACTTTCCTATTAATTCCAGGTTTTTGATCTGAAGAGAAACTTATGGTTGAGTAATATAGAAAGACTTTCTATATATCAAAATCCATAGAATATTATACTTGGCTACAAAATATCAAATTATCTAAAATGTACTTACATTTAAAGCTGCAAGTGGTGTATACACAATTTGCTTGTCCTCTTTTACAAGTTTCTTGTACGTAAGTGGACATTGTAGATATTTGAAGTTATATTCAATCTGTATAGTAGAAATATATAGTTAGGGCTACAGTATGTCATCATTAAAACAAGACTGATCCCAGATGCAGATAAAATATTCACTTACCGAGAAGTCCACACTTTTCTTATCTTCTGTGGATTCTGTCATACAAATGTCCAAAAGACCCTTAAAATGAACAGAAAATGCTCCTAACGAAAACTGTACTTTTTTTTCAGGATAGCACCATACCATTATCACATGTCACTAGAGAAACTTACAAGAAATGTTTTAAAATAATGTAAATAAAAACAATGAAATATAAAGATACTTAGATAAGTGTGATGTGAGAGGGGGTAAATAGAACAATAAACTAGGAGTATTAGGGAAACCTTATGTTAAGAAATAAAGAAAGATTCTACACAAGCATCTTATGAAGCACTTGACCATTAATGTTAAATCTGTAAGGTACAGACTGCCTTGTAACACATATGGGATCAATTACGGCAATGTCACAAAATCCCATGATATGTTCATTATCAATTTGTATACAATTTTAAATGTGTTATCAATTTAAAATGCGGAAAAGTATTAAGAGGCTAAAGTTATCTTTCAAATTTGCTGTGCTGTATGTCTTCCAAAGTCACCTTGCAGTAAACATGCATAAAGTAAAAGCTTCT
This sequence comes from Raja brachyura, assembly GCA_963514005.1. The sequence goes on along the minus strand of OY740784.1, from coordinate 23,836,899 downwards.
GGCAGATTAGACTTACTGTGGAGCGCATTTTTCTATCCAGCAATTGTATATGAATAGAAAGACAGAGCACATTCTAAAACACGAAGATGGTGCTTTCATTCATCAAGGTCACCGCTCTGACCTTCTTTGGTCTAACTTTACCTCGCATTTAATATTCATATCATTCCTCAGATTCCTCAACATCCTTGTTTCTCTCCATCTCTCGAAGGGTTCTGAGCATGGAGTAAATCACAAACTCTCTGAAACCTCAGTCTTCCTCTAACCCTGCCCATGTCCAGGCTCTCATTTCAGGACCTTGTTTTCTAAACCTTTTTGACTTTATCTCAAACTCTTCCTTTCAAATATTTCTTCAATTCTACCTCATGATCAACTATTTGATATCTGCTTTAAAGTCGCTCTATGGGATTTGGTGCAACGTAACAATACCATTAGAATTCAGGTGGTATACAAAAGCAACTTGTTGTTGTTGTTCGCTGCAAGATTCCTGCCAAATGTATCGCTGCTGAGAGCCCAACCCATTTTCCTGGGTTAGGGCAAATTACATATACAGATTATGTAGTCAGTGGATCACAGCCTGCTGCAACTTTGTCTCACTGTAACAGCTTACATTTCTCAGCAAAATCCTTACACAGTTAAGCATTGACGTTGTAGAGACAATAACATTGAAACGTCTGTTGAAACCCTAACAAGGGAAGTGGAGCAGCAAAATGCATCTAGCTGGTGTTAATATTGCCCAATAATCAATAGTGAACAAATGTTTAATAATTTCTCTGTCAAACCAGTGATTTGGGGTTTTGGATAAAGTTTACCAAGATCTACTCACTTGCTGTCAAATATATTCGGAGGAGACCGGCAGAATGTCATACAATGGTGGGTGATGAATAAGTGAAACATTGCAAAAATGAAAAGTCAGTGGTCACTCTATGTCGTCAGCCTTCCACTAACATCCGAAAATGAAGATAAAAACACATTAAAATCTTGACCTCATCTTTGCTTTAGTAGAGTTGATGACTATTCTCATTGGGTTTTAAGCATCTTCATTGATTTTGCACTGAACACAATAGACTTAAATTTTAATAAGACAACTTTATGGATAGATTTTCAATTTGCCATCTGGAATAAAATTGACACTATAGATTTGAGCCAATTATGTAAAAATTGGCTAGAAATAATTTATGGTGATCAGTGAAATCACCTGCAATGATCCAGAAGAGTCATTATTTAACATCACTTTTATAACAATGAATCGACAAGGAACCTACTCCTTAAACAAACACACATTTACTAGCCTTGCGTATTTGCTAGATATGGTATTCAGCACACACATACCTCAAAAAACTGTACTCTTTGCTTTTAATTGATTAACAAAGGATTCTGTGCACTAGGTAGAGGTATTTTACCTTAGGGAAACTAAATCCAGCAACCTATAACAAAAATATTTAAATGGTTTGATAAAATCAGTGAACAGTCTAACTAATAATACTGCATCACATGTTCATGTTTTAAGAACAGAATTGGGCCATTCGGCCCATCAAGTCTACTGTGCCATTCAATCTCAAGATAAGTACAGAAATTGACTTACAGCAAAGGATTCTGGCAGATGTTCAATCATTTCCAATAATGGGCATTGCATTGCAGAGCCATGTATAAAGACTTGTACAGATTCATCAAATCTAAACAGGAAATGTAAATTAAAAACAAATTAAACTGTGAATCCCATGGCAAACATATGGACTGTTACATGCACTTTTGAATGAGTTATTTTGTACTTTGTCAGAATAATTCACTCTAAAGAAGGGTTCCGACCTGAAACAACATCTATCCATGTTCTCCGGAGATGTTGCTTGACCCACTGAGTTACTCCAGCATGCTGTGCCTTGTTTTATAAACCAGCATCTGCAGATCCTTGTTTCCACATTCTGATCTTGGTAGTCACCCATAGAGAATTACCTATCAAAACCCTCCTCACCAATATCAACCTATCACATGCCAGCCTTTGTCCTGACCCTCCTCTCCTCCAACTTTCATCCCCCATCCCTACTCCTCCACCACAAGAAGGGTCGCAACCTGAAACGTGATATAAATGTTCTCCCGAGATGCTGCCCGACCCATTGAGTTACTGCAGCAATTTGTGTCTTTTTTGTAAACCAGTATCTGCTGTTCCTTGTTTCAACTCAATGTTAATGCAAGTCTCATCTACTCATTCTTGCAGGATCTTAGTTTAGCCTAAACATTCAAACCATCTCTCAATTAATTTTACTTCCTTTGCTTTCACTGAACATCACCAGCATTCAATTTACTGCAGACAGTAGATCTTACCACCCAGAACTTTCTTTAAGTTTCGATAAAGGTCATAATTTGGACCTGCTGTGGAGGGCAATCTGGCTCAATATCTCTTTTTATCAATGATGACATTTTGGCATAATGCTGCCACATTTAAATTTGCTTTAAACTTTTAGAGATGATATTTAATTAAATAAGTGGTAAAACACAGAAACAAGGAAAAGGATCCTGACCCAAAATGTCACTGATCCATGTTCTCCATAGATGCTGCCTGACCTGGAGAGTTAATACAGCACTTTGTGTCTTTTAATAATTGTTTGGAAAACACTTAATAAGGACAGCGATAGCGTGTGGCGGCAGTGTTCTGGTGAGCCGTGCATGGCGGAGGTGTCCCGGGGAGCTGAGCTGTCCCGATCCACCTGCCGAACAACCGTGGCTCCGACGACCGGAATGCGCCCCGGTAGGCCTGACTCGCCCCACAGGCCCCCCAGGGAATTGTGGAGGAGCCAGGCGGCGAGGCCTGTCTGGGCAGAACGAGCCTCAGCGGCGATGGAAGCCTCGACGACGGCAACGGCATCCTCTGCGGTGGTGGGACCTCAGTGGAAACGGAGCATCGGTAGCGGCAGCGGGAACCTCGGTGGCAGTGAAGCGTGAGGGATAGGGGGAGGTGAAGACAATGGATACCTGGCATGGGGGGGACCTCTGTGAAGAACAATGGAGGACCCAGCGTGGGGGGAGCACCACAAGGGACAATGGGAGAACAAAGGGGGACCCGGTGTGGGGGATGGGGTGGGAGCACTTTAGTTTTAGAATCCTCTACTGAGGGTATAGGTCTGTGTTTATTTCAAAGAAACATAGAAACATAGAAATTAGGTGCAGGAGTAGGCCATTCGGCCCTTCGAGCCTGCACCACCATTCAATATGATCATGGCTGATCATCCAACTCAGTATCCCGTACCTGCCTTCTCTCCATACCCCCTGATCCCCTTAGCCACAAGGCCCACATCTAACTCCCTCTTAAATATAGCCAATGAACTGGCCTCAACTACCCTCTGTGGCAGAGAGTTGCAGAGACTCACCACTCTGTGTGAAAAAACTCTTTCTCATCTCAGTTTTAAAGGATTTCCCCCTTATCCTTAAGCTGTGACCCCTTGTCCTGGATCTCCCCAACATCGGGAACAATCTTCCTGCATCTAGCCTGTCCAACCCCTTAAGAACTTTGTAAGTTTCTATAAGATCCCCTCTCAATCTCCTAAATTCTAGAGAGTATAAACCAAGTCTATCCAGTCTTTCTTCATAAAACAGTCCTGATATCCCAGGAATCAGTCTGGTGAACCTTCTCTGCACTTCCTCTATGGCAATAATGTCCTTCCTCAGATTTGGGGACCAAAACTGTATGCAATACTCCAGATGTTGTCTCACCAAGACCCTGTACAACTGAAGTAGAATCTCCCTGCTCCTATACTCAAATCCATTTGCTATGAAAGCTAACATACCATTCACTTTCTTCATTGCCTGCTGCACCTGCATGCCTACTTTCAATGACTGGTGTTCCATGACACCCAGGTCTCGCTGCATCTCCCCTTTTCCTAATCGGCCACCATTTAGACAATAGTCTGCTTTCCTGTTTTTGCCATCAAAGTGGATAGCCTCACATTTATCCACATTATACTGCATCTGACAAACATTTGCCCACTCACCCAGCCTATCCAAGTCACCTTGCAGTCTCCTAGCATCCTCCTCACAGCTAACACTGCCCCCCCCCCCGCTTAGTGTCATCCGCAAACTTGGAGATATTGCCTTCAATTGCCTCATCCAGATCATTAATATATATTGTAAATAGCTGGGGTCCCAGCACTGAGCCTTGCGGTACCCCACTAGCCACTGCCTGCCATTGTGAAAAAGACCCGTTTACTCCTACTCTTTGCTTCCTGTCAGCCAGTTCTCTATCCACATCAATACTGAACCCCCAAATGCCGTTTGCTTTAAGTTTGTATACTAATCTCTTATGTGGGACCTTGTCGAAAGCCTTCTGGAAGTCCACATCCACTGATTCTTCCTTATCCACGCTACTAGTTACATCCTCGAAAAATTCCACAAGATTCGCCAGACATGATTTACCTTTCGTAAATCCATGCTGGCTTTGTCCAATGATTTCACCACTTTCCAAATGTGCTGCTATCCCATCTTTAATAACTGACTTTAGCAGTTTCCCCATTACCGATGTTAGACTAACTGGTCTGTAATTCCCCAATATTTCTTGGTTTGTTTGTTCTGGTTCATTCTGGTGAAGGTGCTGTGCACACGGCAACCAGCCAACAGTCGCTTGTCCTTTTTTTTCACTTTTAATTTCAAGTCTTTGTGGACTTTGTTGTTTGTTGTGACTGTTGGCAGGCCAATTTCCCTACACAGATGGATAAAGTTTATCGCATCGTATTGTATCTCATTCATACCTTTCAGTTTGAATAATAACTAAAGTGGTATCCGTTCTTTTATTGTAAATTGCCTCGTGTAGAAAGGAAGCTTCATTCTTGTTCAGTACGATCGCAGCTCCCTGGGCCAGCAATAGGCGTACTGCACTATTATGTCCTCCTTTTGCAGCCAGATGGAGAGCAGTGTTCTTAAAAAGTGAGCAACGAAAGACATTTTTGAGAATCACTTTCTCTGGAAGAAAAGCATAATGCTACTCGTACAACTGGAATGCATGGCTACCTTTACAAAATGCTGGTCCAGTGCAGTTTAAAAACTTTATACTCATTTTTTTTCTTTACAAGTAGCTGAATTCTTACTAAAGATAATTAGTTGAAGATTAATTAACAAAAAATACGAATGCTCTATCATTTCCACAACAACATTACGTACATGAAGTAGGTGGTATTATAGACTATCCAATGTTCCTCCCACCCCATACCATCCGCAAAGATGAACTGATGTTTCTTCTTGTATTTCATCACATGGAGCAGCAGAATGCACCATAATATTTGATAGATCGTAAATCAATACATTTGTTAAATTAAATACCTTGTGGTTTTTCCCCCGTCATCTGAAAACCAAACAAATTTAACTTTGTACTAGAAGTGGATATTTATCACTTTGTTATTTGTGGTCAGTGCTTTTTTTTTAAATCCTCAAAAAGATGCTGATATGTACAATTAATAAACATGTGTGTCATGTGGCTTGAAATAGATTTAATGTTTAACATTTTAGAGGTACCATCACAAAAACAAACATTGTTTGTGCCCATAATTAATCAATTCATTTCTTCCAATTAAAAAATGTCTGTTTGCACATATTTTTGATTTTACTTTACCTTTACTGAATCAATTACTGGGCTCTTTCACTAATGATGGTGCCATCTTGTAATTGGTGTTAACTCCTCTTAGGATATCTGGTAACATGACGAAAATGAAGAGGATGGAGCCAAAAGGGGAAGAGAGAGTTGAACAGGTGGAGCAATGGTGTGGTGAGGGGGAAATGAGAGCCTAACTTGTGAAGGAGAACATTTAGATCAATAGGGCCTTGGAATTGTGAACAACAAATTCAATTAAGGAAGTACTTTTGGTTTACAGAGCACCAGCATTGTTCAAGAAACATATCATCCCACCTATTGACCAAAATAAACCAAGTAGCATGGGCTAAATAGATCTGCCTACAGAAAACAAAATAAAATGTATTCACTCACCCCTTTTTCATCCACTTGATCAAGCAGAGATATATTACTTTGTAGTAATACTTCCATTGTCCGAGTGTATCCTCCAAGGGCAGCATAATGTAAAGCTGTCCAACTCTTGTAGTCACTTCAAAGGAATGAAAAAAGGAAACACAAGAAGCAAAATTTAGAAACATAGAAACATAGAAAATAGGTGCAGGAGTAGGCCATTCGGCCCTTCGAGCCTGCACCGCCATTCAATGTGATCATGGCTGATCATCCAACTCAGTATCCCGTACCTGCCTTCTCTCCATACCCCCTGATCCCTTTAGCCACAAGTGCCACATCTAACGCCCTCTTAAATATAGCCAATGAACTGGCCTCAACTACCTTCTGTGGCAGAGAATTCCAGAGACTCACCACTCTCTGTGTAAAGAATGTTTTCCTCATTTCGGTCCTAAAGGAATTCCCCCTTATCCTTAGACTGTGACCCCTTGTTCTGGACTCCCCCAACATCGGGAACAATCTCCCAGCATCTAGCTTGTCCAACCCCTTAAGAATTTTGTAGGTTTCTATAAGATCCCCCCTCAATCTTCTAAATTCCATCGAGTACAAACCGAGTCTATCCAATCTTTCCTCATATGAAAGTCCTGACATCCCAGGAATCAGTCTGGTGAATCTTCTCTGTACCCCCTCTATGGCAAGGATGTCTTTCCTCAGATTTGGAGACCAAAACTGTACGCAGTACTCCAGGTGTGGCCTCACCAAAACCCTGTACAACTGCAGTAGAACCTCCCTGCTCCTAAACTCAAATCCTTTCGCTATGAATGCTAACATACCATTTGCTTTCTTCACTGCCTGCTGCACCTGCATGCCTACTTTCAATGACTGGTGTACCATGACACCCAGGTCTCGTTGCATCTCCCCCTTACCTAATCTGCCACCATTCAGATAATAGTCTACCCTCATGTTTTTGCCACCAAAGTGGATAACCTCACATTTATCCACATTGTACTGCATCTGCCATGCATCTGCCCATTCACTCAGCCTATCCAAATCACCCTGCAGCCTCCAAGCATCCTCCTCACACCTAACTATACCCCCCAGCTTGGTATCATCTGCAAATTTGGAGATGTTGCATTGAATTCCCTCGTCCAAATCATTAATATATATTGTAAATAGCTGGGGTCCCAGCACTGAGCCTTGCGGCACCCCACTAGTCACTGCCTGCCATTCTGAAAAGGACCCGTTTACTCCTACCCTTTGCCTCCTGTCTGCTAGCCAGTTCTCTATCCACATCAATACTGAACCCGCAATACCGTGTGCTTTAAGTTTGTATGCTAATCTCTTATGCGGGACCTTGTCGAAAGCCTTCTGAAAGTCTAGATATAACACATCCACTGGTTCTCCCTTATCCACTCTACTAGTTACATCCTCGAAAAATTCTATCAGATTTGTCAGACATGATTTACCTTTCGTAAATCCATGCTGACTTTGTCCAATGATTTCACCACTTTCCAAATGCGCTGCTATCCCATCTTTAATAACTGACTCTAGCAGTTTCCCCACTACCGATGTTAGACTAACTGGTCTGTAATTCCCCGCTTTCTCTCTCCCTCCTTTTTTAAAAAGTGGGGTTACATTAGCTACCCTCCAATCCTCAGGAACTACTCCAGAATCTAAGGAATTTTGAAAAATTATCACTAATGCATCCACTATTTCTGTGGCTACCTCCTTGAGTACTCTGGGATGCAGACTATCTGGCCCTGGGGATTTATCGGCCTTCAATCCGTTCAATTTACCCAACACCACCTCCCGGCTAACCTGGATTTCACTCAGTTCCTCCATCTTATTTGACCCCCGTTCCACTGCTATTTCCGGCAGATTATTTATGTCTTCCTTAGTGAAGACAGAACCAAAGTAGTTATTCAATTGGTCTGCCATGTCCTTGTTCCCCATGATCAATTCACCTGTTTCTGACTGCAAGGGACCAACATTTGTTTTAACTAGTCTCTTTCTCTTTACATATCTATAAAAACTTTTGCAGTCAGTTTTTATGTTCCCTGCCAGTTTCCTTTCATAATCTATTTTCCCTTTCCTAATTAAGCCCTTTGTCCTCCTCTGCTGGATTCTGAATTTCTCCCAGTCCTCCGGTAGGCTGCTTTTTCTGGCAAATTTGTATGCCTCATCTTTTGTTTTTATACTATCCCTGATTTCCCTTGTTATCCATGGATGCACCACCTTCCCCGATTTATTCTTTTGCCAAACTGGTATGAACAACTTTTGTACTTCATCCATGCAGTCTTTAAATACCTTCCATTGCACATCCACTGTCAACCCTTTAAGAATCACCTGCCAGTCTATCTTGGCCAATTCACATCTCATACCTTCAAAGTTACCTTTGTTCAAGTTCAGAACCCTTGTTTCTGACTTAATTTTGTCACTCTCCATCCTAATGAAGAACTCAACCATATTATGGTCACTCTTGCCCAAGGGGCCACGCACAACAAGACTGCTAACTAACCCTTCCTCATTACTCAATACCCAGTCTAGAATAGCCTGCTCTCTCGTTGGTTCCTCCACATGTTGGTTGAGAAAACTATCCCGCATACATTCCAGGAAATCCTCTTCCTCAGCACCCCTGCCAATTTGATTCACCCAATCTACATGCAGATTGAAGTCACCCATTATAACCGTGTTACCCTTGTTGCACGCATTTCTAATTTCCTGTTTGATGCCATCCCCAACTCCAATACTACTGTTAGGTGGCCTGTACACAGTTCCCACTAGCGTTTTCTGCCCCTTAGAGTTTCGCAGCTCTACCCATATCGATTCCACATCCTCCACGCTAATGTCCTTCCTTTCTATTGCATTAATCTCCTCTCTCACCAGCAACGCTACCCCACCTCCTTTTCCTTTTCGTCTATCTCTCCTGAATATTGAATATCCCTGGATGTTCAGCTCCCAGCCTTGGTCATCCTGGAGCCAAGTCTCCGTGATTCCAACTATAGCATAGTCATTAATCGCTATCTGCACCTTCAACTCATCCACCTTATTACGAATGCTCCTCGCATTGAGACACAAAGCCTTCAGGCTTGTTTTTACAACACTCTTACTCCTTATACAATTATGTTGACAAGTGGCCCCTTTCACATCGATCCCTATTACACTTGGCCATACTCTCCTATCTCTTTGTGAGCTTTCTTCCCCGTTAATTCTGGGGTCATTAACCATCGCTTTACTCTCTTTCCCTCTAACTCCGTCCTCGACTATCCCATTTGATACCCCACCCCCCTTATTCAGTTTAAAACCATCCGTGTAGCAGTGGCAAACCTGCCGGCCAGAATGCTGGTCCCCCACCTGTTAAGATGCAATCCATCCCTTTTGTACAGTTCCCCCTTACTATAAAAAAAATCCCAGTGATCTAAGAATCTAAATCCCTGCCCCCTGCACCAGTTCCTCAGCCACACATTCAGGTCCCATATCACCCTGTTCCTGCTCTCGCCAGCACGAGGAACTGGAAGCAAACCGGAGATAACAACCCTGGAAGTCCTGCTTTTCAGCATTTTTCCGAGCTCTCTGAAGTCCCGCTGCAAAAAATTAATCTCCTTCTTTCCAACATCATTTGTGCCAACATGCACGACCACTTCCGGCTGGTCACCTTCGCCCTTGAGGATTGTCTGCACTCTGTCCGTAACATCCTGGATCCTGGCACCAGGAAGGCAGCACACCATCCTGGAATCCCGTCTGTTGCCGCAAAAACCCCTGTCCGTACCTCTCACAATGGAGTCTCCAACTACAATGGCGTTGCCCGACTTTGGCCTCTGTGGGTTTGGCTCATCAGCCCTTTTTGTTTGGCAAGCCAGTCCGCCGCTCAGTGGGATACCGTCTTCTGTCCCGGCAGCTTCCACGTGGGTGAACCTGTTCACAAGAGGTACAACACCCGGGGACCTTTGCATCCCATGTTTTCCTCCCTTTCTCACCGTCACCCACCTTCTCTCTTCTAGTGCCTTGGGTGTAACAATCTCACTGAAGGACTTGTCGAGAAACGACTCAGTTTCTCGAATGAACCTGAGGTCATCCACTTGTTTCTCCAGTTCCCCAACACGGTCCTTCAGGAGCTGTACCTGGATGCACTTCTCACATTTGTAGCATCCAGAGGCACCAGCAGTGTCCTTGACCTCCCACATACTGCAAGCATCACACTGCATCAGCTTGCTTGACATCTTCTTTTGCCTCGGTCTCGCCCTATCCAGTATTTTGCGCAGCCTCCTCGCCGAAGACTCTCGAGCCAAAGACTCACACTTTACTCACAGGGCACTTCCCTCACAAGACCACTCCCTCACTGCCTCTCCCCAAGAGCTGCCTTGCTTATATTGACTGTTCAATTGCCTAATTTACAAACCAAATTCCTCAGTTTTGAGGAACTGCTTTCCCCCTCTGACTCACTGAGAACTCTCCTCCCACTTGGGCTAGAGCCAATCAGTGCTTTCTCCTGCTTCTCTTTGTTGCTGTTGCTTCAAAATCCACGGGAAGACTGAGTGAAGTCTGCCTGTGCTTTGCCTCTCCTTTTTAACTGCTCTCCCCCTCTGACTCACTGAGAACTCTCCTCCCACTTGGGCTAGAGCCAATCAGTGCTTTCTCCTGCTTCTCTTTGTTGCTGTTGCTTCAAAATCCACAGGAAGACTGAGTGAAGTCTGCCTGTGCTTTGCCTCTCCTTTTTAACTGCTCTCCCCCTCTGACTCACTGAGAACTCTCCTCCCACTTGGGCTAGAGCCAATCAGTGCTTTCTCCTGCTTCTCTTTGTTGCTGTTGCTTCAAAATCCACGGGAAGACTGAGTGAACTCAGTATAGAAATTTAATGAACTGAATTCATACCTAATAAATATATTGGTCCTGATATATTGACAGGGATAGTGCAGGGAACACATTGACCCTACAGGTTTCAACAGCAGAGCGTCAAAACATCTTCTAACTCTCCCATTAGGCTTATGGACAAAGAGATAGTCTTGTTCATTTATGAAAAGATAAGGCACACCAGCAGCAGAAGGCTACTCTTCGGTTACTGCATTCTTGGAGAGGAGGCAAGTGGAAAGGATGCTGTACTAGTAATAAGCAAGCTATTGACTGGCAATTGCAACATGAGATAGCAGAGGTTGATAGATGGTCCGTTTAGCAATTGGAAGTCAGGGTTGCTTATTTCTGGGTACACAAGCAAGTAGGTCAATGTTAACCTGTTCACTGCCAAGTTTTGTTTTGGCCGTGCCCTGAGTATGCTCGGGAGTAGCACTGAACAGGTTAATAGTAAGATTAAACAAGAACTTACCTGTTCGAAGTTTGATCTTTATTTTATGAGGAGTTACGATGAGGGATTACGTGCCCTCCACTCCCGACTCTCATAATCTAAAAGATCATCTGGTAGTTCTAGTCTTGTGTGAGCCTTATTATCTTATTTCGGCTATTGGTTCTGTGTTTTTCACGCCGCTGCTTTGAAGTATGCCGAGCATGCGCCTGGCGGAGTCTTCACGTAATCCCTCATCATAACTCCTCATAAAATAAAGATCAAACTTCAAACAGGTAAGTTCTCCTTTAATCTTACTATATTACTTCAAAGTTACGTGAGTGACTACGTGAAGATTTTAAAGCGCTGTGATTTTCATGCCGTAGATCATTCCATACGACACACTGCTTCAGTTTACACAGCAGTGAGTAAATAATATTGCTTGACATTATTAAAATATTAAAAAATTTATTGCATAATAATGAAAAGAAAAGTAATAACCCCTCTATCCCAGGGGAAATAACAATAAATGATATGCAACTAAGCAAACAATTTTGAACAGAACCTAACACAGCATGTGCAACCCTGGCACTATAACAACAGGTTTATCATAAATCTAGGAAAGTTTCTTCTTTAGACCATCCTGCGGTCTCCAGAATTTGGTCGAGCGGCACGTCCTGCACCTTTGCCGCGGACATTGATACCGCCCTTGTGGAGTGAGATTTAAACGCATGAGTGTCTACTTCAGTTAATCCAGAACCTGTTTATCCATCTAGCAATAGTTTGTACTGTCACTTTTTATGTTTCTTGTGGGTAATGAACATTGGTGTCTCACAATCTCGGAGACTCTTAATTCAATATATATTAAGTCAGATGCTTAACCACACACAATGTTTAGTTGACAGAGTATGTCTTAAAGATTACATTGGTTCCAGCCTTTCTTGGCTTGCTTTGCTTGCTTAGATCATTGACATAAAACATTATTTATCTACAGACAACTGCATACAATCTAACCACAATATTTGTAATGTTTGTACTCATTGTGCTGATATTAATGGTATGAGCATAACCTCTTTAAATATTAACTTCTGAAAAGACAGTGACGTAATTGGAGTCCATTACCGAAGCAATGTGAGAACTATACTGACATCCCAGATTTCTGTATATCTGTGTTTGGTAGGATCTTATTAAAATTCCTCTCATAAATCGGGATATTATCAGATGAGACCCGATAATTGTTGTTCTGAAATTGTCCTAAATAGGAGGACAAAACACTCCAAGCTCCATTAAAGGTACTATAACTCAGATGCAACATAGCAAGGAACTCCAATACATCCGATATGTTTGCAGTATGATAAAATATATCTGACTATACAAAAGATTTCCCATTCCTTATATGAAACATATATTGTTTCTGAGTGCGATCTCTCCAAGCTGCAGTTATGACATTCATGGTCCTATCCGACATTCCATCAGAACCTGCAGATTAACAATTAATACGGTCATGTAATGGATGACTTCTGCTGTTACTGGATGTACCAACAATTACTGCACCTGGGATTTGTCAAGAATGTCTGAATCATCATTCTGAGCACCAATGGGAACAATGGCTGTGGAGTAATGGTCCCTAGATAAGGGACGTATCAGATATTAACTGATAAGAACAGATACTACACTTGATCTTAGCCAAAAGGTCGAGAAGCAATACCAGTTTGGAACCACCAAACGCCTGCGGCGGAGACTTGCTCTATTTTGGTGACATATTGCCTAATCAGGCAAAATGGGGAAAACATAAAAGACTATACTTCCCCAATGTAGTGAGAATGCATCCACCACTAATGCTCCTGGGTCTGACTCCCACGAGACACATTAAGACCATTGGAGATTTAATCCAGACACAACAGATCAACATTTGGTACTCTTACTGTCTGACAATCTTTTTGAAACTCTTTGAATTTTAACATTCATTCTGTATTGTCATTGAACTTTTGTGATCTGTTGTCTTACCACAATATTGTCTTCTCCCACAGTTGTGGTTTTGTCTACTCGAAATTGAACATGCAAGTTCTTTAGTGTAGAACAACAGCTATCAATGCATTAAATGCCCCCAATAACTCCAAATAATTCATACCATGTATTTGGAGAATTAAATTGTCTTGGACAGTCCTTCAACCATCACAACTGGTGTCGCTGTCCTTAGCTCCCCATTCGAGAGCACTCTCATCAGTCTGTAATAACACTGAAGACTGCTGAACAAGCACATTTTTACTTCTAGTAACTTGTGCAATATTGAGAATCCATCATTGAATTCAGCTCAACCTTTTTAGTTGGTAACTGCATGGACCTAGTCAATAACCTGCACGCTTTTAACTCTTATACTCTGGTCTTTGCAGACTTTGATCAGGCAGAGGTCCCAATTCGATAGCAAGAATGCTGCTATCATTTTACCAGTAACCGTAGCTACTTCTTGGATGGTGGGATAATGTTTTTTACCAAGACAAACACAGGCATTTGTAACATCCCCAACCTTAATTGTTGATAAAGTTACTGACATATCAACTGTATTAAAGACAAACCCCAAATAATCAATTGTTTGGATGCCTGTAACTTACATGTTGTTTGGATGTACAGAACCTTAGCCTTTCTATAGACTTATGGTTGCTGAACCCAGTTCTTCAGCTGTCTCCCATTTACAGTTAACATATCCTCTAGATAAGTCATTACAATGTGATTCTGACCCCTCATTAACACCAGTGCTGATTTCAATAATTGTGTGAGCAATCTGAGGGCTGAATTTAACCCATTAGGTAATTCCTTCAGCTGACCCATCCAATTAATTGAAGTGCCTGAATAATAAGGCATCTTTTTAAAGTCTAAAAATAGCCACATAGCAGCCTTGTGATAACAACTTCGTTACAGCGCTGAAGTGTACTTTTTTAAAATGATTATACTGAACTATAAATTTAAGTTTGTGAGTCCCAGAATGACTCTGCAACCCCCATACTTGTGTCTGGGATATATTATCCCTACCTGACGAGTTCCTGGTACATTCAAACACCAAGCCGATTTAATGCAGAATTACAAAACAATTGTAATCTTATCCAACCAGAGGTTGTTTCCCCAGAAATTCCATGTGTAATGGAGTGACGTTTCGGTACTTCCGTAAATAAACCAGAAGATCTCCTTCTCTTAATATAGGGGTTCGTATTCATCAATCATAAATCTGGTTATAGCTTGCCCACATAATCCTGCATTTTTTGGGTATAACGTTAGCCAAATGGCAATTTTCATCATACAATACACATTGCAGAGTAACGCAAGCATGTCTTAAAAGTATTGGACATTATCGACCCATATATGTCTACCCCAAATGCAGTGATGCCAACTGAATATCAGCTCGAGGACATGCTGGAACACATTTCCTGTCCTCGCATCGTTACATTCATGAGTGCCCAATCACTGTTGGCACCCTGAGCGAGACACAATAGTCGGGTGTTCTATATATTTTTATATTTTTTTTTACTGTTTCAGTCGTAACAGTTTCTTGGAGTAGGTGAGAATAATGTTGGCCGCCAGGTTCATCCATAGCCTCACCAGTCCATACCGATATAGCAAAACTTGGTGCTACATCGGGAACTCCCAGAGCATTTCTATTGTGCTCTGGTGTATACACATAAGTAGGGACACCAGCTTCAGGGTCAGTTTCATCCTGCCCTGGTACTCCCGAGTCTTGCTCTAGGGAGACTTCATCCAGACCTATGCAAGGCACTGGTGTACGAGATTCTCATTCTTCATAGGCACCATACTCAGTGTATGGAAACTCCTTCGGAGCCTGCCTTAGAATCTCATGGGTCTTAAAACCCTTAATTGTTTAAAGTTTTGAGCATTTTATCTTGCTCTAAGGACTTCATCCAGACCTATGGAAGGCACTGGTGGATGAGATTCTCATTCTTTATAGGCACCATACTCAATGTATGGAAACTCCTTCGGAGCTTGCCTTACAGGAAGACATACATGGGTCTTAGAACCCTTGACTAATTAAAATGTGGAGCATTTTCTCCACTTCCAGCCTCCGCCACATCTTGTCCTCCCTTGGAGGAGAGTTACTTCTTTACAGTTTTGTATTTGTGCATAAACCATATATGGTTAATATTGTACTGACAGGCACATTCTGCTTGCAGAATATTTGTATTAACTTCAATATCACACAGGGTTATATACATTTCCATAAAGAAAACTGCATCTGGTAACATATACTCAGAGCAGACTTTATTTTTATTTTTTTTACAAATTGTGGGTATTTGGAGCCGGTATTTAGCTCAGCCGTTATCTCCAAACCCGATCTAAATAGCGTTAAATAGCGGGAACCGGCTTTTAAAGCAGCCCTTATCTCCCGATCCGATCTAAATCGGAAACTGCGGTTCCAGCGCGTTCCTTTCAATTACCGCAGTTTAAAAATACTTTACTCTAGCTGACCGTTTTTCGAGCCAGATTTACAGATTTAAAAAAAAAAATTCAAAATATATGAACACTCAAGCTGACTCTGCAGACTTAGAGTTTAAAAACACTCGCAAGAAAGTTCAACACTGACTTACCTGCGGGTTAAACTTACCGCTGGTGGGAGCTGCGCTCTCCACCCTGTCGGTGCCACATGCGTCGACGTAATGCCGAGCATTCGCCTGGCGGGGCTTCTTCACATAGTCACTCATGTGACTCCAAAATAAAATGTAGTATCTGTTGACCCACGTTTCTGTTCACTATGTAACAAGTATAAAGCTACCATTTGTGGCCCCTTTAATTCACTAATTGATCATTGCCACGGATCCAATGGCCCACACACCATTTTCCTGGAAATGTTGATTCTCCTCACTCACACCTCCAATTCACTCCATTGTGATAGGTTATACTCATAAGGTGGCCTCAAAGAAACATTACACAGATGAACTTGGCAAACTCTTCCGTTGTCATGGCAAATTATCATCAACAACCTACAACTGAAAGATACCTTGTACCAAATCCACACATACTACATTGATGTACATTATTCAATGGGTAATCCAGATGTGACCACAAGATATAGACAAGTAGCCACCACCATTAGTGAAGCCAACTTTGTCCCAGGAATTACCCACTACAGTTCAAGGTCCATGATTTCAGAGAAATCCTTGCCAAAATTAAACATTTGAAAGAGAGTACTCACAGAAAAATGTCCACTGTCTCTTTTTAATCTGTACAGAATTTCCCATTAAAGATGAGTCCATGCTGACCATCAATTACCTGTTCACATTAGTTCTATGTTATCCCACATTCGCATCCACCCCCTACACATTGGAATCAATTTACAAAGGGGGGACGCACGATTGGCAGCCTGCCTACAGTCTGTTTGTTTTATTGTCTTTTTTTTTTGTTATTTTTAGTCAGTTTTAAAAGTTTGTGTAAATGTTCTCTGGCTTGTTGTATGTGGGGTAGTGCGAGCGGAGCAGGGGGAAACTTTTTGTCAATCTCTTCCCTTGCCAGAGATGCGATTCTTTTTCCGGTCACATCTCCGGCCACTCAGCGGCCTAACATCATGGAGCTGGAGGTCTCGTTTGGGACTGACTTTAAGTCCCACCGCGGGGCCGTGGACTTACCATCGGAGCCAATTCCTTGCCTGGGATCGCTCCAATCACGGCCTGTGGACTTTACCATCGAGAGCTCGCAGTCTTCGGTAGAGACCGCAGATGTCGGGAGCTCCAACGACGCAGAAGGTTCGACAAGCCCTGACCTGGGGGTCCGATCGTACGGCGCGGGGAGCTAAGATTTCCCCCCGATGCAGCAATGCTCGCCCTGATGTGAAGGACTTGAACGCCTGCAGCTATGGGAGTAAGATCACCCTGTCTAAGCCCCCGACCGCAAGAGAACAAAGAAAGGAAGAGATTACATTTTTTTTCACCTTCCATCACTGTGAGGAATGTGGAGGAATCACTGTGGTGGATGTTTATGTTAAAATGTATTTTGTGTGTGTTCTGTTGCTTTTTATATGTATGACTGACATGGCAAATTAAATTCCTCATATGTTGCAAAACATACTTGGCTAATAAAGTATTATTGTATTGTATTGTGATATCTTTGGGACGTCGGAGGAAACTGGAGCACCTGGAGTAGACCCATGCAATCACTGTGAGAATGTGTAAACTCCACTCAGACAGCACCTGTACAGAACGGGCGTACACATTTTGCAACTTATGGGCTCACTAAGTAGCAGTCCAGAGCTCAGGTTCTCTATTCAGTCACCTTCGATCACTCTACTAGAAACTGGCATAACAAATGAATGAGCTTTCCATTTGGTGAAGGCAACAATGAAAACGCAGAAGAGTCTGAATGGCTCATGAGACAGTGATTGACATTGTCTCTGCTTATGTACATAACCACCTTGCACTCCATTACTGAGTTTAACTCCAGCTGAGATGTTGATGTGTTGCCAGTTCAGTTTGATAGTAAGATTAAATGAGAACTTACCAGTTTAAAGTTTGATCTTTATTTTATGAGGATCCACTCTGCAAGGCTAAGTCGTGAACATAAGTATCATATTATTTGCAGATGTAACTATCCTGTCCAGTCGTAGCTCATGCAACGATTGGACCCGTTGCGCTGAACACAGCGCCGTGAGGATACCACTTTGTAAGTGATTTAGATCAAGGACAGGAATGTAGCTGGAGCCCACCGGCGACGCAGAGTCAGCAGGACATAACATCCCATATCTCCAAGCCTGGGGGAATTTTGAGTTGAAGATACCCTTCATAAATCTGGATATCAGAGCAGGAAGTATTATGACAAGGCACTTTAGGCACAATTTATAGCACTAATACTCCATCTCTCGTGAAATATAGCCGAGAGGAAACCCAAGACATCTGTTACATGTACCGTGTCATACGATATGTTGGACTGTAAACAGGACACTTACATTCCTTGAAATAGGAGATGTACTGTTTCTTGGTACTATCTCTTCAGGCCGCAGTGATTACATCCACCGTACAACCTGACAGTCCATACCCCAGGAAAGGTCTTCTCATAGTCTGCAACCCAACAATATTATTCACTCATACAGAGGATGGTTTCCCCAGTCACGGGAAAACTAGCAGATTTCTGCGTTTGGGAACTGACATAAAAGGCTCTGTTATCATTTGCAGTATGAGTGGACCCAATGGCTGTGTAGGCCAGTCAGGCACTATCAAAGCCTGAGGCGGAGTCTTGCTGGTTTTTAAGCAAGCACCGACTGATGAGGCAAAATGGAGGAAAGACATAACGAACATTCCTCCCCAGTGTAGCGAGAATTCATCCATCACCACTGCCCCAGAGAATGGCCGCCATGCCAGATATTTTTGCAACTGGTGATTATTTGGTGTTCCATCAATCCACAATGTCATTAAATACTTTGTGATCCAACATCCATTCTGTGTTGTCATTGATTTACGTGATGATACACCAGCGCCAAATGAGGTTAGGTAAACTATCGCAGGATATTAACCTGATTGAACTCATGTGATTAATGTATGCCACCACCGTAGTGTGTTAACTTGTAGGTGAGCATGCAGATATGCATATTCGCACAATAACCATTAACCCATAGAATGCACCTAGTGATTTTAGGTAGTTGATACCACATAACTAAGGGATTGGTAACTCCTGAACATCCCTCCGCCTCTGTGACTGGAGATGGGATAGAAATTTCCCATCTTTGAGCACTAGCATCAGTTCATAACATAACTGAAGGTGAAATGACCAAAGTACTGGAGCAATGCTGAATACTGTTTGTCCATCATTTGACTTATAGCTTCAGCTATTAATAGCATTGATCTGTTAACAATGACCTACATGGTACTTGAGAGCTTGCTCCTTTGCACGATGTAAATGTGCAAAGGCACCAAATACGCCGCTGAAAACCAGCCACTAAATTGCCGCTGCCACTTGATGAATAAACAACAAGATATTTACAAGCTTCCATTAATTCTTGCCCCAGGGTGGAGTCACAGACAATTAATAGAATTAAAGGTAAATAGCAATCTATAACTTTAGTTGGTATCAACTTAATTTTAACTGGATGGATGAGAAACCCAATTTCTCAAATATTAGTTTTGCGGCTGAAACCGCTAATTTAGCGAGATTCAACGTTTAGAATATCATCCAGATAGGCCATAAATATGTATTTTTCAGCTTTGAGCAGCCCAAGCATGGGCTTAGTAATTTGGTAAACAACCTGGGAGCTGAAGTTAGCCCATTTCGCAACGCTTTAACTACTATCGTTGCCCATCCAGCTAAATTTCAAATATCTCCAGTGAACCCTGTGAATGGGAACTGAATAGTATGCATCTTTGAGGTCAATGTATGCCATAAAGTGTCATATGGAAATCCGTTGTTAGACAGTAACGAATTGTGTCCCATTAAAAAGTTTATACTGCACATGTGAATGTGAGTTAATCAAGGGTGATCCAATATCATCCATCTTTTGCTTGTTTGGATATCTGCTTATACACCCAAACCTTATGTTTTGAATGAATAGATGTCCAATTTGGTGTGTGTTGTATGGGCGGCAACAAGTTAAGGAAATTCAATTCTAAATCCTTGTATACTGTGCAGCATAAACTGATCTGATGTTATTTGTTGATATTCGTGCAAAAACAGTGTAATCTATTACCACATGTAACTAGTCCACACACCCCGTGTTTCGGAAAGAACCAGACCAACCTACCTCCATGGTTATCGGTGGTCTTATGGTGCACCCAAAGGCCCCTGATGCTGGTTCTGTTTCCGTACTCAGGTTCTGATTGCATCCTTGAATTGAAGGTTAGGACTGCTGGGGTGTGTGGATTGCACATTTTCCATCAGAGCCGGCTTGGGTATATGCCTGAACGACCTCTGCCCAGAGAATCAGCTTTCAAGCTGCCACCAGCTTCAGTGAATCACTTACTACTGATGGAGTCGTAGGGATGTAGTCGCCGCCACAGTGAGGCTTTTGGTCGTCGTAGGTACCTTGACTGGTCCGACAGCTTTACTTCCTCACCAGGTTTTTCCCCTGTTTGGCTAGGTCTTCTCCATGGAGACGATTCCGCGGCTGGACTTTGCTGGTCTCGCGATCCATAGTCTCCCCAGATAGCGCTGTTCACTGCCGGCACTTTGTTCCTGTGATGCACTTCTGTATGTTTCACGGACATACCTCGCATTCCCCTCCACAGAGAGGGAGATTTGTAAGCAGCCCTGCAACGGCGCTGCTGCAGGTCCCCGACAAGACCTGCGCTGATATGGTCCCGTCCACGGACCATATCAGGATGGAGCATCTCCTCAGTACTACGGACGCATCCTTGCGCCACCTGGGAAAAACGTCCGAGGACATACCCATGGAGGGGAACCCTCCTATTTTCTTCACGCAGCTGATGTGTCGTGGAATGTTTCCCCCTCCCCCCCGACATACCACGAACTGTGAGTCAGCCCAAACCTGACTGCCTCAGAGAGGGAGATATAAAGCAGCACTGCACCAGGCGCTGTGCTGATATGACTCCCCTCCTTGGAGTATATCATGGTGGAGCATCTTCTCCATGAGATGCTCTACCCGGGGAAGAATGTCCGAAAAACGCTCCCCACTGCAGGAGGCGAACCCTCCTGGCCAGGATTGTCCGAAGTCCACCGGCCTGCTGAGCCGGGTCTCCCCACGGAGCCAGGATTCCCCGTGGCTTTCATAGCCGGGTTTCCTCGAGCTGGGTTTCCCCTCACGGAACTGGGATTCCACCGCGGTCTCCATGGCCAGGGTTCCCCGAGCCGGGTTTCCCCGCGGAGACAGGATTAGACACCGGATCGACATCCAGCAGAAACTCTGTAAAAGAGCTTCCTGCAAAAAAGCACAACCTGAAAAATAAGTTCAAAAGTTACCTTCAGGTTTTTTGAAACTTACCGCTGGAAGGAGCAATGCGCCTCCCAGGGAGTCCCGGGACAATGCGATTGACGTAATGACACGCATGCAGGCTGGCGGATTCTTCACATAGTCACTCACGTGACTCTGAAGTAAAATGCGACCCAACTTGGCAGGGCAGGTGAAATAACAATAACAGAGTGGATAGAGGTGAGGAATGGAGTGATATTGCCCTGACGAACTCTGCCAATATCGGGGCCTATATATTTGTTATGTCTGAGAGAAGTGAAGTCTTTCTTTCCTCAGTCCCAAAGCCAGTAGTTTGCTGCTTGTCTAATTAATTAGTCAGGATGGTAGAAGCTGATGTGATGTGATGTGAATGTGAAGTCCCTTCACCACTCACCGTATGAAACATGTGAAGGTGCCTCACCACTCACCGCATGAAACACAAAGTGGCCTCCCCACTCACCGCATGAAGAGAGCTCCTTTCCTGAGGAGCAGCTGCACCACAGCGGTGTGGCCATGCTGTGCAGCCAGCAGCAGTGGCGTCATTCCTGTCACATCCCCTTCGTTCAGTAGTTTTGTGCAACTTCTATCCTGCAGCAGCAGTTTGCACGTGTTGAGCCGACCATAACTGGAATTAAAGATAAATTTGTGTCAATTATTTTATCTTTCACATTTTATTCAAGAACATCGCACAAGGAACTTACTCACATAGGGTACCTCGCATGCCTTTGACTCTTCTGACCCACATTTCCAAATATCATTCCCAATCTAGCCAAAACCCAGACCACTCTAATTCCTCACATTTGAGGCAATCCCATCTCCTCCAAACTATTGCCTGTCTTTTAGTTAAGACTTCTTAACCCCATCATACCCCATTATTCAAACCCCAATGAGCTTGACTGCCCAAGTCCAACCAAACAATCAACCATAGTGGTCCAACCATAATCTATTGATTTATTGGCTTATTATTGCAATATGGCAAACCATACCAGACCTCAATCAATCAGTACGGATAGGTGGAAACACCTCCACCATAATAACTCTCAACACCAGTGCCCTGCAAGATGTGTTCTCTGTCCCTGATTATACTTCCTTTATACTCACGACTTTACAGCCAAATTTCATTCTATTTCCATCTACAAGTTTTCAGGCAACACCACTGTGGTAGGCCGAAACATGAATGATGGTGAGACGGAGTGCAGGAAGGAGGTAGAGAACTAAGTGACTAAGTACATTTATTGTAACTTGCACAAATATAAGCTAAATCTTAACAATCAAAGCGAATGAACAGCAGATATGAGAGATATGGGAGAACCTACTTTGCTGCAAAATGCAGTGATGATTTCTTGTCTCTTGTTTTCAAGTAAAGACAGGCTTTTAGTGCTAACATTTTAGCCACCGAATCCGTTTGACCCAGTGTACACACATAGTGCAATGGAGTACAGCCATTATTATCCTTGTCATCCAGGAGTTCATGCACTTCAATGGACTGCAAAAGAATACAAAAAAATTAAATAGTGAACAAATTGGAAATGGATAGATTGATAAAATATTTTTTTTGTAAAAGCCTCAAAATGGCTGATAAAACTTACCCCAACAAACCTGTAATATTAGAAAAAAATGAATATTCGGCTCCTAGCTGCCTTTACACAAATAATACAAAAAATATAGCAAGCGGTCTAAAAGCTGTCAATGTGTAAACTTAAGTAAGCAGTTACCTTTAATAGTTCTTCACTGAGGTTTCGTAGTCCTTTCGGCTGCTGGACAGTCAAATGAAGGAAGTTGCACCCCATGGAATTCTTTATTTTGACATCAGCTCCTAAGAAAAACATATACTTATAATAATTATAAATAGTTTTAAAAAGGAAGCGATGTATTGATTCTCACAAAAGCAAAACAAAATCCTATAATGTGCAATATCTACATATCCAAATTCCCATTTGGCTGAAAAATCACCAGAACAAATGTAGATGCCCAATTTGTTCCAGAGTTGATAGATGTGTGTAGTAGCCATTGAGCTTAATTGAGTATGTAATAACTATAACCAGTTACATTTACATTTTATCTGCCTGCAATTATGTGGGTGGGATTTATACGTAGTCTGAGGCGTGTTTGCGGTTGGGATTCTCGCGCAGACTCCCTAGTGCAGGGAGCCCAGAGGCGGCGCCGTGTGCAGGGAGCTAGGAGTGCGGGAGGCCGGAGGCGGCCTGGAGCCTGGAGAGCCGGGAACCTGGAGTGAGGGAAGTCCGGAGAGGGCCCGGAGTGCAGAGCGGCCCGGAGCCTGGCCAACTGCGAGGCTGAGTGCTGCAACCTCGAGATCCTGAGGAAGTGAGGAGTGGGAGTGGGGGGCACTGGCGGAGCCGGGCACTCGCGGAACATACCACCCTTGCCCACACACCCCCATCCCCTTGCACAGCCCCCCAGCGGCAGGCCATTGTAGCGGCAGGCCACGGCAGCGATAGGCCACGGCAGTGCCCTACCCCCTCCTCACCTGCCCCTGCCTGAAGCTGTCGCCCTCCCCGGCTACAGAACACTCCCACCGGACGCCACCTGAAGCTGTCGCCCTCCCCGGCAACAGGACTAGCCCAAGAAAAGTCCATTCTGCCCACAATATCTACACTAGCCCATGGAAACCAGTCCCTTCAGCCCACAACACCCATACTAGCCCTACAAACCCCCCCCCCAAAATGGCCTATGCGTGAAGCCCTCCACCTCCCGTGGTTGCAGTATGCAGCCGCCCCCCCGCCTGAATCCATCCCCAGCTGCAGGATGCTCCCCACCGGCCCCCTCCTGAAGCTGGTGTGGAGCGGTAGCAGCAGGCCATGGCCACGGCAGCAGTAGGCCATGCCAGCAACAGGCCACGGTAGCGGTAGGACACGGCAGTGCTCTCTTCCCCACTGCCCCCCAACAGCCCCGCCTGAAGTCATCCCCCTCCCCCGGCTGCAAGACTCTCCCGCCCCTCACCAGCACGCCTGCCCCCAACTGAAGCCGTCAACCTCTCCCAGCTGCAGGACGTCCCCCCCCCTCGACCCCGACAGCCCCTTCCTGAAGCCAATGTTCAAACTAGCCCTCCAGAAACCAGTCCGTTCAGCCCACAACACCTGTACTAGCCCTACAGAAAGCCCCCCCCACTCTTGCCCCCACCTGCCCTCACTCTCCCGTGGCTGGTGGATGCTCCTCCCCCCCCCCCCCCCCCACCCCACCTCAAACAAAAAATGTCACTCAAATTCTTCAGTTCAGCACAACTGAAATTGTGTTTAGGCTGCTTTTTTAACATCATGTCAGGAAGAGGGAGAAATAGAGCTGCAGGATGGTCAAGGAACGACGCAAAGGGACATCAAGAAGCATCAAGAATCAGAAGGGAACAAGGGACGCAACAAGAAACAGCTCAATGTCTCACAGATCAACGAGAAAGAATGCAAAGAAGAAAGGATTAAGACCCGCAACCAAAAAGAACTGAACGTCTCGAGGATCAATGAGAAAGCGCGCAAAGAAGAAGGGTTGAGGAGACGGGACATGAAAGAACTAGAATACAACAAGATGAAATGCACAACTGGGAAGTAGAAATCTTTCTGCTGATGTCGGTGAAATGACTAAGGTTTGCCCTCAGTGTTGAGTGTACCGTTTCTCTGTAGAAACCGCCAACCTTTGCTGCATGAAGGGTCAGGTGAACATTGCTCCTCTGCCCTGAACCTCTCTTAAAAAAAGTTATTGATCATATTACTGAGCCACTAGCACATATTTTTTCTTTATCTCCCCAATCTGGTGTCATTCATCAAGATTTAAAAATTGCCAAAGTCATACCTATCTATAAATCAGGTGACCCTAAAGAATTTGGTAATTACCGCCCAATATCTATTCTCCCCTGTCTCTCAAAAATCATAGAAAGACTAGTGTACACAAGAAACCTAAACCATCTAACTGTGAATAATATTTTGTATGACCATCAATATGGCTTTAGGAAGAAGTACTCTATGGAGCATGCATTATTACAACTTATTAATAACATCTCTACTGCTCTAGATTAAAAGAAATTTGCTCTTAGTGTCTTTCTAGATCTATCCAAGGCATTTGATAGTCAACCATTTAATCTTAATCTCTAAACTCAATAGATATGAGGTAAGATATGTAGCGCTTCTATGGTTAACCAACTATTTAGCAAATAGAGTGCAATTTGTCTATCTAAATGGAAGCTCATTCAAAAAATTGAGAATTCACTGTGGGGTACCACAAGGCTCCATCCTTGGTCCTTTATTATTCTTGATCTATATAAATGACTTATCCTATACCTGTAGAGTACTTCTTCCTATCCTGTTTGCTGATGACACCAATCTTATAGCTTCACATAGTGATTTAAAATCATTGGTTGAATTAGTTAATGAAGAAATCTCATGACTCTGAATTGAACAGGCTCTCTCTGAATATCAAAAAATGCAATTACATGATCTTCTGCAATAAAAACACATTTTTTCCCAAAGACAAATCTAATTTTTTTATCAATGGACATGAAATTCCTGAAGTAACATATACAACATTTTTAGGAGTAACCATTGATCAAAATTTAACTTGGAAAGAACATATCAATATTGTCTGTAGAAGATCAATGAAAATGCTTGGTATTCTGAGAAAGATTTGTGCATTCATTCACCCATCTTCCGAACTAACAATATATTACAGTTTGATTTTTCCTTATTTCAATTATTGTAATATTGTTTGGGGTTCTACCTATCCTTCCTATCTTTCTAAGCTACTCATCATACATAAGAAATTTATGAGATTAATTTCTCACTCAAATTCACAAGAACCTTCTGCCCCTCTCTTCAAGAAGTACTCAATTTTGTCTGTAGATAAACTGAATGCATTCCAAATATGTATTTTTATTTTCAAATATCTTAAATGTAAACATGATTTGCCTGTTTCTCTTCATGATCTTTTCACCCTTTCTTCTAATATTCACCATTACCCAACCAGAAGAAGAAATGATCTTCATCTTCCGTTTTGTCGAACATCCAAACACCAACATTGCATTACTTTTAAAGGTCCTAAATTTTGGAATACCCTGCCTCCGTCATTAGTCTCACACCTCCTTAGCCACCTTTAAGTTTGAGCTTAAAAAGTTTCTCATCATGTCCTGAGTTCTGACCTCCAGCTTTTTGTAATGCTATTTATGAGCTCAAACTACTTCTGTTGACTCTTATCTCATACTATACCTTATTACTTTATTTATTTTCATATTTTTAATTTCATATTTTTAATTTTCATTCTTAAACTGTATTATTGTTTATTATTGTCTTTTTTATTTCTCCTACCCCCTGATTTGCCATTAATGCTCATTTTCAGATGGGAGCGGACTTTGTATAAGCCCTCTGGGCTTCCCTTCCCTCCCAGCACTGTTTGGTATTATAAATTGATCATTTGTCTTCTTTTAAAACATGGTGCAAATAAATAAACAATAAACAAAAGCCTCATTTGCAGTTTGCTGTGGCTTGACGAAGCAACTAAGCCAAGACCAACAGATTTTGACAGATTTGTCCAGACCCGCAAGAAGATCCCGAGCTGTATAAATTGGTACTCAAGCACATGATTCTGCAACCGCACCTCCCCATGTTGGAAGGATAGAAAATGCAGTAAGAGATTCCCAAAGCCATTTATCATGAGCACAAGGTATGGACATTATTCATATGCTCAATGCAGGAGAAGATCTCCAGACATGGGAGGATTTCAGGGACATCAAGAGGGACGCCGGCATCGACCTATCATTTCTAATTGGGTAGTGCCCTATAATGCTCAACTATTGAAGTTGTTCAAATCTCACATCAACGTTGAGATATGCTCCCTTGTTTACAATTTGTCCTCCCTTTAGTCAGTCAAATGACTTTAACTAAATTTCTGGCATTGTGTTCTCAAGAGCCATTTCCAAGAACACTCTACTACACTGATGTTCCCCCATTTTACACATGGAACAATAAGAGACGGCAAAGAAGGAAGGTTGGGAAGAGAGTGGAAGATCTTCCAGGTCTTTATGAAGCCAACGTTCTGGGACGAGTGTATACCGTGTCTTCAAGATGTGGTGACCACTACTACTCAACAAGTGAAGGAGACTGCTTCTCCTTCATGTAAAAGGGCTTCATTGAAGACACATGATGGAGAAATGAACCCTTCCTTCAAAGGCATCTGCAGGCAAAGAGGTTTGTTGCAGACTGACGACCATTGGCAAAAAAAAACAATGGAAAATGCTGACAAGACAAGACACCCCAGTGCAATTAGAGATTTGTTTGTTGTTTTGCTGATGAATACTGTTCAACAATCCTCAACAATTATGGGATCACTTCAGGAATTCAATATCTGAAGATTACCTTAAAAAAGAACGGAGAACAATGAGTGATCCTAATATCATGATTGCAGAGAAGCATCATGACCAGGCTCTGTTGTATATTCAAGACAAGCTTGAGAATGACAACAAAACAATGGAATGCTTTCATTTGCCACAACCAAGGAATGGAAGGATGCACCTTGATGATAACAATCCAGAATTGATATAGGAATTGCAATGCAATAGAACTGAACAACAGCAATTTGTTGAGGAGAATGAGCCTCTCCTGAATGCTGATCAGAGAACAGTGTATGTCCAGGTGTGCAACTGCTTGAAAATGAATCTTCCTTCAATGTTTTACATTGATTCCCCAGGAGGAACGGGAAAAACATTTATCACCAATTTGATCCTCTCCAAACGTAGAGGTCAAGGTGATGTGGCTATTGCTGTAGCATCCTCTGGGATAGCATCTACATTAGTGCCTGGTGGAAGAACTGCAAATTCTCGATTCAAGATGCCCATCCGTTACCGAGGGTACATTCTGCAATTCTGCAACATTGTCAAGAACACGGCATGTTTGATGAGGCAAGTGAAACACATTGTTTGGGATGAATGCCCAATGATTAGGAGAGAGGGCTTTGAAGCAGTGGACAGAACTCTTCAAGATGTACGCAGCAACACTAAGCCTTTTGGCGGCATTCTTACCAATTGTCGCGGTGATTTTCCACAACTCCTTCCTGTAGTGAAAAAGGGAAATGATGCTTATGTTGAAAATTCCTGCATCAAGAAATCCTGCTTGTGGACCCTTTTCATCAAGTTTCAATTGCACACAAATATGCAATTGAGAGAGGGAGAAGGCAACTATTATCAATTTTTGGTGAAAGTTGAAGACGACATTTTAACGAATGAAGATGATGAAATAAAAATGTCACAAGACATGGTTTTATCAGCAAAAACACTGGAGGATTGTATTCATTTCATCTATCCCGCATTTGACAATCCTGCAGAATTATTCTCCGACAATTGTTTCTTGGTTCCGCACAACGATATGATGAGACGGATCAATTCTGCATGTATCACATGCTTCCCTGGAATCATTAAGGAGTACTTTTCTTTCAATGCTGTCACTGAGGGAACAAATACTACTGATTTCCCAACAGAATTCCTCGATTCATTCGAGATCTCTGGATTGCCACCACACAAATTGGAGTTGAAAAAAGGATCTCCAATCATGTTAATAAGAAACTTGGAACCCCCAAAACTATGCAATGTAACAAGGATGATTGTGGAAGAGTTACACAATCATCTGATCATTGCAAGAATCAAGATGGGAACCTTCAAAGATGACATTATTCTCATTCCTAGGATAACGCTCACTTTGACAGAAGGCAAAGACATTCCCCTTCAGCAGAGCCAATTCCCGATTCAGTCACGTTTTGCTATGACAATCCATAAAGCGCAAGGACAAACCATGGAGAAAGTTTTCCTGAAGGGTGGAACATCAACCTAGAATGTTATCATTAAACACGTGCTTCGTTGAATGATGATTTCTGAGGTAAATTCTCAGATTTTCTTCAAGTTAAAATTTGACCACTCAATAATGTCTCTATATTAAAATTGTGTGTCTGTTTTTCCATCAATAGCAAAGAGACATCGAGAGGCAGTGAGCAGCAGAACACAACAAGAGACACAACAAGAAAGAACTGAATAAACCTCATCTTTAACATTTAAATTGTTGTTATATTTTAAGAGTTATTCATTTTAAGCTTTAATAAATCCCCTTTCCACTTGCCATGCCCTTCAGCTGTGCCAGTGCAGTAATGCCTGTGTGTTCTACGTCACAATGGGAACCGCTACGAGTGAGTGGGGGCAGCATTGAGGAGGGATGGAGTGAGTGCGTGGGGGGCGGGAGAATGGCAAGGGGTGGAGTGGGGGGATTTGAGGGGGATCATGAGCGTCACAACGGGAACACATCAGCCGCGCCTGCGCAGTTGGGGGATATGGGCGAGTGGTGGAATATTGCGTTGGGGTCCCACTTAGTCTAGTATTAGGTAAAAAGCAAAAATCCACAATGCATGTAAAATAAAGTTTAACATAAACATCCACCACAGTGGAATCAACATAAAGCAATAGAATGTGCTGGGGCCTGGAACTCATCAGCAGAAAGGGTGGTGAAAGCAGGGACTCTTGTCACACTTAAACACTATCTGAGTGGACAATTCAAGAGGTGTAACTTACAAGGCCGCAGATCAAGAGCTGCCGAGTGGAAATATGTAAATTGATCCCTTTTTTGTTCTGCTGGGATAGAATGGGAATGGGCCAAATTGCTCCTTTTTTCTCTCATTATGTAATTTTATGTTAGTTAAAATTATTTGGATGATAGATGGTCCAACAATATTTAAGGTATTAAATGGATATTTTCCCAATCAGAGCAATTTTTATTTTTGCAAGGTCAATACTCCCCCTGGGTGAGAGCATTAAGACTACTGTTAATTCTGTAAAACTCCAATAATCCAGTATCTCACTGTATGAAAATATACCTGAAGAACAGAAATTAGAATAAATGTATAACACAATGGGGAAATAAAAAGGGCTGACCTTTCATCACCAGGATTTTGACAGATTTCCAGGCTCCACGTGAAGTGGCCCACAGAAGGGGGGTACGGGATTCACTGTCAACCATATTCATATCTGATCCCTGTCAGAAAGAAAAACAAAATGTACTTGCACATGAATTAATCAGTATTATATGTTTACTATTAAACTAGTGAAAATTGCAAACAGGTCCCGATTTAATATTTTGTTGAAGATATAGTCTCCTTGCTCCAAATCACCTTGTGCTTTCTAGTTAATGGCTTTAGAATTTAAAATAAATTAAATATATACATTGAAAATCTAAAATAAAAACAGAAAATGCCAGAAACGATCAACTGGTTAGGAAACTGTTAATATTTAGCTCTGGGACCCTTCATCAGACTTTGAACTCTGTTTCTCTTTCCATAGATGATTGTGACGTAATGATTTCCGGTTTCTGCAGTTTTGGTTACATTTATTTTTAAAGTTTTATTCAAGGCATTATTCAAATCCAGGAAATGCAGCACTGAATTGTACACAGCAAGGGCACCTCAGAGAGCAAAGCAATGATGATCAGTAAATCAGTTGAGAGAGGGTTAACATTTTCCTCCATTCTTCTTTGAAATAGTGCCTTAGGATCTTTCACATCTATCTCGATCATTTCAAACCTGAGTATGGTTACTGTCTGTACAGAGTTTGTACATTCTCCCTGTGACTGCGTGGTTTTCTCCGGGTCCTCCGGTTTCCTCTCACACTCCACAGGCATACAGGTTTGTAGGTTAATTGGCTTCTGTAAAATGTGAGTTGTTCCTAGTGTGTAAACCCTAGGGGTGATCAGTGGCCGATGTGGACTCAGTGCGCCGAAGGCCCTGTCTCCATGCTGTACCTCTAACGTAAAGTCTAAAGTCTAAATCACAATTGACAATAGTATACCACATGCCAAAGATTCTATTTAAGGGCAATGAAGAGGTGAAAGAACTAGAAAGGCAGGAAAATACAAAAAAAGCATGAGACCAAACCTCAGACTCTTCTCACATGATTATTAAAAACATGCATATCCAGCTATGGAACTAGATTATGAAATTAAGCACATTCTCTTCTCCATTGCATGGCTATAGTAGTTAATTGTCAAATGATCTTCATTTGTGCAGCGGTGATTAGTATGTTAATTGTAGTCTTGAGACAATTTGCTGTTCCTCTGTCTTTGTGGCTGAGCCACTCATTGTACTTACACGCTCATACATTGGGGGACTTTTCTGAAAATTATCTTGCTCTGAGCATCATTTTCATCTCATAGATAGACACAACATGCTGGAGTAACTCAGCGGTTCAGGTAGCATCTCTGGAGAAAAAAGGATAGATGATGTTTTGGGTTGGGACCCTTACTCAGATCTTATTTGCCCCCTTGCCCAAAAAACCCCACCTTTCCAGCCTCAACGACTACCGGCCAGTCGCACTCACACCAGTGGTGATGAAGTGCTTTGAAAAACTGGTCCGGGGTCATATCACATCACTCCTGCCCCGAAGCTTTGACCCCCACCAGTTTGCGTACAGAGCGAATAGATCTACAAAGGAAGCTGTAGCCACAGCTCTCCATGCTGCACTGTCCCACCTGGAGCAGCGGGGAAGCTATGTGCGAATGCTCTTTGTGGACTACAGCTCTGCTTTTAATACTATCCTTCCCCACAAACTGGTGGACAAACTGGGGGACTTGGGACTTCCACAATCCACCTGCATGTGGATAAATAGCTTCCTGTCGGGCCGCAGCCAGAGAATCATAATGGGCCATCACACATCCACGGCCCTCAGCCTCAGTACCGGCTCTCCACAGGGCTGCGTGCTGAGCCCCCTGCTCTACACCATCTACACACATGACTGCACCTCCGCCCATCACAGCAACACCATTGTCAAATTTGCAGATGACACTACGGTGGTGGGGCTCATCTCCGGGGGGGACGAGTACGCCTATCGGGATGAGGTGGAGCAGCTGACAGTGTGGTGTGGAGAAAATAACCTGCTCCTGAACACCTTAAAGACCAAGGAGATAATAATAGACTTCAGGAAGAACAAAACAGAACTCGTACCACTAATCATCAGAGGGGACTGTGTGGAGAGGGTGGCGGATTTCCGCTTCCTGGGAATCCATATTGAGGAGGACCTGACGTGGAGCGTGAACACCTCTGCGCTGCTGAAAAAGGTCCAGCAGAGACTGCACTTCCTGAGGGTGCTCAGGAAGAATAACATCACACAGAGACTGCTGCTGTCCTTTTATCGGTGCTCCATTGAGAGCATCCTAACATACTGTGTATGCGTGTGGTACACCAGCTGCACAGCAGCTCAGAGGAAAGCGCTG
Organism: Raja brachyura; assembly: GCA_963514005.1. The sequence continues at coordinate 23,804,557 of OY740784.1, read as the reverse complement.
CAGAGGGCCATTGACAATGCCCAGAGGATTGTCGGCTGCCCTCTCCTTACCTTGGAGGACTTACACAGTTCCCGCTGCATCAAAAAATCCCAGAATATTATAAAGGACATTTCCCACCCCGGACACTCCCTGTTTGAACTGTTGCCGTCAGGCAGACGGTACAGATCTACAAGGACAAGGACAAACAGACTTAAAAACAGTTTTTACCCCACTGCTATAAAGGCACTAAATGTAGCCGCCAAGGAACGCGGGGACTAAGGGACTGTGGTTGGTACACTGTGAAATCGACAGAAGGATGTAGGGTTGGTGTTTATGCGTGCTATTTTCATATTTCATATTTATTTTAGTTGTTTATCTTTTTTAATATTTTACCTTCTATGTATCGTTAGCTTTTATGGTTTGAATGTTGCGCTGACTGGTTGACATTTTTAAATTTCGTTGTACATGGTTCATGTTACAATGACAATAAAGAAACTATTCTATTCTAATTTGTCCCCACCCGAAATGTCATACATCGTTTACCTCCAGAGATTCTGTCTGACCCACTGGGTTATTCTAGCACTTTCTGTCCATCTATGGTATAAACCAGCATCTGCAGTTCCTTGTTTCTACGTTTTAATCTCATTCTCTATCTGGAATAGAGCTCCTCAAATTTAACTTTTTTTATCAGTTAGAAGAGTGATGAATGTATACCTGTTCAATTAAATATTCTAGTAGTTCTGAGGAATCATATGTTGCAGCCCTGCAAGGACAAAGTACACAATATGCGTTAATACTAATCTTGGCATTTAGAAGCTGCTGAAAGTTTACATTTTTACTAACATTTAAGTAAATCTTATCTTATTTTAAGTTGATCTTATCTTACTTGTGTATTGGTGTTTGTTTAATACCATCCAGAATGTGAAGTATATCATTCTCTCCTTTGTATTGAGAAAGCATGAACTTGACAGCCTCAAAAGCCCCCTGCAAGCAGGCGAAGTGAAGAGGAGTTGATTTATCCTTCTGCTAATATGAAACAGAAATAATGTTGACCTTAGTATGAAGTTTAATAGCTGTAAAGTCTTATTTTACATAATATTTTACATAATAATGGATATTCTTTCAAAAGATAAACTTCCTCACTTGCATTGCTGGGTCACTTTCCAATGAGGCAATTTATGAGGAAGCGATTTTCACTCTTTGTATATCTTCAGGTTGCTACAAGTCCACTGTCCACCAAACTCTGCTGCTCTTTCCCCACTGCCCCTCCAACATTATTTTAGGCTATCAATGATTCACCTCCTAAACTCCACAATGTACCATTTGTGTACCAGCTTCTGCCATCCAGTGACAGTACATAAGAAATGTCCTGGTTCTGTGCCTCTTCTGCAAGTACATAAAAAAAACAGAGCAGATCCTCCACCATCTGATGGAGAACGTGAGAACAGTCTGACAATTCAAAACTATGTTTAATGATTACTTGAGCTGGAAAATATATTTCATTATTTTTATTGCAGTTTTTTTGCTTTGTTCGGCAATTCAGTCTCACCCAAATCAAAAACAGGTATAGATTTCATTAGGAAGATACATCGTGAGGTATAATTATGTTGGAGATAGAAACATAGAAATTAGGTGCAGGAGTAGGCCATTTGGCCCTTCGAGCCTGCACCGCCATTCAATATGATCATGGCTGATCATCCAACTCAGTATCCCGTACCTGCCTTCTCTCCATACCCTCTGATCTCCTTAGCCACAAGGGCCACATCTAACTCCCTCTTAAATATAGCCAATGAACTGGCCTCAACTACCCTCTGTGGCAGAGAGTTCCAGAGACCCACCACTCTCTGTGTGAAAAAAGTCCTTCTCATCTCGGTCCTAAAGGATTTCCCCCTTATCCTTAAGCTGTGACCCCTTGTCCTGGACCTCCCCAACATCGGGAACAATCTTCCTGCATCTAGCCTGTCCAACCCCTTAAGAATTTTGTAAGTTTCTATAAGATCCCCTCTCAATCTCCTAAATTCTAGAGTATAAACCGAGTCTATGCAGTCTTTGTTCATAAGACAGTCCTGACATCCCAGGAATCAGTCTGGTGAACCTTCTCTGCACTCCCTCTACGGCAATAATGTCTTTCCTCAGATTTGGAGACCAGAACTGTACGCAATATTCCAGGTGTGGTCTCACCAAGACCCTATACAACTGAAGTAGAACCTCCCTGCTCCTATACTCAAATCCTTTTGCTATGAAAGCTAACATACCATTCGCTTTCTTCACTGCCTGCTGCACCTGCATGCCTACTTTCAATTACTGGTGTACCATGACACCCAGGTCGCGTTGCATCTCCCCTTTTCCTAATCGGCCACCATTTAGATAATAGTCTGCTTTCCTATTTTTGCCACCAAAGTGGATAACCTCACATTTATCCACATTATACTGCATCTGCCAAACATTTGCCCACTCACCCAGCCTATCCAAGTCACCTTGCAGTCTCCTAGCATCCTCCTCACAGCTAACACTGCCCCCCAGCTTAGTGTCATCCACAAACTTGGAGATATTGCCTTCAATTCCCTCATCCAGATCATTAATGTATATTGTAAATAGCTGGGGTCCCAGTACTGAGCCTTGCGGTACCCCACTAGTCACTGCCTGCCATTGTGAAAAGGACCTGTTTACTCCTACTCTTTGCTTCCTGTTTGCCAGCCAGTTCTCTATCCACATCAATACTGAACTCCCAATGCCATATGCTTTAAGTTTATATACTAATCTCTTATGTGGGACCTTGTCGAAAGCCTTCTGGAAGTCCAGATACACCACATCCATTGAAGGGGAGAGAGCTGCAGAATCAGACAGCATTGTCAACATCTGTTAGCAACAAGAAGCACCATTCCCTCCCAAAGAATGTGGGGCAAGCCAAGTTCCACGTGAAATTTTCTGAGTAACTATGTGTCAAAGATTAATTCTTCAAACATGCAAGTGGCCAATTTATGACTTTCAGAATGAAGATCTAAAGCCACATTTATTTTCCAACAACATATTTTTATTATCAAAATATCATCTTCTTTTGAATATTTTTGTAACGTAAGAGAGGAAGCAGAAAGTTGAAAACTGAACCATGAAAACATAAGGGCTTGTGACTAACATCTTGTTCATTTTGGGATTATTGGTTTCCACAGTGTAGAAAGCTCCTATCAATGGCACACATTATCAATTAAATCCAGGCCGGCACATTCCAGCAGTAGAGTTGCCTCCTTACAGTGCTAGAGACCTATTTACGGGACCTAACTTTACTGAGTTTGTACGTTCTCCCCATGACCTGCGTGGGTTTTCTCCAGGAGCTCCGATTTCCTCCCACACTCCAAAGACATACAGGCTTTTAGGCTAATCGGCTTGGTAACATTTTTAAATTGTCCCTAGTGTGTGGGATAGTGTTAGTGTGCAGGGATCTTTAGTCAGCGCGGACTCGGTGAGTTGAAGGGCCTGTTTCCACGTTGTATCTTTAAATTAAACTCTAATCTATGTGAAGGAATTCCATTTCTTGAACATGGTCACATTAGTGATGACATTCAGCGGGCTATTTCATCAATGGATGCGTTAATTAGGAACAGTCAGCATGGCTTTGCACAGAGCAAGTCATTTCTTACTAACTTGAGGTGACAAAGGGGATAAATGAGGGTAGGGGTGGATGTTGGCTGCATGGATGTCAGTAAGGCATTTAATAAAGACCCCAAAGGTAGGCTAATCCAGAATATTAAAATGCACAGGATTAAAAGTGTTAAAAGTGTTAAAAATGGACAGGATTAAAAGATTAAAAGGATTCCTAGTTGGCTTACTGATAGAAAACCGAGAGTTCTGGTGGAAAGACAATATTCAGGATGGAAGTCTGGGACCAGTGTAGTTCCATTGGGATCTATACTGGGACCTCTGCTGTTTGTGATATATATAGATAAAAGACTTGGATGTAAACATAGATGGGTTGATTAGTAAATTTTCATATGACACCAAGTTTTCTGGGATTGGAGACTGTGAGGAAGGCTGTCAACGTATACAGCAGGATATAGATCGGCAACAAAAATGGGCAGTAAAGTGGCAGATGGAGTTTAATCAGAGCAAGTGTAAGATGTTATATTTTGCGAGGTCCAATGTAAGAGGAAAATATACAATTAATGGCATGACCCTTAACACCATTGATATACATCGTGATCTTGGGATCCAAGTCCATAACTCTCTGTAAGTGGCAACACAAATATACAGAGTAGTAAAAAGGCATATGATACGATTGTTTTCATAGGTCAGGTTATTGGGTATAAGAGTTAGGAAGACATGAGAAAGATTTGGTTAAGCCACATGTGCAGTATTGTATGCAGTTCTGATTATCCCATTACAGGAAGGATGTGGAGGCAATAGAAAGGGTTCAGAGGAGCTTCAACAGAATATCTTGATTAGGGGGAGGTTGGGCAGTCTTAGATTGTTTGCAGGGAGACTGGAGAGAAGGATACAGCATTATGAGATGCATAGATTAGATAGATAGCCAAAACCTTCTTCCCAGGATGGGAATTGAAATATGAGAGGGCAAAACTTTAAGATAAGAGGGGCAACGTTTAAAGATGTGCGTAGCAATTTTGTTCTTATACAGACCATGATGCCTGGAATGCACTGCCATGGGTGGTAGTTGAGGCAGATATGACAGTGGCATTTTAAGAGACATTTGGAGAGGCATATGGATAAGCAGGGAATGGAAGGATGTGGAGGAAGATAAGAGTTGGTCTTGGCATCATTTCAGTACAGACATTGTGGGTTGAAGGGCTTGTTCTTCTGCTGCACTGCTCTTCATTTTATGTTCTACGTTCTGCTCGTTTGCAGGAAGCTGCCAGAATGCATTCATCCTCCAACACCCTGCTCTTCCTAGATGGACAAATAACTGCAGTCTGATTATTCTCTTTTCCTGGAAATCTTTCCTCCACTATTGCACATTGTTGATCAGTTTACCAAGAAAATCATGCCAAATATTAAGATGATTCTGTTTCCATCTTCAGCTTCCAATCCTTCCCTGTTGCAAGTAATTCATCTGTTGTGATACAGGGGGACTAGCAGAAATATATTTGAAGTCTTCCTGGATACTCTCCTTAGATACCTTTAAATTTTTTCCCTGCGTTTCTATTACAGTTATCAGATAGACTCACCTGTCCGCCACCAGCTGGCCGAGCATTGATAGTAAAAATTCTACTCATCCATAAAAACATATCTTGGCAATAATTATATCAAATGTTGAAATTATACATTTCAATTAGTTATAACAAATTTCAGGTCAAAAACCTGCATTTTCTCCATTATTTCCTATTCCTTACAATTGTCAGACAATGCAACTCATTGCTTTGTGTAAAATTAACCTCCAATTTCTTATATATATATTTGGTTGTCACTTCTTCATTTGATGCACAGCTGGATCTGATTTTTTTTTTTAAAACTACATATTTTCAGCAATAACAATGCTTTTGATAACACATAATTATCAGCTAGAGAAATACTTATTTTAGAACTTTCCTAATCTAGTAAAGAATCCCGATTCAAGTAAAACTCTGCTTTTTATTCAGTTATTATCAGTTCGGCTGTAGGATTCCCCTTTGCTACTTCTAACATCCATTTATATTCAGATTATTCACCTTTTTACTCATTTGTAAACACATACCTCTTGTAAATCAATTTTTGCTCCATTGTTAATGCAGGTTTTAATTGTCTCCATTTTTCCGCCAAGTAAAGCCATATGAAGTGGGGTATGGAGTCCTTCATCAAGAAAGTTTGTCTGTATTTCACGAGAGTAACCCAGTTCCTCTCCTTAAAGATAAATAGTGTGTGAGCCATTGTTTAGATGAAGTAAATAAAGCCCTAAAGTAAAAGGCTTCGTCAATCAATTACATTAATATTTATACCAACCTTTCCAAATTAATATTTCCAATGTCTTGTTTGCTCCCGAAAATGCAGCTTCATGAATAGGAAAACGACCCAGTCTATTCTGTTTGCATAGTAATGCTCCATGCGTCAACTAAAAAAACAGTCATAAGGTCATAAAGTCATAAGTGATAGGAACAGAATTAGGCCATTCGGCTCATCAAATCTACTCCACCATTCAATCATAGCTGATCTATCTCTCCCTCCAAACCATTTCCCTGCCTTCTCCCCATAACCCCTGACACCCATACTAATCAATAATCTATCTACCTCTGCCTTAAAAATATCCATTAACTTGGCCTCCACAGCCTTCTGTGACTGAGAAATTCCGCCTCATCTCCTTTCTAAAGGAACGTCAATTAGTTCTGAGGCTTTTCTAGACTCTCTCACCAGTGGAAACATCCTCTCCACATCTACTCTATTCATCCCGAACCCCTCGCCAGATGATGGAACTCCAATGTCGGAACGGGAGAACATTCTCAATGGCTTGGACTTCCGAATCAGCATATTCCTATCGGAGACTGCGGCTCCCGAATTCCACAGGCCGAGCTGGGCGGAGATTCACGCTGGTGGCCCTCGGCAAAGGGATCCCAGGACCCCGCAATGTTGATGTCGGCGCCGCCAGCGCTGGAAGCTCTATGAACCACAGCTCCACGATGTTGAAGCAGCAGGCCCAACACTCCGGAGCTTCAAACGGCGATCCAGGTAAGGAATCAGTGGTGAATCCAGTGCTGCACCGCTGCTGATGCTTTGGTCCGGTCCTGGGCAGGAAAGGCCGCGCCAATCCAGTTGGTAGGCCGCGGGGGGGGGGGGGGGGGGGCGAATATGTGACTTGGAGAATAGTCACATCCTCGTCAGGAAGTGACTGAGAAGGGTTTTCCCCCTTACCCTACCCCCCACATAGAAATACTAAAAAGATCCTCCGAAACGTACTTTTAACCGCACTAAAAATTAAAAAAAGATAGAAAAACAGACTGTAGGCAGAGGCTGCCATCATGCGGTGCCCCTAATGGCTTGGCATGATGGCACTTCTTTGCCCAGAAACATGGGTAAAGAAGTGAAGATGGAGTTTAATCTAGGAACATGTGAGGTTTTGTACCGAGAAGACAAATGCCAGGGTAAAGAATAGGTTAATGGCAGGATCCTTAACAACATTGATGTACATATGGATCTTGGTGTCCATGCCCGCATTTCTGGCGTTGCATGTAGTTCCCGTTGCACCAGTGCAGGAAGGATGTGGAGGCTTTGGAGAAGGTGCATTAGAGGTTTACTCGGATGCTGCCTGGATTAGATGGTATTACAAGGAGAGGTTGGACAAACTTTGATTATTTTCTTTAGGCCAAGCAGAAAACAAGATAAAATTATGAAAGGTGTAGATAGGGCTGACAGTCAGAATCTTATTTTTCTAGGGTGAAAATGTCAAATTCTAGAGGGCATAGCTATTAGACGCGAAGAGGAAAGTTTAAACGCGATGCGTGGGGAAAGTTTGTTTTTACACAGAACGTGGTGGGTGGGTGGAACAGTGTGACAGGGGTGATGGTACAATCCGATCTGATGGTGGTCTTTACGAGGCTTTTAGGTAGTCACCTGAATATGCAGGGAGTGGAGGCATATGGATCGTGTGCATGCAGGAGGGATTCATTTAATTTGGAATCATGCTCAGCATAGATATCGTGGGCCAAGAGGTCCATTCCGGTACTGCACTATTGTATATTCTATGTTTTAAGAAAGATGTTTTGCACCGAATATCTTGTACGTTTGCTGGTATTTTCATTTTATCAAGGACGGGCCTCCTCTACACAGCCACTGACTGGCAGCACGTCTATCTGGGCAAACAGCTGAAATTTCCACAGCACATCACAGCAACATCACTTCGGCCAGACATGATCATCACCTCAGAAGTGACATCACAGCTGATCATTCTGGAACTGACAGTGCCCTGGGAAGAGCGTATTGAAGAGGCTAATGAGAGGAAGCGCGCAAAGTACCAGGAACTGGTGTTCTCTATCCACATCAATACTGAACCCCCAATACCGTGTGCTTTAAGTTTGCATACTAGCAATTTGCTTCAGTCCTTCAGTACTTCAGTCTCAGGAGCAGGACTGGAACCATGACCATAATGTTTAATGTTTGATGTATAATTCTTAACTATCATTGCATGTCATTATGTTGCTTGTGGGTGGAGCACCAAGGCAAGTTTCAGGAACAAAATCATAAGTCTACCTAAGATGTGACAGCAAGGAAGGAATGTTTTTCTATCAATAGGAGCTTGAAATGGGAGAAAACTGGATCACCTGGAGGAAACCCACGCGGTCACAGGGAGGACATGCAAACTCGATGCAGACAGCACCCGAGGTCAGGATTAAACCTGGGTCTCTGGCATTGTGAGGCAGCAGCTTCACCAACTGTACCACTTAATATTCACTCAGCGACCAGGACAATGGTTATAAAACCATTCTGCAAAAAGGGTTAGAGCATGGCTACAGGAAATAGATGTGGTAGAAAGCATTATTCATTTTAAGATTAAAATGTATCAATATTTCAATGAGAAGGAATAAAGAGGATTGAAAATTTCCCCACAGAAGTTATAAAAGCATTCAAAATAGAGCATAATGATTGATTGTATCAAGGCCTGGTTTAGTAATTCAAACACTCAAGAGAAAAGGTTGCAAAATGTAAGAGATGGGCATTGCATTCTCCACCATCAAAGGAAGTGTTGCTTCAAGGTGGCAGCTGACATCAAAGGCCCACGTTACCCAACCCATTCTTTTCTCACTGTTACCATCAGCAAGGTACAGGAGTCTGAGAACCATTACATCCAGGTTCAAGAACAGCTTCTTCCCATCAACCTTCAGGTTCTTGAAACATCCGTACAATTACAACAACTAACCTCCCGCAGTACGGGACCTCTGCGGACTTTGCACTATTATGGTTTCTCTACGTACTATCATGATCAGGTTTATTTAGAATAACTGAAAATGTATTGGTTTTGCTGTTGATGGTGCTGTGATTGATTAGTAGGACTGGATGTTACAATCCCTAAGATTTCACTACAATTGACATTCTTGGGTGTGACCACCAGGTGAATTTAGCTAACAATCAGACACATCTTCAGTTGTGTACCTCAACGTCACTGGGTGTTTCTGCCTTTTATCACAAGATACCCTCAGTCGAGGCAGGCCCACCGCAGGTTGATCAGACCTGGGTGTGTGTCTTATTGTTAGCCTCTAGATGGTCATGTGGCAGCCCAGACAGCATCTTTCCTCTTCAGCCACAGTCAGTGACTGCTCCGTTCGGCGGCATTGGCAAGTTATTTTATTGCCCTCCTTTGTGCCTGCCCTTTGACTCCTACTTCCCTCAGGAGCCTTGTGGTGGAACTGGCTACAAAGCCTCTGCACCCCACCTCCACTGGACACACCCTTACCCTCCAACCTCTCTCCTCTGCCTCTGCTGCAAGGTTTGAATATCGAAGCTTTTTCCTTTGATAAGCCTCGTCCACAGCCTCCTCCCATGGGACCGTCAGCTCAATGATGAAAACCCGCCGACAGGAGTTGGACCAGAGAACGAGGTCTGGTCGTAGGTTGGTAATTGTGATTTCAACGGGGAACAAAAGCCTCTGGCCTAGGTCAACATGCATTTCCCAGTCCCTGGGTGCATTCAATGGGCATGAGTTGAGAGGCGAGGGGTTAGTCCTCCGTTTCTCTCCTTCCCGGATGAAGGATGGTATTTGCGGGAATGTTATCTGGGCATTGATAGGCATGGCATTGGTGGTAACTCTCTTGCACTCGAGTTCAGCTGCCAAACACCTCAGCACCTGGTTGTGTCACCAGGTGTATCTGCCTTGTGTTAGGCTGGTCTTACAACCAACCAGGATGTGCTTGAGGTTTGCTGGAACTGCACACAGGGGCAGGCTGGATCCTCTCCCAGCCAAAGATTTAGGTTTGTGGGAGAGGGAAGGACGTCATATGTGGCTCTGATAATGAAGCTCAACTTATTTGACTCCATGGTCCACAGCTCTCTCCATGTGATCTTCCTCCTCTCAACGCCATCCCACGTCATCCAGCGGCCTTGTTTGGCTTGGGATATGGCTTTGGCACACCTGGCTGCTTCTTCATGGTGGCGCATCTCCTCCACCACCAGGTGCCGACGTTCAGCTGGAGTAGCCTTTTGCCAGGTAGGTTTCATTGCTCCCAGGCCAAAGCCCCCTCGGCCTTATTCGACATAGCCCATTATGTTCCGGTGTTGGAGGGCGGATTTTGCGTCCAGTACCACTGCTGCTGGAGTCCATTTCCTCCCTGTTGCTAGGGTTGGAGCGACACCTCGTATTATATGGATAATATGCAGCAAGTAAGAATTTCACTATTCCAGATCATATCCAATGCAAATGGCAAATAAATCCTCTTGAAGTACAATATAGATTAATTGAGTACAGTAAAAAGAAAAGTAAAGGTCAGCCTGCCAGAGGCCCTCAATGATGCAAGGTGCAATGATAGAAGCCTAACGATAGATAATGTACATGTCAAAAAAATCCAAATTTAAGCTATTCATAAAAGTAATTAAGAAATATCAAGAGAATGGTTAGAAGTTTTTAGACAAATTATCAATAATGCTAAGACCTTAAACTTTTAAACTTTTAAAAGGCCTTCAATCACCTGAAGTTGAAGAATAGTAACATTTATAGGAAGTTTCGGCGCTACAACATTTAATTGGACTAAATTTAACTCCCAGTGAATTCGCTGGTGAAATCGGACAGCAGTTCCACAAGAAAGTCTTCAGAGGGCTGATACGTTTGAACTACAATGACTCGTTGTGTTACACCAGCATTCTGAGTCTATCTTCAGGTAAATAGTAGTTGAGCGAAGAGGATTGGCCATCTGTCTGGAAGGGGGTATGTTGAGGTAACCTCACAGTGTAGGGGAGTGGGATTCACAGGGCAGCAGAGGTCAACATTTCCCTTCTGTAATCTGGAGGGGAATTTATGATTTATCTGGTGAGGCTAAACAAGGCAGAGAACTCCAAGCTGATTATGTATCAGTTTCAAGAGAATGGGACAGAGGACCATTTTGTTTTAACTTCTCTATACCTTTGTTATTGATAGAGAAGTTTAAAATATTTCCCTTTTTAATACTGTTTGAGAACCATTTCTTTTACTTATCCCAGGTGCAGAAGGTTGCATTGAAAAGAATTGCAAAAGCTCTTGCAGCCGACATGATCCAATAACACAGCTTGAGCAAAGAGTAGATGGAGTGGATGCGGAGTTGATGTTTCCACTAGTGGGAGAATCTAGGACCAGAAGGCACAGCCTCAGAATAAAAGAACGTACCTTTAGAAAAGGAGATGAGGTGGAATTTCTTTAATCAGAGGGTGGTGAATCTGTGGAATTTATTGCTATGGAGGCCGAGGCATTGGGTATTTTTATGGTGGAGATTGACAAATTCTTGAAGGGTGTCAGGGGTTATGGAGAGAAGGCAGGAGAATGGGATTGAGAGGGAAAGATAAATCAGCTATGATTGAATGGAGTAGACTCGATGGCCCAAATGGCTTAATTCTGCTCTTATGACTTATGAAGATACTAAAATACAAAACATTACATTTCACAACACACCATTAACAAGGGACTAAAGTATCATTCATTCATTTATTTATTTATTCATTCATCCAATTCAACAGCGACCATTTAAAAAAATAAATAAAAGGGCTTAGAAACCAGAGATAATTTGCACAATGTTAAATTCATACATTCTGTCATTTATTGCAAACTACATTACTTACACTCTAATAACATGTGGAAAGGTGGATCAGAGGGAGTAATAAGAATATAAAAGTTTTCTGCAGCACAGGTTTGAAATGCTGGGATACTGTAGTGTTACATCACAACCAATGTTGGGGGTTTATGATTTCAGCAACCTATCTTACAAATTACGTTCCAATTCCACACCCAGTGCTTAAACAATGACACAGGAACCAGCTGTGGATGTACTAGTTCCAATATAGTAAAATCTGTCCAATCATGCATTATATGAATCTTGCTTTAGAACCACGTGTTCGAGAGTAAATAATAACTTCTCACTTGCATAAAAAGTCAGTAATGTGTTAGTGGATCTGGGACTCTCGGGTTGGTGTTCTCATACCAATTTCAGATTCCCATAGTCCCAAAGCTGCTGCCAAAACAAATTCTACTGCAAGACAATCTTCCTTAACTAATGGAAATTACTTAGTGATTTGCCATTATGTCAGGAAGTACGTGACTGACCTTTTTTCCACATTTTTACTGACTGCTCATCCAACATCAGAACCTCACTTTGTGGGAAACAAATGCCTGCAGACTAAGAGCCTGTCACACCAAAACAAACCACTTGCATTCCCAGGCCATAAAATATAATTTGACTTTTTTTTTAATGCTCTAATGCTCAATGTGGTTAGTGTGAACTTAAGGTTTAGTGAGCTTTGCAGTTCACATCTGGCAATGGAGTGAGCACAAAGTAACACTCCTCTCACTCACTGCATGAATGCGGCTCAAACTGAGCTCCAAAAAAACGATCCATTGTATTTTTGTGACATTTCTCAAATCCCACTGCCAATATTGTCTGATCTCTAGATGAAATTTCCAAAAGTGTCTCATATTAAGGATCGTTTGTAGTTTAAACCCTTGCGAATTTGATAAAAATGATACAGATTCATTTTACACGGGAAACTTTCAGTAAATAGGCTTGGAGACATTTGTCTAATTGGTCTGGGTTAGATTTAAAACCACCTCTCCAAGACTTGCATTACCTTGGAATAGGAATAGGCTAGATGATTGTAGATGAACAACAGAGTAATGCATTTGCTTTTGTTCTATTTTAACATTCATGTCTATAAAGACAAAGTTAATGCATGTAACAAATAGGATACATACCAATATGGACAGTCCTTCAGAATTATCTCGGGAACATGCTAACATCAAAGGTGTATTTTTAAGATCGCCTTGAAGATTCAGATCTGTAGATTTGTGTGAGGCTAGTGCCTGGGGGGATTAATAAAATCATTCAAAGAGAATCAAGAAATATGCAAGACACTTCAGCATAGATCTCAACTGTGCAATAGGAATAGACAATAGACAATAGGTGCAGGAGTAGGCCAACTGGCACTTTGAGCCAGCATTGCCATTCAGTGTTAACATGGCTGATCATCCACAATCAGTACCCAGTTCCTGCCTTCTCCCCATATCCCCTGACTCCCCATATCTTTAAGTGTCCTATCTAGCTCTCTCTTGAAAGTATCGAGAGAACCAGCCTCCACCGCCCTCTGAGGCAGAGAATTCCACAGAACATGAAGGTTGGCGCTGTCCACCCTAGAAAATAGTATTGATCCATTCTCTGGAATGGTTGATGTAGTATTTTGAGCCCATTACAAGGTGCTGTTAAGTGAGAGTTGCAGAACTTTGACTCAGTAAAGGTAGAGCATCAAAATATTATGGTTTGCAATGCAGAGAAGAATTTACAAGGGGAACATTGCTATACACCACCTGCCTTCTAGGTCAAAAATGTCATGGAATTCAGATGTATTATGAGAGATGCCATGGCACATAGTCATGGTTGATATGTTGGAGGTTAACAGTGCATTGCTGGTGGATAACCATAAATGTTTGGATAGCTGGATGGAATGTAAACAAGTAGGTTGCTTTTTATTTGACGGTCTTGGACTTCTTAATTGATATCCACCCCCTTACCGCCAGGTGCAATTTACAGAGGCTGATTAACATACAAACCCACACAATTTTGAGATGTGGGAAGGAACTGGATCACCCAGAACAAACTCATGCGGTCACAGTGAGAACATGCAAACTCCACACAAATAGCACCCGAGGTCAGAATCAAACACAGGTCTCTGGCGCTGTGAGGCAGCATCTCTGCCAGCTGCACCACTGTGCCACTCTTCGCTATCAACAGGCATAAACATTATAGTTATAAAAAATAATAAAATATGATCTTACCTTCACCACACCGTTATGATTTAAAGACATGGCCACATGAAGAGGCGACAAATGTACATTGTTCAGGATGTTGGGGTTCGCACCCTTGTCAAGTAGAGTTTGTACAATGTGTGTTTGATTCTTTTCTGTGGCCCAGTGCAAAGGCGTGTTTCCATTGCTATCAATGACATTCAGAACTGGCCAAGGAAGAAAATTCAACATATTGTATTGTCAAAACACACTTCCTTCTTCAGACCAGAGATCATGATATATTACTCAGATTGTATTAGTCAATTACTGACTTCAGGGCAGGTACTGCTCAGTATGGATTAGCTTCATTTTAGATTCATTCTTTACACAAACCTGTTTCTTCAACATGAAATAATAGCAAGATAGTGCGGACATACTATACATACACATCAAGGACAGGAGCTTTCATAGATTTTAAGTCATATTTCCCATGTAGTTTAGTTTAATTTAGTTTATAGATACAGCACAGAAACAGGCCCTTCCGCCCACCGAGTCCGCGCCAACCAGCGATCCCCACACACTAGCACTATCCTACACACTATGGACAATTTACAATTGTTTACTGAAGCCAATTAAACAACAAACCTGTACATCCTTGGAGTGTGGGAGGAAACCAGAGCACCCTGGGGAACACCCACACGTCACAGGGAAAACACACAAACCCCATGCAGACAGCACCCATAGGCAGGATCAAATCCAGGTGCCTGACACTGTGATGCAGCAACTCTACAACTGCGCCACTGTGCCGCAACAAATTCAACATGTAATTTAACAAAAATTAGCCACAGGACAACAGATAATTGACTCCTACAATCAAAAAATATTCAGCACAAATATGATTCACAATTTTTTATGCATGTGCAAAGAGCTTGCACAAGTTGTCAGCACAGGCCCCAAGAGACTCCTCAGATAAAAATTAACGGCACTGGAGATTAATACTAATTGTGTTCATTTTGAACAGACCTTAGAGGAAGCACTTAGAATTTGTGTCTTTCTTCGTGTCCAAATACCACTTGTCAATTTGGTTTTAATGGTAATTTAATTTGTATTGTTTATTCTATTAAGAAGCTGTGTACCATACACATATGAAACTAATAAAGGGACCTGCATTTATTTTTCAAGCATTTTCAGTTTTCTAAAATGGAATCACCTACAGGTGATTGATGAGAACGGTTGACTAATAATATTTATTTTTTGTGCTGAACCTATTCTTACCTATACTAATCAAAGGTTACTGTTATTAATCTGATACTAAGGAATAACTTTTGAACCAATGCTTACGTTTTATATTCTAAAATCTGTCCAAATCTGTCCAATCTGTAACACAATGAACAAATGCTTTGGATAAAAGCTTATGATTTAAAATATAATCAAAACTCTGACATAGACCTGTAAGCTTAAGTTCAATGGTGGGAAAGATACCAGGAAAAATTGCAAGGGAGAAGACTAACAATCACCTGGATAATCAGAGAGAGCCACGATGAGGAGACGTAATTGAGGTATCTAAAATTACGAGGGTATGAATATGGAAAATGGCAGGAAACCTGTCTCCATGTCAGTGATAGGTAAAACAGAGGACATTGGTACAGAGTAAGAGATTTATATTGGTTCTGATGGAGATCTTTTTCACCTGGAGAAGGCCAAGTATCTGGGCTGCACTGCCCAAGAGACTGGTTGAAGCAGGATGCTAACAGCATTTAAGAAGTGTCTGGACGAGTAGTTTAATCGGGCTTTGGGCCAAATGCTGGGAGGTGGGATTAATATGAAAGGATGCTTTCTTGCTAATGTGAACAAGGTAGGCCAAATGGTTTGTGAATTTATTAAGTGTATGAATTCAATACCCCATAATTTTGGTCGCAATTGACATCCAGATTGATGGCAGATTGAAGCAAAGTAGAGATGCCACACAAAATATACAGCTAAGTGATCTCCCTTTAAGGAGCATTAATTAATACAATAATTTGGCTACTTTTCTGAGAATGTCCTCTTCAGTTCAATTTTCGTGCGGATAAACTAGATGTTCAGCGGGCTAGTGAAATTCTGTGATTAGATGATAAATTATCTATATTGTTTTGAATAAAGCTGTTGCTCTGTTTTTGACACAAGGTAGGTATGTTACAAAATTTACCTTTAACTGTGCTGCAGTTCTGCCGCTGGCCGTGTGCGCGACTTTGGCGCCTTTGGGGGGGGGGGGGGGTGGGGCGGGGTTGAAATGCGGTTTTCCCCTTGCAATCCGGAGCTTTATTTTCTCGGAGTGCGATCTATTTTTGGAGATTCGTTCCGACTGCCGTTAAGTCCGTTTTTTAAAATAAATCGTCCGACTATTTAATCGCTGCAGTAAAAGAAAAATTAGCTCCTAATGCCGTGAACGCCGACAACGGGGACCGATTTTCCGTAGGGGACAGGTAAGTGAAAGCTGTTTATTTTTACATATAAACTTGCTTTTTTAGGAGACTTTAATCAATATTTCATGTTGCGAAACGGTGATTTAGCCCCCATATGAACTGTCAGAATTTTTCCTGGTGATATGGGGTTTAAATTCACCGCAACGTTTCAATACAGCGTGTTCCATAAAATCCCACTCGCAAGCTGTTTAAAATGCCCATTAATTTACAGGCATTAAACACTGAATTCCTTCAATTTGGCCTATAAATTAATGACAATTAGATTTAAAAATCACGTTATGTTGTGAATTATTGTGTGACTGTTAATTGGACACAGGCTTTAACTTTTTTTAAATTTTTTCTTAAGAAATTGATAAATGTTTACATCTAGTAATTGAATTTTGTAATTGGCTACAATTGGGTAACTAACTAATTATATGCTTTAATTTCAGGTCATCCAAGTAAGATTGTTTCATATTTGTTTCGGAATACTTCAATCTATAATAACTGAAAATTTCTTTCAGTTCTCTTAAATTTTAAGGAAGTTATGGGCTTTTGACTGTCCTCGATCACAACTTTTGTGACAAGTCAATAGAAAAGCAATAGGAAGCAAGTTGCTAATTTCCGAGTATGAAAATGGCCCTGACTTTTTTAATACTTGAGATATGAAAGTGAATTAGGTGTCAAATTAAACTTATTTTTATGCTTTATCTGATGGGATAAATTGCAGACTTGATTTTTTAAATCTCAAAATTTTGTAACATTGCTACACAAGGATCGTCTTTATTGCTATTTTCAAAATAAAGATCTAATTGTGTTCTCGCATATTAGGTTATAATAAACGTCCTTGAAAACAGCCAAGTACCATTCCTCACTTATTGAAGGTGCCACAAATGCTGTTGTCTCCATAATTAATGAATATTTGAAATGGGCTAGGTAATATCTATATCATTCCATCAGTATGACAATGATAAGTAGCGGAGAGCTTCTGTGTCCGATTATATAGTGGATATTATTTTCAATCTGTTACTAAGGTGTTCAGCTGAAATTATTTCCGAAAATCATATTCATGCAATATGGTGAGAGAAAATTCCTTTCTGTTCTCACAACAGTGGAAATAGAATATATTAAAGCACAGGAATAAACCATTCGGTCCACAATGGCTGTGCTGAACATGATGCCAAATTAAACTAATTGCATTTACTTGCACGTGATCTGCATTGTTCTACAACCTGCATATTTATGCACCCTCTGTCACCCCTACTGACCCCAGGATCCCATCCCCACGGCCTGCATCCCCATCCTGTGCCATCTAAGCCCCCCTATCCTTCCAAACTCCACTCTCCTGAGCATTGCCATAAATTCTCCCAAACAAAATCAGAAGTGCCCCCAAACCAAGGCCACGGCCGCGGGCTGCAGGGTGTCCTCTCCACCGCCAACTGTCAAGCTCCGTCTCAGTCACAGGCAGCATCTTTTCAATTTTGTAAGTGTGCAACCCCCATGCTGTAGACCCTGAACAGGAGACCCATCACTGAGAAGGTAATTTGTGCCCCACTGCAACCCCACTCCAGAGCACACATCTGGGTGCACCTATAATTCAGGTATTCTTGCGGCACAACGTTTTCTTGCAAATATATTTTGCATGTATTCCATCCATGAATCAAAGTCACAATGAATGTTGGAAGAATTGGCATCATGTTCGCAACAGTCATTGTGGAGCGAAGGGCCTGTTCCTTTTCCTGTACTGTTCTATTGTGTATGTTCTCATTGCCGTCCTTGTACTCAGTGTCGTCTTGTTAATATCTTGAACTGACTTCAATAGGTAATGCCATGAACATGAGAACTGAATCAATTTAGAGTGCACTGAATGTCAGAGGTTATTAACTTCATAGATTACAAACATGAGTGCACACATACAACATGGTGATAGGTTTATGACCTTACTGAAGTGAGGGAAACTAGTGCTCCATGAACACAAAGTTAATGGAAACACATTAATTGAAAATAGGTGGTGTCACTTTTACAATGCTGCACCAATGGCACCTACATTGTCAGGAATGGCCTTGACTGTTGGGAATAACTCATCCTGTTGATCATTGGCCTATGTAGATTAGAAGACAACAATGCCAGCTATCTTTATTTATCTTTTTCTGGCTCTTAAAACTTTTCCCAGCAGTTGATTCACTGGACTGATGAGGTTAATATATTCAGAAGCGGAAAAGGGGTGAGGGCCAGCTGGTCTCAATGTGCAGGACTCATTTTAATACTGGATATCCAAATTGTGTCTCGGCAAATTATGGAACTGAACACCACAAGTGTCCTTTTGGTTACTATTTTTACAATGCCGCAGCAATAAGAAAATTGGTGAAGCAGCCTTTTTCAATTACGCCCCCAAGCTGTGGAATACCCTACCCAGGGCTATGAGAGATGCACACTCAATTGACATTTTTAAACAGCAGCTAAAAACCTATCTTTTCAATCAAGCTTTTAACTGACTTTACTTCTTCTGATGACATTGTAAAAATTATCTTTATTCTCTTGTATTTATCTCAGCATATCCATTCAGCAGCTTGTGTGCTCACATCGTATATGGGACTCTGTATTTGATGGGTTTTGGGGTTTTTTCCTCCTTTCACACTCACAACTTTTAATTTTTTTTATTTTATGTTTTTATCGAAATATGTACTTTTTATTATTAACTATTCACGAATTCTCCCGAGTTTTCAAACTCGCAGAATGTTCGTAACGAGTCTGTAGGAGTCCTTGTGGGTATATCGTAGCTGCTCGTTATGCCAGCCATAGGTACTCAGGGCTATTTTGTTACTCGTGGACATTTTTCATCATGCTGAAAAAATGTCCCGACTTACCTGATGCCCCGAATACATATGGCTGGCATAAGGAGTAGGTATGTTACAATACTTACCTTTAGCGGCGCTGCAGTTCTGCCACTCCCCGTGTGCACGACTTTGGTGTCTTTGACCGGGGGGCGGGTTTAAAATGCCATTTTTCTCCAGACAGTTTAAGTCGATCCATGTCAGGAGATTTATTCGCTAAAGAGAAATCGCTCCGACATTTGTTTTATGAAGATATTTTTAAACTACACTAGATCATTTATTAGCTAGGGTAATTTAAAAATAATCTTCTAAAGCCGTGAGCGCCGACAACGAGAAGGATTTTACGTAGGGGAGAAAAGAAGGTACACCGTTTATTTTTACATAAAAACGTGGTTCTTAGGAAGCATTTAATCTAATTTTCATGTTGCGAAATGGGACAAAAAATATATACGAACCGGTAGTACTTTTCACCGCAAACCGCAATGTTCCAATCCACCGCATTCCACTAAAACTCACTCGCTAGTTGATTTAAATGGCCATTAATTTACAGGAATTAAACGTTAAATTCCTTCCATTTGGCCCATAAATTCATGAAAATGAGATTTTAAAATCATATTGTATTGTGAATTATTGGGTGAATGTTATTTGGACACTTAGGCAATTTAAAAATGTTTATCTTTTAAGAAATGGATAGATGTTTAGATCTAGTAATTGAATTATGTAATTAGCTACAATTAGGTGACTAACTAATTATATGCTTTAATTTCAGGTCATCCAAGTAAGATTGTTTCATATTTGTTTCAGAATGCTTCAATCGATAATATCTGAAAATTTCATTGAGTTCTCTTAATTTTTAAGAAAGTTATGGGCTTTTGGCTGTCCTAGATCACAGCTTTTGAGTTAAGTCAATGGAAAGGCAATGGGGAACAAGATGCTAATTTCCGAGTAGGAAAATGGCCATAACTTTTTTAATACTGAAGATATGAAAGTGAATTAGGTGTCAAATTAAACTTATTTTTATGCTTTATTTGATGGGATAAATTGCAGACTTGATTTTTAAAATCTCAAAATTTTGTAACATTGCTCTAAGGAACCGCTACGATATATCCACGGACTCGTTACAAACATTCAGCGAGTTTGAAAACTCGGGAGAATTGGTGAATAACTCAGGAGAATTCGTGAATAACTCGGGAAAGTGGGACAGGCCCTTAATTCTGCATCAACAGACAGTAAATTACAATTTAAGTAAGGATTCTGTTCCAATGGTTCAGTTGTCCTTTTCACATCTGACATTATGTAATTTAAGATCTTAAATGGATAAAAATGCATCCCCAACAAAAGGTGTTAATGTTAAAATATCTCCATTATACATTATTTTGCATTGTCATGTAAGCTATGCCCCTTTCATTTTATCTATTATCACACGATGACCACTTACTTTCAAAGTTAGCATGTTCGATGATCATTGTTAGGATATTAAGGTGACCTGCTCCTGCAGCATGATGCAATGGGCTTGATTTATCTTCATCCAGTCTGCTCAGGCAGTCATGGTCTTCTTCCATTAACTTTTCAATCAGCGTTATATCACCACTGTCAACTAGCTAAGAGATAAAATTACACTTCTTAATTACCTACTTTCACAAAAAGAGCTAAAACCTTTTCTCCTCGGTGAGATTTAAACATTTGTAGAGATTAAATCTGGAGATTTGCAGGAATATATCTGATTTACATCAGCAAAAAAAAATCATATTTTATCTAGTTAACACATTTACCTTAAATATGTTAACATTCTTCTGTGAAGTTAATTCATCCATATTTTGTATAGATGAATAAACACAAGTATTTTTCTGTCCTCTCGCTAAAATATTTTCCATCATTCCTTGGCAATTAAGCAGTTTCTTTAAGCAGTTACTTTTAAACACATATTAACACCTGAAAAAAAATGGAGAACACTAAAAATTATTAGTAAATCTTTTCAGAAGCTGGTTATTTTGTCAAGAATTTTAACAATAACAAGTGAAAATATTCTCAGCAGAAAGCAAAGTGCCCAGAGCGCAGCAGCTCAGTCTAGATTTGTGAGGGAATGGACAAGGAACGTTATGGGGGTCGGGTTCCTTCTTCAGCTGCCCGATCCTCTAAGTTACTCCAACATTTCGTGTTTAGCTCATGATTCCAGCATCAGCTGTCCCTTGTGTCTCCACAACATTTTGATGGGATATCTTGCAAAATGATGTTCACAGAATCACTGCAGTGAATTGGATGTAGCCCAGACCATCACACAAACCAGCATCCCTTCTATTGTTTCCATTTATACCTCGCGTTGCCTCGGCAAGGTCAGCAGCATAATCAAGGATGAGTCACACCCTTGTCACTCCCTCCCATCAGGCAAAAGGGATAGAAGTGTGAAAACGCACACCACCAGTTTCGGGGACAGTTTCTCCCGGCTGTTATCAGGCAACTGGATCATCCTACCAAAACCAGAGAGCAGCGCTGAACTACTATCTACCTCCTTATTGACCCTCGGACTATCCTTGATCGGACTTTGCTGACTAAACGTTATTCCCTTATCATGTATCTATACACTGTAAATGGATCGATTGTAATTACAATTACAATTTATTTGTTGTCATTTGAACCTAAGTTCAAACGAAATTTGGTTTCTGCAGTCATACAAACAATAAAAAGAACCAAGACACAACACAATTTACACAAACATCCAGGTGTTTCTAATCATGTTCCTAATCATGTGTAGGAAAGAACTGCAGATGCTGGTTTAAATTGAAGATAGACGCAAAACTCAGTGGGACAGGCAGTATCTCTCGAGAGAAAGAATGGGTGACGTTTCGGGTTGGGACCTCTCTTCAGACTGTGTATTTCTGGAATTGGAATTTGAAAGGCGACCCATGTGGAGTCAGATTAGTCTGAAGAAGGGTCTCGACCTGAAACGTCACCCATTCCTTCACTCCAGAGATACTGCCTATCCTGCTGAGTTCTTCCAGCATTTTGTATCTATCTCCGATTGTAATTATGTATTATCTTTCTGTGGACTGGTTAGCACGCACCAAAAGCTTTTCACTGTACCTCGGTACACATGCCAATAAACTAAACTAATAATATAACTCTTTTAAATGTCCCAATTGAGTCTGTCTGCACTGCTTCCTGTGGCAGTATATTCTGAGCCCAACCACTCGCTGAATAAAATTATTTTCCCTCATGTTACATCTTGTTCTTTTGACAATCACCTACATTTTATTTCTTAACATTTTTTTGCCAATTGGAATGATCTCTCTGCATCGACTTCTCCCTATACCCATCACAATTATAAATATCTCTGCAAGATATCCACTTAAACCTTGTTGTTCCAAAAAGAACCCCAATTTCCTGAGCCTATCCACATAAATTAAGTCCCTGATCTCGAGACTCATTTTATTAAGTCTCTTCTAGATATTAATCTTTCCGAAAGTGTGGCACCCAAACAACATGTTGTAAATGTTCATTATGTGTTCTTGTACTCTGTGTCTTTACTTATGCAAGGATCCTGCATGTTGTTCTAACTACTTTCTCAACCTCCTCTGTAACTTATTCTGGCTCTTGACTTAATTAAGTGCATTTGACTCAAATCTCTCAGTTCTAATACTCCTTTCAGTAGTTTATTTTTTCTTTTCCTTCCTATCAAAATGTCACATTTTGCATTCCTCAGCACTAGGTTTCATTTTACAACCTCTCCTTCCATTCTACCAACATATCTACATCTCCGTTAAATCCATAACTATCCATAACCATCCTCCCAACTGTTCATTACACTTCCAGATTTTGTGTCATTTGCAAACTTGTAAATTGTGCTCTGTATAACCAAGTCCAAGTTATCAACATATTCAATGAAGAACAGTTGTCCTGGGAATCTCAACTGTAAATTCTCCTGCAGCCCAAACAATTTCCTTTAACTAAGAACATTTGGCATCCTGTAAGAAATTCACACATCTGCACCTTTTCTACCCCTAATTCTCAAATGTTTTCCAACTCTTGAGGTTAAGCCGCTTGCCATGCAGTAACAGGGTGTTTCTCAACATTGTTTTTTTAATCAATGGTGCAACATTTGTCATTTTATAGTCCTCAGGTACCACCCCTGAATCTATATTCGTTAGGAAGATTAAGGTTAAAGTTTTCTCAATTTCTTCAGAGTACATCCCATCTGGAACTTGTACTTTGTCCAATTGAAATGCCATTCTAACACCTTCTCTTTCTCAAAGTTTAGTCTGCCCAAAATCTCAACTGGCTTCCTCAAGAAAAATTGATGTAAAATGTTCATTTATCTCTGCCTTCATGAGTAACTTTCATTTTTAGTTTCTGCGTGGTCCAATCTATCTTAAAACCCTATCAATTGTTACACCACCACAGAACATATTTGGAATAGATTTCACATTGCTACCAGTCTTTTCTCATGCCCTCTCTTTGCCACTGTTAATTGTTCTTTACTACCTCTCAGAACTAATACTGTTGCTCTCAGACTCCCAATTTTCTGAAAATACTTTTCTGATTTGTGTATATCTTTGGTATAATCTACAGTTCTTTGTTTCTTCACATGAATCTTGCTGAGACTAATTTCAAGACTAGCAAATCAAGAAAACTTGGTTGCAGATAAACTTCAAACTAAATAGAAAAAATGTTGGAAAACTGTTTCAACGTAGGGTCTACCAACTATAAATGATAACTCTGTTTCTCTTTGATCTGCTGCATCAAGTTTTCTGTTTTTACTTTCTATTTCCATCCATGTACAGAAATGGCGGCGCACTCAGACGCAGCGGCTTTGCGCTCCTCAGTCCGAGTGAATTCGGAGCAGCACGCGACCGAACGCGGCTGTGAAAACAAGGTATTTAAAAACCTTAAAACCCCGAGAACCCCTAGAAACCCAAGTACCCCCCCTAGAATTGCCAGTACCACCTTAAAACACCGTAAGGGACTTACCTCCAGGACGGGGAAATGAAACATGGCGGCTTTGCGCTCCCCAGTCCGAGTCAATTCGGAGCAGCCCGGTTCCGAACGCTGCCGTGGAAATAAGGTATCTAAAAACCTCAGAACCCCTAGAAATCCCAGTACCCCCAGAAAACACAGTAATGGACTCACCTCCAGGACGGGGATATCCAGTACCTGCACTGTGATCCCGGCAGGTCGCACGTGGAGCCGAATGGAACTGCTCAACATTGGACGTGGCTGCGAGAAACTGGCTGGTGAGTACTACAGTACCCTCACCAAAATCCCGATGGAGCTTGGCAGTACAGCCTCCTGGATCACCACCCGGAGGGTAGGAGACGGAGAATGCGCCGGGAGAGGAAGCAGAAACGTGGAAGGTGAGCGGGGGTGCAGGACAAGCTACGGAGGGCCCCACAAAGACCATCGCTACCAAGCGTCTTTCTCGCGAATGTCCGATCACTCACCAACAAGCTGGATGAGGTGAGGCTCTGGATCAGCACCCAGCGATCCTTGAAAGGCTGCTGTGTGCTAATCTTCACAGAGACCTGGCTCAGCATGCTGGTTCCCGACGGGGCTGTGGACCTAACCAACCGGTCACTGCATCGTGCTGATAGAACAAAGAACTCCGGTAAGAGCAAGGGCGGCGGGCTCTGCATCTATATCAACAAGGACTGGTGCACCAACCACGCTGCAGTAGAGAGCTACTGTTCCCCAGACCTGGAATACCTAATGCTTAAATGTAGGCCGTTTTACCTGCCTCGGGAGTTTACTGTGGTTATCATCATGGCCATATACATCCCACCACAAGCTAATGCTAACCTAGCGCTAGCACAGCTGCACTCGGCCATCAGCAAGCAGCAGGATGCTCACCCCGACGGTGCCTTCATTGTTGCAGGGGACTTTAACCAGGTGGACCTACGAGCTGCACTCTGCAAATTCCACCAGCATGTACAGTGCCCTACCAGGGGCTCAAACACGCTGGATAAAGTGTACACCAACATCAAGGGCGCATACAGAGCCCTCCCCTGCCCATCCCAGGGAAAGTTCGATCAACTCTCACTGTTTCTACTACCTGCATGCAAACCCCTCATCTGCAAGACCAAACCTGCAATAAAGATAGTCAAAATATGGCCCGAGGACGCCACCCTACAACTCCAGGACTGCTTTGATCACACCGACTGGGACCTGTTTGCACAACAGGCTACCAGTGGTACAGAGGTAGACTTGGAGGAGTACACATCCACTGTACTCTCCTACATCAACTGCTGTGTGGAATTTGGCACAGTGGACAAGGAAATAAAGATGTTCCCAAACCGCAAACCGTGGATGAACAAGGAGGATCAGAATCTGCTAAGGGCAGGCAACATTGCCTTTAAATCCAGGGACACCTCTGCCTACAGTGCTGCCAGGTCGAATCTGAACAAAGGCATAAAAAAGGCCAAAGACAAAGGGTGGAAGACCACTTCAACACCGCGGACACCAGAAGCATGTGGCAGGGTGTCAGGCACATCACTGACTACAAGAGCAGTCCCGCCTGCCCCCACAGTGATATCACACTGGCCAATGAATTAAACACCTTCTTTGCCCGCTTCAAAACTGGCAACACCACCAGGAGAGGAACAACCCCCTCTAGGGCGGAGGGACAGGCCTTAACACTGAGCACCCAGGAGGTACAGTGCGCTCTGTGTAGGATCAATCCACGCAAGGCTGCAGGCCGGTATGGTGTCCAGGGTAGGGTACTAAAGGACTGTGCTGTACAGCTAGCGGAGGTATTTACAAGGATCTTCAACCTGTCTCTATCTCTGGCAACGGTCCCCAAGTGCCTGAAGACAGCTACCATAGTGCCGGTGCTGAAAAAGTCTAAAGTCACCAACCTGAATGACTACCGCCCGGTTGCCCTAACTCCAATACCAATGAAGTGCTTTGAAAGGCTGGTCCTCTCCCACATCAAATCCAGCATCCCTGCCTCATTGGACTCTCATCAATTTGCACACAGGGCAAATAAATCCACAGAGAATGCCATCTCTGTGGCTCTTCACACTGTCCTGACACACCTGGAAAGACAGGGCACCTACGTGAGGATGCTCTTCATTGACTATAGCTCTGCCTTCAATACGGTCATCCCCACCAAGCTCACCACCAAACTCCACCAGCTAGGCCTCAGCTCACTGATATGCGATTGGATCCTGAATTTTCTGACGGAGCGACCGCAGGCAGTGAGACTGGGGCCGTGCCTGTCCTCCACCATCACCCTGAGCACCGGCACACCGCAGGGCTGTGTACTGAGCCCCATGCTCTACTCCCTCTTCACCCACGACTGTGTCCCTGCATTTGACAACAACACCATTGTCAAGTTTGTAGACGACACAACGGTGATCGGGCTGATCATCAACGGTGATGAAACAAACTATAGAGCGGAGGTGCAGAACCTGGCGGACTGGTGCTCATGGAACAACTTGTCGCTATACACCACCAAGACCAAGGAGCTCATTATCGACTTCAGGAGGTCACAGAATGGGGAATACGCCCCAATCTCCATCTACGGAGACAGTGTGGAGAGAGTGTCCAGCTTCAAGTTTCTGGGCACTCACATCTCAGAGGACCTCACATGGTCCACCAACACCGCTGCGCTGGTCAAAAAGGCACAGCAACGGCTGTTCTTCCTAAGAACATTGAAACGGACTGGTCTACCCCAACAGCAGCTGACAACCTTCTACCACTGCACCACAGAGAGCATTCTAACGTATGGCATCTCTGTGTGGTATCGCAGCTGCACGGAGGCGAAGAGGAGAGCTCTTCAGCGCGTTGTCCACAGAGCACAACAGATTATTGGGACACCGCTACCAGCCTTGGAGGGCATCTACCACACATGGTGCCTTAGGACGGCTGTCAGCATATATAAAGACGCCTCTCACCCTTATAATGGACTGTTCGAACTACTCCCTTCCGGCAGACGTTACAAGGCCTTCTACGCCCGTACTACCAGACTCAGGAACAGCTTCATTCCCAGAGCTATAGCGGCTCTGAACCGGCCCTGTTGAGTACCCCCCATGGACTGTCTCCCCGGCCTCGCACTTTAGTCTGTGTTGATTTTACTGGTCAAATGTTCGTTTTTACAAACCTTGTTCTCGGGGTATTTAAACCTAAATTTTATTTGTCGATTAAGTTATGACATCGGATGGAAGTTGCAAACCAAATCTCATTGTATTTATGTGTAATGACAATAAAATATATTATTATTATTATTTCGGCATATGTAATTTTATTATTTTCCTTTCAAACTAAATACTCGAGGAAAGAGTTCAGGTGAGGAGAAGTTAAGAAAGTTAAGAGTGAAAGCAAGCGTTTAATGAAGGATAGGAAAACTAGTTCTGATAACCAATCAATCAAAATGTGACAGAAATACGATCATAAAAGTATACCTCCAGGTAGAGTCAGAATGGGGAAAATGGCAGAAAGATAAAATTGAAAACAGTTTATGTGAATGCAGTCCACATTCACAAGATAAAACAAACTGATGCCAGAAGGAAGGTGAGAAGTGATTGTGTGCTTCTGCAGCAATCAATAATAAGGTCATATATCATTTTGATTATGTTTGTTTCCATGTAGAGGAAGGGGTAGAAACCAAACTGTAAATGTTCCCAAAGGGATATTGAAAAGGAGGGTGAATCTAGGAAGTAACTGTACGTATCCCCAAGATGAAAGAGTGATTAGTAACAGGAAGTAGTGAAGTTCAAAGAATTCAAAAGCATAATGGAAGGAACATTTGTGAAGAGTGGTTCTTAGGAAGATGTGTACAAAACATGGTAAATTCTTATTGAAGAAACCTCAGAGTGACTGGACTTAAAAAGATACTGCGCTATTTTTATTGCAACGTTTGCCAGGAATTTCAGCCACACTCATAAAATGAGACCAAGCCTGCATAAAATGCCATTAATAATAACCACACATGTCTAAAGTGCAAACCTTAAAACAGCTCACAGAACAGTTGTCACTAAAATTTATAAACTCCATCAGACAAATATATGAGCCCATCTTTGTAAATGCCATTTCCTATAAACTCCACGAGGTTGGAGGAGGTGCAAATAAACCTTGTTATCATCTATTGTGTTTGGTGCCCTTGGCGTGGCTTTCTTCACATCGGTGAGACCAAGCGTAGACTAGTTCACATTTTTCTGAATATTTCTGCTCTTTCCACCAGGGCCTGCTAGATTCCCAATTGCTGGACATGTTAATTCCCATTCCGGTAACAACCTCTATGTCCTCAGCCTCCTCCACTGACAAAGTAAGGCCACACACAAATTAGAAAAGCAGCCCCACATATTCTGCTTGGGTAGCTTACAACTCAATGGTATGAACATTAAGTTCTCCAACATCAGGTAACCACTCCCTTCCCAATTACTCAATCACCCCACTTCCCCCACAGCTTTCATTCCATACACCTCAACACCTTCATCCAGTTCCTTTCCACTCCTCTCTCCGCTCATCTACTATCCGTCCCTACTCCTGGTCCCCCATTTTTCTTCCCCCCCATCCCCCCCCCATCCCCTTCCACCCACCATCACTCCCTCTGGCTCATCATTTCTTTCCCCATCTTCCGTCCTTATCAGATTCCACTCTCTGCACCCTTTTGACTGCTCCACATCATCTCCAGCTTTAGTTACTATTGCCCTCAATCTCTTCCCCACTTGACTTATCCGTCAGTCAAACCCTTTTCACCTAAATGTACATATTACTTGTCCTTGCCTCACCCCTTCTCCTCACCTCTCTCTACCTGCTGTCTCCCCTCTACTCCATCACTTTGAATAATTTTCCAGATCTGCCTGTGTGTTTCCCTCCACAGATGCTGCCTGACCCACTGAGTTCCTCCAGCAGTTTGTTGTTTTTATTCGAGATTCCAGCATCTGCAGTCTCACGTGCACTCATTTTAGAAATTAATAGATTTCTGAAGAAGGCTCTTTGACCTGAAATGTTAGCGCTGTTTCTCTTTGTAGCCTGTGCTGCTGAGGGATTCCAGCATTTTTGATTTTTGATCGAAGAATGTAAAACTATTCAATGTAACCATTCAAAAATTGCCTCAGAAGTTGTCTAATGATTTGTGAGGCAAGATTTTGCTAGATTGACAATGAAGTCTCGATTTAACCAGTCTCCCCATTGTCACTTTGCCTATGATCCATCTTCCAGATTAGGAATCATTTCCAGATGTAAAGTGATTGATAGATGAGTCACTGGGGACATGTTCCGTGCAGAGACTCACAGAGAATTGTTTTGACCCCTTGATGTATTGCTGTAGGTCCAGCAGCAATGAGCTAAGACTATATTATTTTTTAATATTCAGCTTTTTAATGAATTGCCTTGGAAGGAATAACCATTTCATTTTATAGGGGACACAAACTTGCCTCAATATAAGCTGTGACAGAGCACTGAAAACATACTGGAGGAATGATAGATTTCAAATTCAATGAAGAACAATTTTGATGCTGACGGTATGATTCGCATGGCCAAGTTGGATGATAAATTAAACAATTCAACTATTTTTAGAATCTACCTCAGGTTTCCCCTGAAATTATTAAATTATTTTGAAATGAGGCAAATACCGTGTGTGTTAAAATAAATGTTTTTGTAGCAAGGAAAACAAATTTGCCAAGCAAACTGCTGGAGGAAATCAGCAGTTGTGTCAGGAGGAGCTCAGTGGCCTTCTGCAGTCTATTGGGTCCCCAAACAATTATCTTATGAACTGAAAGCATTTTGAAAGTGTTGTGACCGCATTGATCCCAACTAAAACACTGCATTCAGAAAGCTAATCTGGTTTTATTATCACAGCTCTTCCTGATGCCAGCACAAAGTGGAGATTAGTTGAAACAAGAGAATGCCAATTTAATTATGTTAAATAAACAAGCTATATTTCCAAGTAGTTTCCAGCTGGATAGTAAGTCAATAATAGCAAAAACAAATGCTTAAAGCTAAGCTCTGATGATAAAACCACATCCAAATATTAACCAGGTTTTTCTGCTTCTATCCATTTTCAAAGGTTATTTTAGAATATTGAAATAATACGATGGAATGCATTCAAGATTAATATTTATTACAAATAGCCACTGGTCTGTTGTCCAGAATTTTGTCAAATAATATTTATAATGAATGCCTCATAACTTAAAGTAATAAAACTAAAGCAAGTTCAATTAATTGTCAGCCTTCTATTTAATCTTGCTAATTAATCTGTTTTATGCAGAGGACTTCCAGTCTGAAACTCAAACTGATCATTGGTGTCCCTAATAATCTCCCTGCTTTTCTTCTGAATCATTAAGGAGCTGCGAAATGGGTTGAAAAACTTCAAATGTCAATAAACAACCTGCGGTTAAAGTTTTTAAAAAAGTTATTGTCAGCACACAATATGAACAATATCATGAATTACTGTTTGGGTTTGAATTTTTTTAATTTTAACCAATAGCTGGAATTCAACTAGTGCATGCAAGCCACCTTTATAGCATTGAGTTGTTAGATGCTTTCGAAAATGATGCGCAATGCATTTTAAAAAAGACCATTGAGCCATTATCCTTGTTGAAAATATTTAGCTATAACAATACCTTGGTTTGAATATGTTGTTTAATGACGACTAGAATAATAATTGGAAAAACTGACATTGAACTTTCCCAATGCATGGCACTGGTAGATCTCAAAATTAACTGATAGTTTATTATATCGCATCTGCCTCCATCACCACCCCTGGTATTGCGTTCCATGCTTCTCTGTGTAAAAGACTTGCCCTGCACATCTCTATTAAATGTTCCCCCTCTCTCCTTACAGCTAATTATGACATATGGAGATTTCCACCCTGGGAAAAAGGTTCTGTCTACGCTATCTATTTCTCACATAATTCTATCAAGTCTCCTCTCAACCTCTGATGTTCCAGAGAAACCATTCCCAAGTCTGTCCAACCCTTGTTGAAACCCTCTAATCTAGGCAGGATACTGATAAACCTCCTCTGCACCCTGTCTGATGCTTCCATATCTTTCCTGCAATGGGCGACCAGAACTGCATGCAATATTCCAAATGTGGCCTCAACAAAGTCCTACAGAGCTGCATCATGACTTCCTGACTCTGTGCTCAATGTCATTAGCAATGAAGGCAAGCATGCCAAATGCCTTCTTTACCACTCTATCTACTTGAGTGGTGACCTTTAGTGAGCTATGAACTTGGACTCCAAGATTCCTCTGGACATCAATGTCTCCTTACATTCAACCTCCCAAAATCCAACAACTCGCACTTGCTCGGGTTCAATTCCATCTCCTATTTCTCTACCCATTCTGCAGCTGAACTCTATCCTGCTGTACCTTCAGACAACCGTCTGCAACTCCTCCACCTTTGTTGCAGTCAGCAAACTTACTCACCAACCTATCTACATTTCCGTCTAGGTCATTTATATATATCATTGAATCAATAGACAATAGGTGAACAAATAGGCCATTTGGCCCTCCAAGCCAGCACTGCCATACAACATGATCATGGCTGATCTTCCACTATCAGTATCCCATTTCTGCCTTCTCACCATATCCCCTCACTCCACTATCTTTAAGAGCCCCATCAAGCTCTCTCTTGAAAGTATCCAAACAGCCCTATCAAGCTCTCTCTTGAAAGTATCCAGAGAACCGGCCTCCACTGCCCTCTGAGGCAGAGAGTTCCACAGAGTCTGTGCGAAAAAGTGTTTCTTCATCTCTGTTCTAAATGCCTTACCCCTTATTCTTAAACTGCGGCCCCTGGTTCTGGACTCCCCCAACATCAGGAATATGTTTCCTGCCTTTAGCGTGTCCAAACCCTTATTAATCTTCTATGTTTCAATAAGAGCCCCTCTCATCCTTCTAAATTCCAGAGTATACAAGCCCAGCCGCTCCATCCTCTCAGCATATAACAGCTCCGCCATCCCCAGAATTAACATTGTGAACCTACACTGCACTCACTCAATAACAAGAATGTCCTTCCTCAAATTAGGGGACCAGAACTGCACACAATACTCCAGGTGTGGTCTCACTAGGGCCCTGTACAACTACAGAATGACCCCATTGCTCCTATACTCAACTCCTCTTGTTATGAAGACCAACATGCCATTTGCTATCTTCACTGTCTGCTGGACCTGCATGATTACTTTTATTGACTGATGAACAAGGACCCCGGATCCCGTTATACACCAAATTATAACCTCACATTTATTCACATTAAACTGCATCTGCCATGCATCTGCTCACTCACCCAACCTGTCCAAGTCACCCTGCATTCTCATAGCATCCTCCTATTTGTACACACTGCCCCCCAGCTTTAAGTCATCAGCAAATTTACTAATGTTACTTGTAATCCCTTCATCAAAATCATTAATATATATTGTAAATAGCTGCTGTCCCAGCACCAAGCCTTGCGGTACCCCACTAGTCATTGCCTGCCAATCTGAAAGGGACCCGTTAATCCCAACTCTTTGTTTCCTGTCTGCCAACCAATTTTCTATCCTTGTCAGCACTCTACCCCCAATACCATGTGCCCTAATTTTTCCCAGTAATCTCCTATGTGGGACCTTATCAAATGCATTTTGAAAGTCCAGGTGCACTACATCCACTGGCTCCCCCTTGTCCATTTTCCTAGTTACATCCTCAAAAAATTTCAGATTAGTCAAGCATGATTTCCCCTTTGTAAATCCATGCTCTCGGACCGATCCTGTTACTGCTATCCAAATGTGCTGCTATTTCATCTTTTATGATTGACTCCAGCATCTTCCTCACCACCGATGTCAGGCTAACTGGTCTATAATTCCCTGTTTTCTCTCTCCCGCCTTTCTTAAAAAGTGGGATAACATTAGCTATCCTCCAATCCACAGGAACTGATACTGAATCTATAGAAAATTGGAAAATGATCACCAATGCGTCCATCATTTCCTTGAACGGGCAACCCCTATCTTTGAGCTAGTATCACCATGGTCAAGCAGCCTCTGTAATTGGGAACATCATCCCTGTATCTGCTCAAAAAAAATACATCTACAATTTTGTTCACTGAGAATATATAACTATACAACACAGGAACAAGCTATATGGCCCACAATGACTGTGCCGACCATCATGCCAATTGAAACTACTCTCATCTGCCTAAACATGGTACATTCCCTCCATTCCTTGCGGATTCTTGTGCCTGTCTAAGCGCCTCTTAAATGTTACTATTGCATCTGCTTCAACCCTTTGAGCCATGAAGGTAAGTAAGTTGTAATACAACTTTACTACTCTACCTACATGTATTGCTGTTGTCCAGGTTTTCAGAGAGTTGTGAACTTACATCCCAATATCCCACTGCACATCAATGCTGTTAAGTGTCTCGCCATTTACTGTATACTTTCACTCCCAAATTGGACCTGATATTGAACTTCTTGACATTTAAATGATGGACATCAAGTGGTTGTGTGTTTAATGCACAGGTAATGCAGTGCTCCAGTCACAAATATATATTACTTTCTCTATACATCAATATTTATTATTGTACAAATATAACTGTATTCATAAGCTCAAGCCTTGCCAATTTTTGATTGCATATAATGTAGAATGAAATGCAAATTCTGAGCATGCAGAGAATAATATTGGGAAATGTGAAATCATCTGTACAATTTTCAAAGCTTTTTATCGTAACATCTTTAGTGATAGCAAATTCAAACTCTTCCCCGTAGCCTCCCAAGTGTACCCGATATTTTAATGTGTTCATCTGTGAGAACATTTAGCTCAATACTCACATTGCAGAAACAAGAGCTAAGTTATTTTCAACTATCTTCGCTCAGAGAATTTCCATTGGAAATGGAAATTTTAAATGGAAGCAGTTTTGTATGCATTAATAATTACACACTTATTCTAGTGCGTTCTTTAAGAATTTAATCCTTCAATAGCTGTAAAATGTTGAATATTATATCTCAACCAATGTTGCTTATAGTGGATCTTTAGTGGACTTCCAGTTCTTTTGAGTCCTTAGATCAACAGGTGTAAAAAAAAAGTGAATTATTTAAAAAGACTAGCACTACTGAGCAGGTAGGAGAGTTCCTTGAATATTCTGTGTTTCAGAAATATGTACGATTGGAAAGGGTATTCTTAAAAAAGAGTCTAATTTCCCTTGCTATTAACTATAGAGGGCCTGTCACACTTTCACAACCTAATTCACAACCTTTTTTACTTGTGGACATTTTTCATCATGTTGAAAAAATGCCCCGACCTACTTGATGCCACGAGTACCTACGACTAGCATCACAACCTACCTACGACCTACCTACGACCTCCTACTACCTTGTGACGACCATACTGCGAGTATAAGTCAAGGGCAAACTCGGCAGAGGTTGTGATTTAGGTCATGAAAGTGGGACAGGCCCTTAAGTCTGCCTCAGGTTACCAGGCAGGTCTGCTTACAATGCTACAGTGTGCTGTTAAATCAGTACGGGTAAAAGAGAGCAAATGTGGGAAGGAACAGCAGATACTGGTTTAAACCGAAGAGACACACAAAAAGCTGGAGTAACTCAGCGGGTCAGGCAGCATCTCAGGAGAAAAGGAATAGGTGACGTTTTGGGTCGAGACCTTTCTTCAGATGCACCCGCTAGGCATTAAATGAATTGACACATTAACATTTAGAAATTAAATTTTTTTGGAATCATTATTTAAAATTTTAGTAGAAGATACCAGGGGAATATGAGACAAAAAAAATCTTATTTTCAGAACAATTAATTGCTACCTCTAAGAGTGGTGGAAACAGAATCAATGTGTGCCTTTAAAAGGGAATTGATATGTTGGAAGAAGACGTAAATGTTGGGAAAGGAGACATACATTAATTGAATTGAATGGTCTAATTTGTGCTACAACTAATCTATGATTATTTTACTTAACATGATTTACCTGTTCACCACAAGCATCAGGTTGCTACCGTAAATAAATTAAAACAACCTTATTCAAACATATAATCCTCCTCGCTAGAACGATAGACACTTAACATTTCTCATCCGTTGTGTGACAATTAAAGAAATATTGAAAAGTAAAATGAAAAGTTAGATGAACAATCTTGTCAATTTTACTGATTAAATATCTTTCAGCATGGTTAAAAATAACCAATTTTTCATCGTAGTTATTAGTTTACAACTGCAATTAAGTTTTAACTTACACTAAAAGCATTAATGTACTTAAGAGCTCATTTCCAAACATCAATTCACATTCAAATCTATTTTGACCAACCTTCCACTGAATTGCATTGCTTAGTTTAAATGATACAATACAAATGGGTGGCTGAGATGTTTATTTTGTTATGTTACAGTGTGCAAGTGGCTCAAAGAAACATATGGTCCGCTAATCAGCATTCTAAAATAATTTATTATTTTGATAAATAATAGTAAGTGAAATACATAGTCAGATTAGAAATGTTCTTTAAATAATACGATCTATTTATTACACATATTTAAAATCCTGAACCACTAAAAGAAAATAAAACACTCACATAACAGTCATCTTCCAGCATCTTGGATTATGTTGCAGTATTAGAGTTCTGCTGAGGAGTGAGCCTATTTATGCACAACAGTCACAAATAGGCTTGCTACATTTCCAGTTATTCGGTGTTTGCAGAAGGTAGACCTATTTAATACTGGTGGGCGGTGCCTGTGTTTACAATTCAGCACTGCCTACTTAATGTCCTAATAATACTACGCAATTATAACAAATGAAACCAAGTGGAGATTATTATCATATGCACAAGTACGGTGAGGTGCAGGTACAATGAAAATCGTAGCAGCATCACAGGCACATAGACTCCTACAGCACACAAAAACAAAATTTTACATAAATAATACAAGACAGTGAAAAGAAAGAGACTACAAAAACAAGACATTAGTGCAAAAAAACATTAGAAATCAAGTTACCGGATTGTGGTTCGTTGTATTTTCATGGTGAGATTTTACGAGATAATCTCACCATGACTACAAAAACTGTACACATACGCTTTCAAAGAACAAACATTACCAGAAACATTAGCAGAATCAACAATTACACTCATACCTAAAAACAATAAAGATCTAGAAGACCCTGGCTCATATAGAGCCATTACACTGTTAAACACAGATCAGAAAATACTAGCGAAAACTCTAGCAAGAAGATTGAGTAAATATGTTAGTAAATTAATAAATGCGGATCAAACGGGGTTTATACCCAAGAGTTACTCATTCAATAATTTGAGACGTCTGATTAATATAATGCACTCATACAAAATTGAAGAGCAAGACCTATCAATTATTTAATTGGACGCAGAAAAAGCATTCGACCAAGTGGAATGGGAGTACCTGTTCAAAGTATTGCAAACATTTCAAATAGGAGAGAACTTTATTTCATGGGTTAAATTATTATATGACAAGCCAACTATCAGAATATTAACGGATAATATACTGTCTCCGACATTTCAACTATCCAGGGGCAATAGACAGGGATGTGCATTATCACCCCTGCTATTTGCTCGTGTGATAGAACCCTTAGCAGAAAGCTTAAGAATGCATCCGAATATCCATGGTTATAATACAAAATATTCAAATAATAAATTATCACTATAGGCATACGATGTACCATTATATATTACATAATTGCAAACCAGCATACCAAACATACTAAATCTAATAGAGGAATTCGGATCCTTTCCAGGATATAGAATAAATTGTAATAAAAGTGAAATTGTGACAATAAAACCTCAACATTCGACAAACCTTTTAAAATTTCCCTTTAGAATTGCTTCAGAAAAATTTAAATTTGGGTATCGAAATTACTAGAAAATATAAATCTTTATTCAACGGAAACTATATGCCCTTACTTACTAAATTAAATGTCTTGATTAACTTTTGGAAAACATTTCTGATGTCTTAATAGGCAGAATAAATGCCATTAAATTATTTTTTTACCACAAATGTTATATTTATTTCAATCAATACCAATATACACCTAAAAAGGTTAAAAAAAAAACTTGATTCTGATATCACAAATTTTATATGGGACTATAAGACTTGTATAAACCCTAAGAATTAACACTGACACTCCCCAATTTTTGGTACTATTACTGGGCAGTAAATATCAAAAATGTAATTCACCCGTTGGACAATTCAGCCCAACGGGTAGATTGGATAGTCATGGAGAAAGAAGATTGTTCGCCTTTTAATATTAGGAGCGATCCTTCTCTCACCGATAAAATTGAATAATACAATATACAAGAAAAACCCAATTATTCATAGTACAATCAGAATTTGGAAACAAATAAAATTAACTCTCAAATTAAGAAACTTACTGCTTCTTTCTCCTATAGTTAATAATCCGTCATTTAAACCATCCATTATTGATAAAACATTCACCCATTGGGAAAGAATAGGAAATAAAATGCTTGGAGACATGTATGAAACATGAATTTTTTAATCATTCCAACAACTACAACTCAAATATAACCTGAAAAGTAATCAATATTTTAAATACCTTCAAATCCATGACTATTTGAAAAAATAAACACAAGAGTACCAAAATCTGATTCCAGGTCTATCAGATGAAGCTATGAACAGAAAGGCGGATTCAACTAATTTAATATCATACTTGTATAATATCATTCTAAATATAGAAATACCATCATCCGACACAATTAGAAGAGTTTGGGAACAAGAATTATCCATAAAAATCTCGAAAGAGAAATGGGATAAATACTTGCTATTTGTGCATAAATGCTTGATCAATGTAAGACATATCTTAATTCAATTCAAAATTTGACATAGATTATATTACTCAAAAACTAAACTGAACAAAATTTTTCCAAATGTCTCTCCCATCTGTGATAAATACTTAACTAGAGAGGCAACCATAGCACACTCTGTCTTTTGCATAAAACTCCAAAAATGTTGGAATGAAATTTTTGAGATTTTTACAAAGTTATTTAAAATAAAACTGAAACACAATGCAGAACTGATTATCTTTGGAACAATGGAAGTCGGCTTTGAGCTGACTTCGTTCCAAAAGAGTTTCCTTAACTATGGCTTAATAACGGCAAAAAAACATTCTGGAAAAATACACCCACACCAATGCTTAAAATGTGGATTTTAAATATGCCTGAAACGTTACACCTCAAAGACATGAGATTTGCCCTAGCAGGCAAATCTGACCAATTCTTAAAGGTTTGGTCTCCCTTTATCGACTTATTACAAGCATATGGTGCAACATAACTCTGGAAATAAACTGTTTCAGAACCGGGTGAGGGGTGTGTAAAGATATGAAGCAGGTACATCCCTTTTATTTTATTCTCTTTATATTTTCTTTTTTTTCCTTTTCTCTTTCTTGTGCTTTACATCTTGATGGGCTCTCTCTTTCTACTTATTCATGAACTATTAATATCACTGTCTTATCTAACTTGCTCTCTCTTTTTCTTGCTTCTGTTACTTTTCTATTATTACATTTTAAAATAATAAGTTGTGCGTGAAATGTATTATGTTATTCTTGGTTTGTACCACTGTACATTATTTCTAATAAAAATATTTAAAAAAATAAAAAAATAAAAAATAAAATAAAAATAAACTAAACTAAGTAATTTGGGTGGGAAGGGATGAGTTAACCAGTGAGATGAGGAGGGAATGGTCTCTGCAGAAAGTGAAAGAGGTGTAGATGGGAAGATGTAACTAGTTGTGGGATCCCGTAGGAGGTGGCAAAAATGTCAGTGGATTATGTGCTGTATGCGATGGCTGATGGGGTGAAAGGTGAGGGTAAGAGGGACATTCTCCCTGTTGCAACTGGGGGGAGGGGAAGCATGAGTGTAGCTGCGGAGAACCAAGGAGACACATATGAGGACCTCATCTATCATAGAAGAGGGGAACCTCCATTCCCTAACGAAAGAGGACATCTCGGATGTCTTGGACGCAGATGCAGAATAGACAGAGTAATTGGAAGTAGGGGATAGAGTCTTTGCAGGAGGCAGGGTGCGAAGAAGTGTAGTCTAGATAGTTGTGGGAGTCAGTAGGTTTATAATAGACACCAGTCGGTCTATCTCCTGTTATGGAGACAGTGAAAGCAGGTAATATGAGGGTCTTGTGTTCAGATTTGTGCTTATGTAGACCTGATTGATGTAGTGTATTCAAAGAAGGTGAGTATGAATTATGCAACCATTGTATAATTATTGGGATGATCTGATGAAATGCTTAAAATAATTATGTCCGGATGGTGCTCAGACTGAGTGTCCGGTGAGATGAGTAGAAGAGAATAAAGTAATGGAAAGTGGACTGTAAAAAAAAGTAAAATGCGTTAACAGCCAAAACCACAGGATGTGGTTGCCAGAGTCGGGTCTACATAACAGTCGGAGTCATCTACCACTTGAAATGTGGCCAATCGCTTTTGCTTTTAAAGTCAAACTTGGCGTCATTATAATGTACCCACAGAAATAAATGGAAAGAAATTGCTGTCCACATAACAGGAAGTATAATTCTTTTTGATTTAAACCAGTTAATTTAAATGTGCCTAATTATTTTTAAGATGTATTCAGGTTTTAATTTTAATCTAGAAATGTTTTTTTTAAAGGCCTTCACAGACATTTAGTCACTGCGACAGCTTTAACAATGAGATAGCATGGCCCAGTGCCTTATGGCTGTTTAAACTATTCTGGAAATAATCCTGTCCACTTGCACTTAGAAAAATTCTGCACCATTCTGAACCTTCCCAATCACCTGGTCTCCCAACAAAATACATCTCTGTTAGTCTGAAACATTCAAAACCAACCAACAAATCTCACAGCAGATCAACATATAAAAATAATTACAAATGAAGTAATACAGCACAGTGGTGCAGCTGGTAGAACTGCCCCCGCATGGTGACAGAGACACGTGTTCAATCCTGAGCTCGGGTGCTGCTTGCGTGGAGTTTGCATGTTCTCCCTGTGACTGTGTGGGTTTCAGAGAACATAGAACATGTTCTGCGAGAACATAGAACAGTACAGCATAAGAATGGGCCCTTCGGCACACAATACTTGTTCCGAACATGATGCCAAGTTGAATTGATCTCTTCCGAATGCTCTGGTTTCCTCCCACATCCCAAAGACGTGTGGGTGTGTAGGATAATCTGCCTCTGTAAATTGCTCCTGGTATGTAGGGACTGGAGATGGGATAACGTTGAACTAGTGTGAATGAGTGATCGATGATTGGCGTGGACTCGGTGGGCTGAAGAGCCTGTTTCCATGCTGCATCTCTAAATACACACTCAAACACATTAAAACAAATAATACATTTTCAAGAATAGAGCATGGAAACAGGCCGTTTGGTCCATACTAATCATTGATCACCCATTCACACTTGTTCTATGTTATCCCACTTTCCTACTCACTAGAGATCATTTTTAAGTTAGCCAATTAATCTACAAACCCTCATGTGTTTGGGGTGTGTCAGGAAATTGGGCACCTGGAGGAAACACACACGGTTACAGGGAGAAGGTGCAAAACTCCACACAAACACCCAAGGTCAGGATTGATCCTGCATCTCTGACACTATGAGGCAGCAGCTCTAGATTAATCCTGGTCCTTGGCAGCCAAATTTAGAGTCATATATTGTGGAATCAGGCTCTTCAGCCCAACTTACCCATGCCGACCAACAAGACCCATTTACATTAGTCCCAGAATGATCCCAGGAATTAGTAGGTGAAGAGAATTAATATGTGAAGAGAAAAAGGTTAGTTAAGACAAATGTAGCTCCCTTGCAGTCAGAAACTGGTGAATTGATCATGGGGAACAAGGACATGGCAGACCAATTGAATAATTACTTTGGTTCTGTCTTCACAAAGGAAGACATAAATAATCTGCCAGAAATAGCAGGGGACCGGGGGTCAAATGAGATGGAGGAACTGAGTGAAATCCAGGTTAGCCAGGAAGTGGTGTTAGGTAAATTTAATGGATTAAAGGCCAATAAATCCCCAGGGCCAGATAGGCTGCATCCCAGAGCACTTAAGGAAGTATCCCCAGAAATAGTGGATGCATTAGTGATCATTTTTCAAAACTCTTTAGATTCTGGAGTAATTCCTGAGGATTGGAGGGTATCTCATGTAACCCCACTTTTTAAAAAGGGAGCGAGAGAGAAAACGGGGAATTACAGACCAATTAGTCTAACATCGGTAGTGGGGAAAATGCTAGTCAGTTATTAAAGATGGGATAGCAGCACATTTGGAAAGCGGTGAAATCATTGGACAAAGTCAGCATGGATTTATGAAAGGTAAATCATGTCTGATGAATCTTATAGAATTTTTTGAGGATGTAACTAGTAGAGTGGATAAGGGAGGCCCTGTGGATATGTTATATCTGGACTTTCAGAAGGCTTTCGACAAGGTCCCACATAAGTGATTAGTATACAAACTTAAAGCACATGGTATTGGGGGTTCTGTGGATAGAGAACTGGCTGGCAGACAGGAAGCAAGGAGTAGGAGTAAACGGGTCATTTTCAGAATGGCAGGCAGTGACTAGTGGGGAACCGCAAGGCTCAGTGCTGGGACCCAAGCTATTTACAATATATATTAATGATCTGGATGAGGGAATTGAATGCAACATCTCCAAGTTTGCAGATAACACAAAGCTGGGGGGCAGTGTTAGCTGTGAGGAGGATGCTAGGAGGCTGCAAGGTGACTTGGATCGGTTGGGTGAGTGGGAAAATGCATGGCAGATGCAGTATAATGTGGATAAATGTGAGGTTATCCACTTTGGCGGCAAAAACAGGAGGGTAGATTATTATCTGAATCGTGGCCGATTAGGAAAAGGGGAGATGCAACGAGACCTGGGTGTCATGGTACACCAGTCATTGAAAGTAGGCATGCAGGTGCAGCAGGCTGTGAAGAAAGCGAAAGGTATGTTGGCATTCATAGCAAAAGGATTTGAGTACAAGAGCAGGGAGGTTCTACTGCAGTTGTACAGGGTCTTGGTGAGGCCACACTTGGAGTATTGTGTACAGTTTTGGTCTCCTAATCTGAGGAAAGACATTCTTGCCATAGAGGGAGTACAGATAAGGTTCACCAGACTGATTCCTGAGATGGCAGGACTTCCATATGAAGAAAGACTGGATAGACTCGGCTTGTACTCGCTGGAATTTAGGAGATTGAGGGGGAATCTTACAGAGGCTTACAAATTTCTTAAGGGGTTGGACAGGCTAGATGCAGGAAGATCGTTCCCAATGTTGGGGAACTCCAGAACAAGGGGTCACAGTTTAAGGATAAGGGGGAAGTCTTTTAGGACCGAGATGAGAAGATCTTTTTTCACACAGAGAGTGGTGAGTCTGTGGAATTCTCTGTCACAGAAGGTAGTTGAGGCCAGTTCATTGGCCTCAACTATATTTAAGAGGGAGCTAGATGTGGCCCTTATGGCTAAAGGGATCAGGGGATATGGAGAGAAGGCAGGTACAGGATACCGAGTTGGATGATCAGCCATGATCATATTGAATGGCGGTGCAGGCTCGAAGGGCCGAATGGCCTATTCCTGAACCTATTTTCTATAATTCTATGATTCTATAACCTATGATGAGCACTTGTCGGCACTGGGCCTGTACTCGATGGAGTTTAGAAGAATGAGGGGGGACCTCATTGAAACGTACAGAATAGTGAAAGGTTTGGATAGAGTGGATGTGGAGAGGATGTTTCCACTAGTGGGGGAGTCTAGAGCAAGAGGTCATAGCCTCAGAATTAAAGGACGTTCTATTAGGAAGGAAATTAGAAGAAATTTCTTTAATCAGAGGGTGGTGAATCTGTGGAATTCTTCGCCACAGAAAGCTATGGAGCTGTCAGCGGATATTTTTAAGGCAGAGATAGATAGATTCTTGATTAGTACAGGTGTAAGAGGTTATGGGGAGAAGGCAGGAGAATGGAGTTAGGAAGGAAAAATGGATCAGCCATCACTGAATGATGGAGTAGACTTGATGGGCCGAATGGCCGATAATTCCTTGTTTCAATCTCACCATACTTTACATTGATGGTGACTTTTTTGAATACACTGCTGAGGTTCTCCCTCAGTTGTTGCTCCATACTTTGTAGCTCCATGACTCCATTTTAATCTGCCTATTCAGAAATCTTGGAAACGTTCAGCAAGTCAAGCAACATCAGTGAAAAGAGAAGCAGTTAACAGCTTGAGGACTCTGCTTCAGAACTGCTGCCCGATTGGCTGCGTGTTTCGATCAATTTCAGTTTTTGTTTCAGATTTCAAGCATTTACAGTTATTGATTTGCACTGCAAAATATTTTTTTTAGTTATGAATTGTGTAAGTTTATTTTTAATTAAAAGATAAGAGAATAAATAGTTTTAAGCTGCTAGTGTAACTTCAGTTATGTAAAGATAGTGATACACTCCAAGTGCTTATTTTAATTTATTTTTCGATTGTTTTCCTTTAAATAAAATGTTCCATTTTAATTAATAATTTCATCACCAATTTTATAACAAAATGCGTGGATGAATGTATACCTACAAAAACATTCCAATTCTTCTCCAACCAAAAGTCCTGGATGAACTAGGAGATTTGTAATCAGCTGAAAGCTGAATCTATGGTGTTTAGTCCAGGTGCAATCTTCTGAAGGCCATAGTGAGTCTGAAGAGCCAATTCAAGACTAAATTGAAGTCACAGAGAGACACTTGACAGCTGTGGCAGGATTTGCACAGTATTACTACTGGGCAGCATAAGTGGCAGCAGTGCATCACTTCCAGGAGAGCTCAGTGCCATTTGCTCAAACTTTAAAATGGAGACCAATTACATATCTACACAATTACTCATAGCTCCGGATGATTATTGCAAACAAATAAAAATTGGAGGAACAGCCTGTATAACTTGTTATCACCTGTCCCACAGCCAACAATTGACCATTGTGGATGCCACCTTTCCTTGATCATCGTTGCTTTTTGCATATCTTTCATTAATTTGTCCTATGTACCTATTGCGTCACTCGGTTCCCTTTCACCTGACTCTGAAGAAGTCTCAAACCGAAACGTCACCTATTCCTTTTTCCCCAGAGATGTTGTTTGACCCGCTGAATGACTCCAGCTTGTTGTGTCTATCTTCGGTTTAAAC
Organism: Raja brachyura; assembly: GCA_963514005.1. The sequence continues at coordinate 23,760,389 of OY740784.1, read as the reverse complement.
CAGCATCTGCAGTTCCTTCCTATACATCCCTCATAGATATTTTTTGTTTCAGGCTTTGTGGGGGAAATCTGTGATATTAAGCCATCTTCAGTGTCACTGGCAACAATGTTGATGAATACTCCACCCTCATCCTCTACATCCTCCTTATATGTTCTCTTCATCCAAAGATGATTAAGGTGCATTTTCATCTTGTCATAATACACACTCTCTCCCCTGCATCATTGTGTTGTACATCCCCTTGTTCTGTACCTGCCTGTTCCGTACCTCTCTCCTGATCCCTTTGCTGTTACCACCTTGTTCAGCATCTTTCGCATTTGATTCTCCCCTCATTACATATAAACTGACCAGTAATCCCCAAATGTCAGGGTGTCAAACTGGTTTTAACCCCAGTTAAAAAACTAGTAATTTTAATCCAGCGCATGCAGTAGAAGTTACCTGGGGAGGGGGTGGGAAAGGTGGGAAGGGATGAGTTAACCAGGGAGTTGCAGAGGGACCGGTCTCTGTGGAATCCCGTAGGAGGTGGCAAAAATGTCGGAGTATTATATGCAGTATGAAACGGTTAATGGGGTGAAAGGTGAGGACTTGAGTCTTTTAGTAATCCTCTGGATCCCACAAGAGATATTATTTCAATTTTCAGGTAAGTTATCTGGGCTGATGCTGAAGTTGACCACAACCATTAAGTCTGAGTGGCTATTACCTCCAGTGTCATAAATAATTGGTCAGACCACACTCCATCTGGAGAGCATGAAAACCAGGCCGCAGAAGGCTGGAGATGTGAACTTAAGAGAATGGGGTGCAACACTCAACTAAATGTCGGGAGGGAGTACTGGGTCAGCCCATTGCGGACGATACCACAGGTCACGCTGCCTCAGAAAAGCAGCCAACATAATCAAGGACCAATTACACCCTTATCATATCCTCTTCTCCCCTTTGCTGTCAAAAACATACAAAAGCTTGAAAACAAACCACCAAATTCAGGAACAGCTACTTCCCCAGTGTTATCAGACTGATAAGTGGTTGCCCCAGAAGATAATGGTGTAGTACTGATCTATAAAATTACCTCATTGCAACCTTTCAACTTCTTAAGGGCCTGTCACACTAGCGCGCGATTAGACGCGATAAGCGCGACAAATTCGGACGCGGGGGTCGCGTGGGGGTCAGGCGATCCCGGTGCGAGTCAAGGGCCTGTCACACTAGCGCGCGATTACACGCGCGACGTCCGAAGGAAGGACGTTATTTTTTTATCACGTGACGATGCGCATGAGCATGCGCGTTGCACGACGTCGGGCAGTGACGTCATCACGCAACGCCACGCTGAAGACGCACAACGTCAAAAGGACATCAGGTTCCGCGCGACAGGATTTTGCCGCGCGTAATTTTTAAGCAGTGTCGGTTTTTGGACACTACGCGCGATGTCGACACCAGCTCCACACGAGTCCGCGGAACTCCACCAGACTCCGGCGATCGCAGTGGGACAGGGTCACGCGAGGCCGGACGACTAAAGCGACCACGGTAGGTCGCGCTTATCGCGTCTAATCGCGCGCTAGTGTGACAGGCCCTTTACTTGCACTTTCTCTGTAGCTGTAATGCTATATTCTGCAGTCTAGTATTTTCCCTTTGCACAATCTATTGTACTTGTATATGACTTGATTTGTTCACATATAGTATGATTTGACTGGATAGCATGCAAATAAGTTTTCTCTCTGTATGTCATGATAACAAACCACTGCCAACGCCGTTATGAAAGAAACATCACCAATGTCACAAAGCTCATGGGAAAAGGCTCCATTTTCTTGACTTCTCTTGACTTTTCTTGACTACAATCTACACATCCAGATGGTGTCTTCATTGTTGCTGGGGATTTTAACCAGGCCAACATGAAGTCTGTTCTCCCACATTACTACCAGCATGTAGACTTTGCAACCAGGGGAATCAATACACTGGACCTAGCCTACACCAACATCAAGAAGGCATTCAAGGCAGTCCCCCGCCCCCACCTTGGCTCCTCAGACCATATCTCTGTGATGCTAATTCCTGCATACAGGCCCCTGCTGACCCGAGAAAAACCTACTGTGAAGCAGGTTAGGGTCTGGCCAGAGGGATCTATGGCAACACTACAGGACCGTTTTGAATGCACGGACTGGGACATGTTCAAGAAGGCTGCAACTGTCAGCCAACACATCAACCTAGAGGAGTATGCTGCGTCCGTGTCTGCTTACATGGAGAAGTGCATTGAGGATGTCTGTGTCACCAAGACCATCACTGTACGGGCCAACCAGAAACCCTGGATGACCACAGAGGTACGTGGAATGCTGAGAGCACGTAATGCCGCGTTTAAATCCGGCGACGTGGTGGCACTCAGATCCGCAAGAGCCAACCTGAACCGAGTCGTCAGGCTGGCCAAGCGTGCCCATGGTCAGAAAATCCAGAGCTTCTTCCATGACCCCAAGAACACCAAGCGCATGTGGCAGGGAATCAAATCAATCACGGACTATAAGACTGCTTCACCACCCTGTGATGACAACATTGAGTTCCTCAATAAACTCAACAACTATTTTGGTCGGTTCGAGGCACTAAATAACACACCTGCAAGCAAAGGTATTCCTCATTGTGAGGAAAAGGCACTCAGTCTTGACATAGTGGATGTTCGGAGGTCCCTAAAAGGAGTGAACGCGCGAAAGGCGGCAGGCCCTGATAACATACCAGGGCGGGTGCTCAGGGAATGTGCTGATCAGCTGGCACATGTCCTTACGGACATATTTAACACCTCGCTGAACCAGGCGGTCGTCCCATTATGTTTCAAGACTGCCACCATCATACCTGTGCCAAAAAAATCCAACATACAATGTCTCAATGACTACCGCCCTGTAGCACTCACCCCCATAATGATGAAGTGCTTCGAGAGGCTGGTCAGGGACCACATCACCTCCAGACTCCCCTCCACACTCGACCCATACCAGTTTGCTTACAGGCCAAACCGCTCCACAGAGGACGCTATATCCTCCGTGCTCCATCTGAGCCTGGAACATTTAGAGGAGAAAAACACCTATGTGCGAATGCTGTTCGTGGATTTCAGTTCAGCATTCAACACCATTATCCCCCAGCACCTGATAAGCAAACTGGTTCCATTGGGCCTCGGCACCCCCATGTGTAACTGGCTACTGGACTTCCTCACTGACAGACCTCAGTCTGTGAGGGTTGGAAATAACACCTCCAATACCATCTCTCTAAGCACCGGCTCCCCTCAGGGCTGCGTCCTGAGTCCACTGCTGTTCACCCTGATGACACGACTGTTGTGCCAGGTTTAGTACAAACCACATCATGAAGTACGCAGATGACACAACAGTGGTGGGCCTCATCAGGGACGACAATGAGCTGGCTTACAGGGAGGAGGTGAAACAACTGGTGGACTGGTGCAATACGAACAACCTGATCCTGAATGTCGAGAAAACAAAGGAGATTATCGTCGACTTCAGGAAAACCGGGCACAGTCCCACACCACTTCACATCAATGACAGCGATGTGCAGGTGGTCAGTAGCACAAAGTTCCTGGGGGTGCAGGTCACTAACAGTCTGACCTGGTCGACTAACATCTCATCAACTGTTAAGAGAGCGCAGCAGCGGTTGCACTTTCTGCGCAGGATGAGAAGAGCTCATCTCCCCCATCCCATCCTCACTACTTTCTACAGGGGCACCATAGAGAGTATTCTGACCAGCTGTATCTCTGTCTGGTTTGGGGACTGTAGAGCCTCCGACTGGAAGTCTGTGCAGAGAGTGGTGAGGACAGCGGAAAAAATCATCGGGACCTCTCTCCCCTCAATCGGGGATATTGCGACCAAACGCTGTGTGTCTAAGGCCAGCAGTATCATAAAGGACCCCACACATCTCCATCACGGACTGTTCACTCTGCTGCCCTCGGGAAAAAGATACCGCAGCATGAGGAGCAGAACATCAAGGTTCCGCAACAGCTTCTTCCCACGAGCCATCAGACTCCTGAATGCCATGTAATGGGCTGCCACTATTGTCTATTTACCCTTTTCATACATACCTATCCTTCGGTTAATTTATTGTGTTGCACAGGGAGCCAAATGCAACGTAATTTCGTTTGGAACTGCATATATCAATGTATTTCTAAATGACAATAAAGTTTGTTTGACTTTGACTTTTGACTTTGAAAAGAATGCTCAGGGCGGGACAGCCACATCAGATGGTTACCTCCACTTAGCAGCCTGTGGCTGCTGTATTGTGTTTGCACAGAGAACACTTTGATCTCCTTGTTTCAGGCCTGATATTAAAAATACTGACAAACCATGTTGACATAATTGGAGCCCGACCATAGAGTTGTGGAGTCCATGCAGCACAGAATTAGTCCCTTCAGCCCAACCCATCCATGCCAACAAATTCATCCATTATTGTTTCTTTCCATTTATCCCTGTTTGATCCAAATCAATCCAAACCTTGCCTATCCACATACCCATCCAAAATATATTTTACATGTTGTTACTGCACTTGCCTCAAACACTTCCTCGGGCAAATTAAAAATAAGTATACACGGTTTTTAAGTGGCAGCACTGCATGCATAATGAAAATGACTGGTTTAAGTTCCAGCAGTGATAAGGCAGTGGAGGAGATGGCACCCTATGGTTCAGGGCACTTTAAGACCCTGTGAGAATGTTAACGTGCAAATTGTATTTAATTAATTTTCTGGTCACTAACTTTGGTACAGCACACAATGGAGTTTCATGCAAAATAAAAATCCACTAACTTAGACATTCCGGCTTTAAGGAATCTCTATCATGGTTGCTCCCATTTAACAGCACAAGAACCTGCCTTGTGTACACAGTCAACAGCTGCCTGCAGAGTTTCTCAGCTGCCAACTCATTCCTAGCCTGTCTGGGAAATAGGTTGGTGTTGCTAACAAGCCTGTCGTGTGGCACACTGCACACAAACAGGCATTAGAGAGGAAAGGAAGAGAGGGGAGGGCCATTGTGACAGGGTAAGGTGTAATTTTTTACATTTTAAAAATAAACCTTATTTACAATAAAAAATACAAAAACCCCTTGTTTTTTTTTGCGGACCTCTTTATAACGATTTTCTACTTTATTGGACTGACCTTCCCTGCCCAGCTGGGCTGCCGACACCACCACGGCCCATGCAGCCTCTCTGACTGCTCCTGCCACTGCACCACCCCGGCCACTGCCAGCACCACCACTACCAGCACCACTGCCGCCCCGGCTGCTCCTACCATCACCATCACCACCCAAACAGAATTTGAGATGCCGTTCCTCCAGTTTGCATGTGGCTTCACTCTGGCATTGGAAGCGGCCCAGGACTGAAAGGTTAGTATGGGAATGGGAAGAAGAGTGAAAATAGTTAGCAAGCAAGATATCTGGTAGGCTTTAGCAGACCAGCACCAGTGTTCGCCAGATCAATTGCCAAGTCTATGCTTAGTCTCGCCAATGTAAAGAAGGTCACATTGGAAACACCAAATGCAGTAAATGAGGATAGAGCTGGAAGGACAGATAGGGCCTCTGGATGGATGTAAGGGAGAAAGTATAGAGACAGGTGGTACATCTCCTGCGATTGCTGGGGCAAAGTAGATGGGCAGGGCGTGGTTTAGCTGGAAAGGGGTGAGTGAACCAAGGAGTTGCTGAGGGAACAATCTCTGCAGAAGGTGGAACGGGTTGGGGATGGGAACCCACTTGCCATATTTTATCCTGTGCCCACCTCGCTTCCAGGTTTCTCCGCCCCCCCCACCACAATCAGTCTGAAGAAGGGTCCATAACGTAACCCAAAACATCACTTAGCTCTGTTCTTTGGAGATGTTGCCTGACCCACTGAGTTATTCCAGCACTTTAATCCGTTTTTGTAAACCAGAGTGTACAGTTCCGTGGTTCTCTGTGATATATATTCCATTTCTGTGACTGAATGGTCCAAAATTCCTCCGGCTTTCATGAATGCATTCAACAAGTAACTTATTCCATTTTAGGATGAGGAAAGACGTTATGCAGACAGGCAAGCTTTGCTCTGCCTTAGTATGGATCAGGGCAGGGAAGGATTGTTGCCAGAAACACATACCTGAATGTCACAGCAACTTGTTAAAGCTGTAAAAATTATTCCAAGCTCAGGTTTTCTGGTTTAGAGTGGGAGCAGCTGTAATCCACTGTGACATGTTAATGTTTATGGAACAGGACCTGATAGCTTAATTTAAATTTAGAGATACTGCAGGGAAACGGGCCCTTCAGCCCACCGAGTCCACGTCGACCAACGCTATACGCTATCTATACGCTAGTTCTATCCTACACATTAGGGACAATTTACAGAAACCAATTAACCTACAAACCTGCACGTCTTTGGTATGTAGGAGGAGATTGGAGCTCCCAGATAAAACACATGAGGTTACGGGTAGAACGTACAAACTCCAGACAGACAGCACCATAGTAAGGTTAGAACCTGGGCTCTGGCATTGTTATTGGCCTGTCTAACTTAGACGACTTCTTAGGCGACTGCAGGAGACTATGCGGTCGCCACATGTTTGCGGGTGGTTGCCGGGTAGTCACCTACATGGTCGTGAGCAGCTCCCACATTCTGGAAACTAGTCACGGTCTCATTATGGTCACCACAACCTTTTCAACATGTTGAAAAATTAGCGGCGACCAGAATTAAGCCGCCATGGAGAGTAGCAAGAATTCTCGTGCTGTAGGTGCAGTGGTAGTGGGTTGCCAGGAGGTCGAAGGTTGTCGTAGGTTGTAGCTGGTGCTGACTGGTGAATTTCATTGGCACAATGGGAAAAAAAATGCATAGAGTTTTCAGAACCAAGGATATCCAACCGGTGATGTTAATATCCGCCGAGTTCCACAGCCGTGTATCTCCGGCTTCGTAAAAGTTGTCTCCACTCCTTCTCCCCCCCCTCTTTTAAAGGACTTTCGTGACCCTTCCCGTACAATGTGCTTTCACCATCTTAATTACAGCGCCAAGCTTCCTGTTCATCGCGTGTGTGTCTATATCACATTGGCTTTGCACTGTGAATTTCACTCAGACAGCGCTCCCCCCGCTTGCCCTGTCCCCCGCCTGCATAACGGGCTGGTGAAGGAAGTGATGTGTGTGTGTTCCACTCCGACAGTCGCCGTTCCAGTCGCCAGTTTTTCAGGCAACTTCTGGCAACTTGACAGTCGCCGGCGGTTGCCTGAAAAATCATCTAAGTGGGACAGGCCCATAAGGCTGCAACTGACGAATTACTTTATTAATATATATGCAGAAAAACCAAACATGGATGAAATTTATTGGAAAATATAGTGCACGGTAAGAAAAATAATTACTTCATGCATGACAATCAATTGGTTATGTATATCTAATCTTAGAGTCACAGTTAAATAGCATGGGAAACAAGCCGTTGAGTCCAACTTAACCATGCCAACCAAAATATCCCATCTACACTAGTTCCACCTGCCTGTTTTAGGCCCATATATATTTTTGATAACTATCTTCACTATGTATGATACCATCCACTTTAGCATAATCTGCAAATTTTCTCATCATTCCTTCTACATTCTCATTCCAATCATTGATATAAACCCCAATCTGCAATGGGCCCAGCTTGCCAAGGGCCTTAAAGTAGTTGCAATTTGTTTTTATTAATTTAATGAAAAACAGAATGTAAAATTTTATACCACCTACCCCAGATAAATAGGAAATAAGCCAAACCAAGTCATACTCTTCATCTTCCGCTTGGGTAACTCAACCGAACAGTATGAAAATTGAGTTCTCCAATTTTAGGTAACTTCTACAAACACCTCTTCCCCCTCCCCCTTCCTCCTGCAACACTCCCCTCCCGCTCCTCCTCCTTCCCCACTGCTTCCCCCTGAACCCTGGCTGGCTTTGCACCAGTTTTTCCCCCCACCCCTTCTACTAAAGGACCATTAACTAGCTTCACAGGTTGCAACCATGTAACCCTGTTGGGATCACATCTGTTTCTATATCTAACCTTTGACCAACAATCTGTCTATCAGGTAACCCCCACACCTGAGGTCATCTGTTCCCGACTTCTCGCCTCCAGTTCTTTTTACTGCTCCCCTACTACAATCAGTCTGAAGAATGGTCCCGACCCAAAACGTCACCCACCCATTTTCCCCAGAGATGCTGCCTGGCCCGCTGAGTTACCCTAGCATTTTGTGTCTATCTTTGGTACAGACTAGCATCTGCAGTTCCTTGTTATTACAAAAGATCTTATAAATAAAGTGAGCTCTGGTCAGGTCACACCTTCAGGAGAGCATCCTGTCCTGAACATTGTGAAATAAAAATGCCATATACTGGAGATTGTGTGCAGAAATGCTATAAAGTTGATCCTTTATGTCAGGAATGAATAAGATTTGAGAATGTGCATTTGACTGGGCGGCAGCAGTAGAGCTGCTGCCTTACAGCATCAGGGACCCGAGTTTGATTCTAACCCGAGTTCGGTGCTGTACAGAGTTTGTACGTTCTTCCCCTTTCCTTCCACGCTCCAAAGACATACAGGTTTGTGAGCTAATTGGCTTGGTTATTGTATATTGTCGCTAGTGTGCGTAGTATGGCATTAATGTGCGGGGATCGCTGATTAGTGCAGATTCGGTGGGCCGAAGGGTAGTTTCTGCACTGTATCTCTGAAGTAGACTAAACAAAACTAAAAGACTCACTAAGATTTTAAATTCCAAGTAATGCTACCCTGTATTATGTAATCTCTCATTTTGAGTTTTCAACCTTGAATAAACTTCACTTAAAATACCAAAGAAATTTGTTCCACGTGATTTCTCTTTCAACTTATTACCCATGTTCACTTTTTTAAGCCCTCTAGTTTAACTTAGTACATTATTCATACCCAGCCAAAAATAACTGGGCTGGTATCCACTTTTCCAGACATGCCACTGGAAGGGCCCATCTCCTTTGAGGAATTATCATCACTGATTTCCATCAACTGCTGCAGTGTGCATGAAGACAGGAATACTGATTTAGTATTGGCATGGTTAGAACGATGCAACACATCATATTTAAGTTGATTATATTTCACTCAAGCCAGTCAAAGTGATGAAGTATTGTATGATATGAGAGGTTCTGATATTAATTGAGTCACTGTGAATTCCCTGCCTCCCAATCTGCAAATGCCAGGAATGCCAGCATTTTCCAGATATTTTCTTCCTGCTATTTGTAAGATTGGAAATCTATGGAGGCGCAGTCTCTATATTGCTGATGCGTTTTGATCCCCCTCCTGCCATCAGGGAAAGAACAAAGCAATGAATATGCGTTGTAACATATGTTCTTCTGATAATTCCAAAGTATCTGGTGAAGGCAACACATTTCAGAATGATAAAGGTAGATGGAGGTGTATACAATGGATGTATAGCTGATGATGTTAAGAAGTTTACAGAAAAAGGATGGATAGCAATGTATGATAGGTGGGTTTGATTTGAAATAGGAAAAGGGGAGAGGGAGGGGAGGGGAGAGGAGGGGGGGGAGAGGGGGGGAGAGGGGCCTTCATAACAAGAGGATTTCAGTATTGGAGTAAAGAGGTTCTTCTGCAGTTGTATAGGGCTCTGGTGAGACCACATCTGGAGTATTGTGTACAGTTTTGGTCTCCTAATTTGAGGAAGGACATTCTTGTGATTGAGGCAGTGTAGGTTCACGAGATTGAGTCCTGGGATGGCGGGACTGTCATGAGGAAAGATTGAAAAGACTAGGCTTGTATTCACTGGAGTTTAGAAGGATGAGGAGGGATCTTATAGAAACATATAAAATTATAAAAGGACTGGACAAGCTAGATGCAGGAAAAATGTTCCCAATGTTGGGCGAGTCCAGAACCACGGGCCTCAGTCTTAGAATAAAGGGGAGGTCTTTTAAGACTAAGGTGAGAAAAAACTTTTTCACCCAGAGAGTTGTGAATTTATGGAATTCCCTGCCACACAGGGCAGTGGTGACCAAATCACTGGATGGATTTAAGAGAGAGTTGGATAGAGCTCTAGGGGCTAGTGGAGTCAAGGGATATGGGGAGAAGGTAGGCACGGGTTATTGATAGCGGACGATCAGCCATTAGCACAATGAATGGTGGTGCTGGCTCGAAGGGCTGAATGGCCTCCTCCTGCACCTATTTTCTATGTTTCTTTGAATTAAAATAGTTACAAAGCCCCTGACAGGCATGCAAGATCTTTAGGTTCATACATGGTGGGTTGGGGGCGCTGCGAGTCGGCTGCCCTGCCAGCAGCATGTTCATTATTTCAATTTTTTTTTTGTTTTTTTTTTAAAGTATGGCCAGGTGTTTGCTTTAGTGTCTCTTGGTGTGTCTTGTGTGTGGAGGGAAATAAGGGGGAAACAGTTTTTTAGTTGCTTCCTCGACGGAGAGGCAACTTTTTCCATGTTGCTTCTCCGCCTCCCCTCTCGTCTGGCCATCCGCAGTGGTGACTACGGAGGATTAATGGCCCTGACCACAGATGACTAAAGGAGGAGGACTGACTGAACTTTATTGCCTTCCACCACAGTGGAGAATGCTGTGATGGATGTTTGTGTTGAATTCTATTGTGTGCTCTGTTTCTTTTTTCGATTGTGTCGCTGCATGGCAAATTCCTTTCACTGTACCTTAGTTCGTGCATGTTAGGCCATTCGGCCTATCAAGTCTACTCCACCATTTAATCATGGCTCAACCCCATTCTCCTGCCTTCACCCTTTAACCCCTGACACCTGTACAAAAGAAGAATCTATCTAACTCTGTCTTAAAAATATCCATGAACTGTCTCTGCAGCCTTCTGTGGCAATGAATTACACAGATTCACTACCCTCTGATTAAAGAAATTGCTCCTCGACTCCTCCCCGAAGGAACAATCTTTTATTCGGAGGCTATGACATCCTCTCCATATCCACTTTGAGCACCCCCCACCCCTCATCCTTCTAAACTCCAGCGAGTAGTGACCCAGCGCTGTCAAATGCTCATCATACGTTAACACACTCATTCCTGGGGTAATTTTCGCAAACCTCAGGACCCTCTCCAGTGCCAGTACATCCTTCCTCAGATATGGGGCCCAAAATTGCTCACAATACCTCAAATGACCAGCACCTTATAGAGCCTCAGAATTACACCCCTGGTTTTGTATTCTAGTCCTTCCACAAGTAATTTTGGAGCCCTCTACTCAAAACACATTTCCGAGTAATTATCTAGTTATTTTATCTTTGTGACTGTCAGTGGTGAATAGGTTAAATAAGCGTATTCCGTGTAAGCGTGCCTGATTGTACAATGATCCTTTTATGTTTGCAGCAGGAAAAGCTCAGTTACTAACAGCTTTTTTTATCATAAAATAAATATACCAGAAATGAACGCGATAGCAGAGCTCTAGTTAATTTCCTGTATTGACCTTCAGTAACATCGCGAATTGTTCACTCTTTTGGGCTTTTAATTAGTGTGTGTTTACCAACAAGATTAACCGACAGATGTTACCAAATGTTGGTCCTAAACCCTAAAAGTTTAAAAAGGTAGCATGCAATAATCCATCAATGCTTTATAGGAACATAGAAAAATAGGTGCAAGAGTAGGCCATTCAGCCTTTCAAGCCAGCACCGTCATTCAATATGATCATGGCTCTTCATCTAAAATCAGTACCATGTTCCTGCGTTTTCCCCATATCCCTTGATTCCTTATTAATTCAAATGAATTCTCAAAAATGTTCATAAAGGATAACGGTACATCAAAGAGCAGCAACCTTGTGGAGATATTGTTTGTAACATACAAATAATCATTTGATAATTTACCATCAGTCACAACTGGTTGACAGCAGTTCTGCACAAATTTAATTTCTTATTCTTTTTCCTTCATAAACTTTTCACATCAAAAATCTGATTCTAAGATTTGTCAATGCTTCAGCATGAAAATGATGTCCCTTTAAAATATCATCTCCCCAATAATAAATGCTCATCTTTAGCCAGTGTATGCTTTAGAAGAAACAGCATTTAAAAGTGGAGCATAATTGGACGAGAATGTATTTTAAAATCATACATTCTGTGTTCATTTTTATATTAGCTTTTTAAAATTATTTTTCTTAATTCACATTGAAAGCTGCGTAGAGCAGGAACATCCTCAACACTCCTTATTGTTGTAGCCAGCAATGTAAAATAGTCATAAGGCAATTATATCTTCCTGCCAACAAGAGCACTCTTGTGGCTCCGCCTGGAAGGGTTCAAAAGTATAGCAACAAGATTATGTAACACAGCTAACATTACAATTGTTGACATACCCTGGAGGTATTTACAATAGAAAAGGTTGACAGGAAATATTATGCAAATGGAGTAATTTGTTAAAGTTATAATTATATGAATATGTAGTGATCTTGAGATTATATGATAGGAATAAATAACATACAGCCTTGTAGATCAAGTGTTTAGGAATAGTTGAAGGAAAATGTCAATGAAATTTATGATAAAGAAATCACAGAAAAAAATTGGAGCACTATTTTTTTCCCCCAAGAGATACACTCTTCCTTTCCTGAAATTAGTTTCTATTTTTCCTCTTGTGCATCCCATCTTTCCTCACATCTCCTAAGAAAAGATGGAAAAGAGTGTCCATTTCAGGAGTTTGCTATCAGGCGTATGATACCCAATGGAGCCAGTGAAGTACAGAAAGAGCCTCAGTACTTGGAATGCCTGAAGAAAACTGATGTTGTTTTGCTTACCTTTCAATTGAATTTGAAAGATTTTGCTAAGATAAGTTTGATGTTATCTTTCAAATGTCTTGGGGTAACTGCTGCAGACTGTCCAGTACTCGGAAGCATAAAAAAAAAGCAGGAAGAGTGTATGGAAATGAGCAATAAAGAAATCATTGTACCATTGAATCTTTGCTGCCCAATAAACCGTAAGTGTCACACCAAGGGTTTTGACCGTCGTAAACCCTACAATACAAGCGACCAAAGGTTGTGCTGGCATTTTCAAGTTAATGGTGAATTTCTTCATCGATGTCTGTCTTTACTGAGATTGAGAGATGGCTCCTGAGAAATGAGATGGCTCGCTGTAAACCTTTAGTTTTAGAGAGCAGTGTTGTGTATCAGGGACATGTTGGCAGAGGACTTTTGTATTGTGGGTGTTGAATGGGTGCATCATATCATATGCTTCAGTGAAAGGTTTGATGATGAATTAAAGTTCAGTTTTCCAGTGCATGTTTGAAAGAACCATCTACATTCAGATAGGTTCTGTAGATGGCGTAGGTGTAGTTAGTTACTCTGAGATGAACAGTTACCCTATAGTTGTTAAAATAAGCTACACTCCCACAGGTTGGTTTTTGGCAAAGCAACTTTGCAGCAAAAAAGATTAGGAAAAGTGTTTAGGAAATGCTGGAACCATGTTTGACCTTCTTGGAGATTGGCACTTTTAGACTTGTTATTTAATATCATTGTTTGCATATCATAAAGTAAATGTTAGATGGAGATAAATTTCTATTTGCTGCCAAATCTGAGGAGCGTGCTTCATAGTCCCTCCCAGTCATATTAACTAGGCCACCGAAGGAATGCTGACTAGGTCATCCTTACCTGGGTGCATCTGCTTTATGGAAAATCCATGAAGTCAATAAGAAATGCATCCATTGCCACCATACCAACCTCCATGGAATTTTCCAACATGCAGTAATCAAAGGCACCATTGATAGAATTGTATGAACAACCCGAGGAAATCCAGAGGCAATGTTTAATGGATCCTTTGAATAACTCTGCTTGGGAGTTGTTGCATGGGGAGGTGGATGGAATGGCGCTGAACAACTTGTAGAGACATAAAGGTTATGAAAGGACATTTCGTACGATGCTGATTTACATCATGATCTGTCTGCTTTGCACGTCTGGAAAATATGACATGCCCTCATGAACGAGGTGCCTGATGCAATCCAATGCCACAAAACTAATACACAAAAAAAAACAGGAATATACCCAGCCTATCGCTAACTGTATTTGGAATACTGAAATAAATTACACATTTTTTAGCTTTAATTAATACAAAAATTCTTATCTTTTTACACAATCTTTAGTGAGTGATAGAGTTTTACTAAAGGTGGGATAGTGGCGCAGCAGTAGAGCTGCTGCCTTACTGCGCTAGAGACCCGGTTCTACCTAGGAAGGAACTACAGATGCTGATTAAAACCGAAGATAGACACAAAATGCTGGACAGGCAAGACAGGCGGGACAGGCAGCATCTCTGGAAAAAATGAATAGGTGTTGTTTTGGGTCGAGACCCTTCTTCAGACTGAATTCTATCCTGACTATGAGTGCTGTTTGTATGTAGTATGTACATTCCCCCAGTGACAGTGTGCATTTTCTCTGGAAGCTCCTGTTTCCTGCCACACTCCAAAGATTAATGGGTTTGTAGGTTAATTGACCAGTAAAAATTGTCCCTAGTGTGTTGAATAGTGCTAGTGTTCAGGGTGATCACTGGACGGTGCGATCTCGGTGGGCCAAGAGCCAGTTTCCGTGCTTTATCTCTAAAGTCTAAAGATTGATCAAACCCTAATAATGTATCTTGTTGCTCTTCCATTCAAGGAATCTTTTATAATCATCAAACACCCATACTAAAAAAAGCAACAAGACACACAACTACATAACAGTTAACATAAACATCCACCACAGCGGCTCCCCCACGTTCCTCACTGTAATGGAAGGCAATAAAGTCTAATTTCTTCACTCTTTATTCTCCCGTGGTCAGGACAGTCGAACCATCCGCAGTCGAAGCTCCCGCAGCTGGCGTTCGAAGCCCCCCCCCCCCCCCCCCCGTTGGGGCGATCGAAGCTCCTGCGATCGGGGCAGTATTTGAGGTATCACGCCGGGCACTTAAATGGACGCCTAATTGTGCTTTACAGTTCCCAATTGTTATGATAAATTATGTGTGTTTAAAAACCCTGGTCATTTGATGTATATTGCATTAATCTTTTGGAATATGTCAATGAGTGTTTGAGGAGCTGAATCTAATTAAATATCATATTATAGTGTTGCCAGAATAATAGTCCATTATTTCATATATACAGTCTAATACAGTTTATATTAAGGTAAGTTTCACCAAATTTTAAGATTGTTTAGTTACATAATTTCACAACGAGCTGAATAAGTCAGTTTTATTAGACGACAGATTTTACCTGAATACATGTTTTGTCTTAACAATTTGAGAACAGCGAGATTTTGATTTGGATTGTGAACTGGAGAGGCTGAGTTTGTAATTGGAACAGTGAAGTTGAGAGAAGATGTGCAAACGGAATATTACATTACAAAGCATTTAAACAGGTTAGATGGAAAGAAACTGTTTGTATTTGCAGGAAGCTAAATAAATAGAGGACAGAAAATGAAGATGATTGCCAGAGGAGGAAACCCACTCAAGATAAAAAACTATAGACACTAGGAACAGCAGGTGCTGGAACCTTGAACAAAACGTACAGCGCTGGAGTAACTCAGTGGGCCAGGCAGCATCTCTGGGTTTTGAGCTGGGAATGCCAGTGACATAGAGTTTCTGGGCATCTCAGAGATATTGGCTGACCCCGAGTTACTCCAGCCCTTTGTGTTTTATGCTCAAGGAAAAACCTTGTTACACAGCTGGAATGCACTGATTTCATGGAGCGTGAAAGGGTCGGCTGTTCCTGGAAGCCGATTCATTTGAGTTATTCAAACGGATGCCCATTAAGTGCTGGAAATGAAATCAATTCCAGGGCTATATGGGAAGGTAGGAGAGTATAACCTGCTGCATAGCTTCTGCACAGAGCCAACATATACCTAATGGGCCAAATGGCCTTCAGTAATTCTGAAAAAAATATTTTAACATATTGTGCAACACTAGGTTGGATAGAAAATTATTGAAAATAAGGCTTTTTTTTTTTTTAAGTTCTCACATTTTTTGACCACAGGTCAAATCTTATCTTCACCCTTGTATTACTGTCAGTAGGTACCTTAAAACATAAGATAGACGTAAAATGTCGGAGTAACTCAGCGGGTCACGCAGCATCTCTGGAGAGAAGAAATGGGTGACGTTTTGGGTTGAGACCCTTCTTCTGACAAGGATCTGAAGAAGAGTCTTGACCCAAAACGTCACCCATTCCTTCCTTGTCTCCAGAGATGCTGCGTGACCCGCTGAGTTACTCCAGCATTTTGTGTCTATCTCTGGTGTAAACCAGCATCTGCAATTCCTTACTACACCTTATATTATAATATGGCTCTAGATCTCTTTCGTCAAATATGTTAACTTAGCTTGTTCAAGAATATTGCCAAAAAAACAAAAAACTTTTGTCCTTTATTAATAATTTCTGACATTTCAAACATTTTACTGCATCACAATAGATCTGTCCTTGCTCTCCAGTTTCAGAATTCCAATAGGACCATTCTGTCCTGTTAATCCTTCCACCTCCAGATATCTACTTGTTTTATGGCAATGTACCATGCGAATGCAGATAATTCAAAACCTGTCCTTTTTCCCCCACTTCCATCCCATCTTCCAGGGGTCTAATTACACATTCTACTAAGTGAAGCATGAAAGTATGTACTGATTCCAATTTCAGACACCACATTTAGTGCTCGTAATGAGTCTCCCCGACATTGGAGAAACCAAAAACAGATTGGATGACCACTTTACAGAACACCTACAAAGTTGCTCCACGATTCCAGTTGCCAATCCATCCCACTCCCTTTCTTTGTCCTATACTATTCTAATGAAAATCAATATAAACTCATCCAAGGTTTTTACTTGCCCCAATACAGCTTTTAAGACTCAACATTAAATTCAACAACTGAGAAAAATTGATCATTCCTGTATGGCATTTCACATTTCTTGTTTTTATTTTCTCTCTCCCTTCTTCTAGTATTCCATACATCAGTTAACTCCACCTTCTTATCCTCCTCAACAGGTCCCTTTCCCAATTTCAGCTGAGGCCATTTCTGTACATTATTCATAGTTTTATCACTGAACTTCCATTATATTCTTTCTGTCCCCTACCCTCTTATCTAAAATTTAAATCTATGATTTGTACTTTTGATAAAAGATAATCTGCTTGAATCGTTAGCTAACTTTGTTTGAATGTTGACCGGACAATTGTGCTTTTGATCTGCTAAGAATTTCTGCCATTTTCTGTTTCAGATTTCAAGCATCAGCATCATTTTACTTTTGAAAGTTATTTCTTATTCCCAACATGTAATTTAAAATAAAGTGTTTAATCCTATTAATAATAGATCATTGTGAGAGGTGATTTTAAATAATTTACTGACTGCAAACCTATATGAGTGCCCATTTTATGTTTTGCCCATTTTATGTTTTGCTCCAACTCATCCTTGAATTGCAGTCCACAGATCATGTAAGCACTTTTGCAGCCGAAACTCAGAGTCATCGATCACTTGTTCACTGAAGCAAGAGTATGGCACATGCACTTAATATCTGCAAAACCAATGTCTTCAATCAATCTGTCCCCGATGTCAAAAATGATAAAGCCTCATAACAAGACTCTTGAAAAAATGAGCCACATTCGATATTTCATGTGACGCCATCTATACTAATCCATATATACTAATCCCACCTTTTCCCTTCTCGCACTCCAACTCTTAACCTATCTCCCCTATAATTCTCCTGCTGCCTGCCTACACCGGGGCAATTTGCAATGTCTAATTAACCCACTAATTTACTCTTGTAATGTGGGAATAAATTGCAGCATCCGAAGAAAATCTATGCCGTCACAAGGAAGACATGCAAACTCCAATTGATAACATCCTCTGTCAGGATCATACCCTAGTCTCCAGAGGTGTGAAGCAGCATGACTAACCAGTGCACCACACAAAGTGATCACTGGGAAGACAGTGAAAGTTCTTCTGGAAGCAACTGGGATTCTTGAGTATTTTCTTGGGAGTATGTGGAAACTCAGCTAGAATGGAAATATTCCATCTCTGAAACTGTCCATCAACCATCCCATCAAACACATTATGCCAGTCTCTAGAACACCATTGAGTTCATGCACAACATCAGAGCCCATAGAGCTGGGGTAGAAACAAGTTGCCCTCATCCCCAAGGAATTAACTATAAAAATTAGTAGATGTAACATTATCAGCATGGAAAAATAAAAACTGAATTTAAGCAGAAAAGATTTGAAATTCTTTGTACTTCAGATAGCATCTGAATACAACAAAATATATATTTTTTAATGATTATGACCTTTCATCAGAAGTGAAAAAAGTTAGAGCCCGAACACATTTTAAGTAAATGCACAGTCAAAGGAAAAGTAGCAGAAAGAGAACGTTTTATTTAGAATGGAAGGCAGGGAAGATTAAGTATCAGATATGTTGAAAGGAGCGGTTTATAAAAAAAGTAAGACAACAGAGATTGTTCCACAAGGGCTGTGTACGTGAATCGTTGACAGACATCCCATGAGCAATGACTGTGACCTGACATATGTTCATAAAGTGATTGTGGACCAGCATTAGAATGGTGGACCATTAATGTTTAAGACAGAACTGCAGATGCTGGTAAAATCAAAGGTAGACATAAATGCTGGAGAAGCTCAGCGGGTGAGGCGGCATCTATAGAGTGAAGGAATAGGTGATGTTTCGGGCCGAGATCCTTCTTCAGACTACAGAGATGGTTGGTCAATCCAAACTTATTCTAGCAACTAAGCGAATCTGGAGGTTCCAAAGAAAGCGAGTTCAGTTTATAAAAATCATGAGTCACCCAGTCATCACTGGGTCATCCTAAAATCACATAGGTTTCATTAATGTCCTTCAAGGAAAGAAAAGTACCATTCATGCCAGTCAGTGTTATCTGTGACTTCAGACCCACCAATATGATTGTTCTCAACTGCTTCCTCTGCTAATCCATTTAAATCAATATACACCCTTTGGTTCAGGCCATGTCTTGATATCAAGTCTGTAACATTGCAAAGCATGTCAGTATCACTAATGTGAAGTCAAGTATGCATTGCATACCAAATTACGTGCTGTAATATTTCCCACTACCTTTGAAGGGGGAGACAGTAGTGGAACACATGGTTTTGACATTAAATGCAAGTGTTTCTAGTGACATGCAAATTCTGTGAATTAATAGAACAAAACATTTTAGTTTAGAGATACAGACTCTTCTCTACAGATAGAGAACAGACCCTTCGGCCCACCGAGTCCGCACCGCCCCACCCCCGCACATTAACACAAGCCTACACACACTAGGGACAATTTACACTTACACCAAGTTTACAAACCCAAGGCATTTAACCCACAAACCTATACGTCTTTGGAGTGTGGGTGGAAACCGAAGATCTCGGAGAAAACCCACGCATGTCATGGGGAGAACGTACTGACAGCACCCGTAGTCAGGTTTGAACCCGAGTATCTGGAGCTGCAAGTGCTGTAGGGCAGCAACTCTACCGCTACGCCACCGTGCTTGATGGTGAGCCTGGAATGTAATAAAATTCTAATCAAAGGATGGTGTGTTGTTCTTCAAGCTTTCATTTAGTTTAACATAGGGAGCCAAGAAGAAAATCATTTGCCTTTAGTGATATTTGGATGCTCATTATGATGTAAACATCAAGATATCGTCCACAATTAAAACATTGAAGATTTTCAATTCATAGGTTTTGTGGACAAACTATCATGTGAGCAATTCTACTGTTAAGAGTTTGTTTGAATATCTTCAGTTCAATTATTTAAAACTATTCAAATAAGAGCACAAATGCCTATAAGGGTCCAAATAATAATTGCAAATAGTCTTTAAATTAAATAAACCACATTAATAGGAGACTTAGGGAATATAATAGCATCCTTTCAAACCAAATAATGTTATTACTAGCTTGCAAATTGGCTTAGAGTAAATATTCTGATGAGATTCCCAGAAACATGGTAAAGGCTAGCTATATCAACATTTTATGGAAATGCTTTAGTTATGTAATCTGAAACTAGAGCAACAATTATTTAATGTTTGTTCTGTTTTATGCGTGATGACAATGACTTTATATAATGTTATGAGAGCTGTATTTTGAATTGTTTTGACCAACAGGAGGAATATTGTGTGGCATTTGTTACTCAAGATTAATTGTATTCATCAAAGCAAAAGTATAAGTTTTTTTGATAAATTTACTTGGCAGTTGAAAAGTACAAATACCTTTAGCAGACTTATCACATAAATGTTTAATACCTATTTTAGGAGAACACCATTAAATTGATGGAGAGAGAAATTTGCTTGGAATGTATTAAGAATTCATATTCAATACTGGCAAGCTATTTCTACCCTTAAGTCTATTAAGTTTTGATGTTATAGGGAGAGGTTGAAACTTTTTCTGTGGCGCATTGGAAACTGAAGGGTGACCGCAATTGCAACTCAGCACCGATTACATAGAAGCATTACCCGACAGTAACATCACCTGACATGTAACACATACTTTGCAACCATGAAACTGCAGTGCAAATGGGCTTCTGTGAATAGTGTAAGGCTTGAAAACAAAAATAGGCTTTAACAAAGGGTGTAAATTAAAAGTGTAAACTAAAGAAAAAAAAATATTTCCTACTCTGAAGCCGTAATGTAATTCCTCCCGAATGGAACTGATAACATCTGTATGTGAAGTGAGTTTTCTCTGCTTGTGGTTATCCAATCACCAGGATCCCTTCCCAGGATGTAATAAAAAGGAACTGAAGATGCTGGTTTATACCAAAGATAGACGCAAAATGCTGGAGTAACTCAGCGGGTCAGGCAGCATCTCTGGAGAAAATGGATAGGTGGCATTTCGGGCTGGGACTCTTCATCCCTCCCCAGGACAATGCTTTCGCAGGGAACAATATCGATTGGCTATTGGAAGCATATACTGTACATCTGACCTTAATACCTACACACCACTTAAGGCAACTTAAGGCAAAATGGTCCCCAGTACTCAGTAAGTAACATTTGAGAACCCTTAAAGGGTGTCTATTATGGTGAAAGACCACAGATAAAAGTTCATCTTGCTGCTTGGGTTGGGTCTAATGCTAGAGTTGTATGTGTTAAGGGGTTGGACAGGCTAGATGCAGGAAGATTGTTCCCGATGTTGGGGAGGTCCAGGACAAGGGGTCACAGCTTAAGGATAAGGGGGAAATCCTTTAGGACCGAGGTGAGAAGGAATTTTTTCACACAGAGAGTGGTGGGACTCTGGAACTCTCTGCCACAGAGGGTAGTTGAGGCCAGTTCATTGGCTATATTTAAGAGGGAGTTAGATGTGGCCCTTGTGGCTAAAGGGATCAGGGGGTATGGAGAGAAGGCAGGTACAGGATACTGAGTTGGATGATCAGCCATGATCATATTGAATGGCGGTGCAGGCTCGAAGGGCCGAATGGCCTACTCCTGCACCTAATTTCTATGTTTCTATGTTACAATCATTAGAACCAAGACTTGTGATTATAATGCATTACTTTCCTTGGTTTTGAAAAAATAAATGCCAGACATGCGTACTTTAACACACAGACATAGAGTCATACAACACAGAATCAGTTCCTTCAGCCCACCTCATTCAAGCCAAACAGGATGCCCCATCTAAGCTCATTCCATTTGCCTGCTTTTGGTCCATATCCCTCTAAATGTTTCCTACGTATCTACCATTGCAAGTGTTTTTGAAATGCTGTTATAGTATCTGCCTCAGCTATTTCCTCTGACAGCTCGTTTCACATACCCACCCTGCTCTGTATGAAAGGTTGCCCCTCGGGTTCCTCTTAAATCTTGTCCCTATCACATCAGATCAATGTCCTCTTGTTCTTGATTTTCCTACTCCAGCTAAAAGGCTCTGTGTATTCACCCTCTGTCCACCTGTTCTACTCCCCTCATGATTTTCTACATCTCAATAATTTTGTCAAGCTGGAAAGGGTGTAGAGAAGATTTACGATGATGTTGCTAGGACTCGAAGGCCTGAGCTTTATGTTGAGCAGTCCAGGACTCTATTCCTTGGAGCACAGGAGGATGAGGGGTGATCATATAGAAGCGTACAAAATCATGAGAGGAATAGATGGGTAAATGCACAGAGTCTCTTGCCCAGAGTAGGTGAACCAATAACCAGAGGACATAGGTTTAAGGTGAAGGGGAAAGATTTAATAAGAATCTGAGGGGTAACACAAAGGGTGGTGGCTGTACAGAACAAGCTGCTGGAGGAAGTAGTTGAAGCAGGTACGATCGCAACGCTTAAGAAACATTTAAACAGGTACATGGAGAGGATATGTTGGTTGGTGAGGGCAAGTGGGGTCAAAGGGCCCGTTTCCACATTGTTTGACTCTTTGACTATGACTAGAAGATCACCCTTTAGCCTGCTACACTCCAAAGTCCTAGCTTTCCCAACATCTCCCTATAGCTCAGGATCTCACGTTCTGGCAGCATCCTCATAAACCTTCTCATGCTTTCCAGTTTAACAAGGTTCTTCCTATAGCACAGTGACCAAAATGGAATATAATGCTCTAAATGCAGCCTCACCCACATCTTGTACAACTGTAACATAAAGTCCCAAAACGTATACTTAATACCCTGAGGAATCTGAAGACTTTGACTTCTTCTTCCTGTCAATGTGTTGTGACTTAATTGAACTGATGTTGATTTATTAATCTAAAAGCTACATGAGAGAATGTCATGGCTCTCGGAAACAGTTGAAGTATCCTGCCATATCATTACTTGGTTTAGGATAATGGACGTTGCAATAAACCTATTTTCACGGATAGGAGAGTGTAGTTATGGCGATGTGTGGAAGAAGGATGAGGGGTTGGTCTTAAGTGGTCAACGGAGCAGAGATTTGGCATGGGAATATCAATGAACATGACTAGGGAAGAGACCAGCTCAAAATTGGAAGATGGGAAGGGACTGGCAGAGTATCCCAGTTCTTCCAGGCATTCACTAAACTAATATACATTATGGATGTGCAGGAAGGAACTGCAGATGCTAGTTTACACCAAAGATAGACACAAAATGCTGGATTAACTTAGCAGGTCAGGCAGCATCTCTGGAGGAAAATAATAGGTGATGTTTCAGGTCGAGACCCTTCTTCAGACTGAGAGTCAGAGCCCCCTGATTGTCAGTCTGAAGAAGGGTCTCGACCCAAAATGCCACCAATTCATTTTCTCCAGAAATGCTGCCTGACTTGCTGAGTAACTCCAGCAGTTTGTGTCTGTATTATGGATGTGGCAGTTCTGTATTTGTTTTCATATTCAGATTTCCCATCCTCCAGTCCAGACATTGGCTGTGAATTTAAAATGTGACAGCCAAATCTTCCACGGAAATCTGCTTGAGATCTGCCAACAGATAAGCCCATAACTAGAAATTGAAGCACAGTGTTCTGCCCAGCAGAGCAATGGCCATGAGACTTCTGCACTGCTCAGTTGGGTCCCTAATTGTCAATCAGTCCGTTAAACTCACTTTAGGTTAAAGGACACAAAGTGTCAGAGTAACTCAGCAGTTATCATCACGCTGCCCGACCTGCTGAGTTACTCCAGCACTTTGTATCCTTTTGTGTAATAAACTGCATCTGCAATTCCTTATTTCTTCACTTTTGGTTAATATGACTCGAGTGCAGCAGGACCATTGAAATCAATGGGATAAATGGTGCAGAGAAAAAGATAAGTGAAGCTTTTTAATTGATTTAATTAAATCGTTTGGATGACTAAATGTCTTAAATATATATGTATGCTTTTAACCTTTAGCTTTTAAAAACAATAATTTTAGCCTTTACAACACTCTTTGAATTTTTGAAAGATGTTCAGTGACTTGTAAATATTAGGGCCTTACTCAGCACTGTGGCATTCAGCAATGTTCAATGAATGTCCAGATATGTGTCTGTAATTTTTAGCCATGTGTGGTTCACACCCTCCATTGGCTATGGAAACCTAAGTCTTCATTGTACTTGCAGGATTTGTTTTATTGCTACTTTGAGGATTTACCTAAATTGGACCCTAACTAGTCCCAGGAAACCACTTCGAAAAATTTACTAACCCTGCCAAGTCTCATGCTTCCATCCCACCTCCTGTTAATAATCTCCTGTTAACAACCCTATTTGTGTCACTGTACCAAACCAGTTGGACTGGGTGAAACCCTACACTGCCCGGGGTGGGTGAAATAGTGTCCAGGACTCAGACCACTGGCAAATGTGATGCACAAAAAGATTTGTCTCAATAAGTCAAAAGTATCCTATCTCTCCATGACAGTCCAGTTAGTTGCAACAAAACTATGCCAATCTAGAAATAGCAACACACACGCACATGCTTGATCATAGTTCACGCATTAGATTGTTTTACACACTATCGTCTGCCATCTGTTTTAGGGCTTCAGTTTCATGATCATTAAGTTCAAGCACTATCCTAGGCTGTCAGAACTAACAGCATTTGTGTTTTCATTTTTCTTCTTGTCTTTTCTCCTAACCTTTTAGCTTTCAGTTTAACAAAATAACATTTTGTCAAATAAAACTCATGAAGTAATATCGCTAAAACCGTTTTCCAGCGTTCTGTTGAGAAGTCCTATGTCTTATAAACATATTTTTGTACAAAATGTGATTCAATTAAATGGAAAACAAAATATAATTGAAAAGTAGGCATTTACCAGGAGGATCACAAAATCTCTGATTTTCTTTCTGCATCCTCCATGTGGTTGCAGTACTTATGCATACACGAGTTCAGATCAGCATAGTTGCATACAGCAACGTTAAATGAATGTCGAGATATGTGTCTCGAAATATGTTAATCGTGTTTGTGTGGTTCACACCTTCCATTAGCCATGGAGAGCCAGGTTTTTATAAAACCGGCAGGGTTTGTGTCATTGCTACTTTGAGGATTCACCCAAGTTGGACCCTAACCAGCCCCAGAAAACCACTTTGAACGATTTAATAACCCTGCCTGGTCTCAGGCTTCCATCCCACCTCCAGTTAATGACTCCTCCCCATAACTTCAATTTACTGGTTGTTCCAACGCTTGTAAATCTCTGCCTTGAATATGTAAAACCTCCACATCTCTGTGGGATGTAGCATTTCAAATAGCCATAGTCCTTTAGGAGGGAAGATTCCTCATGTCTACCTTAAATGAAAAGTTATTTTTCTGAAATTATGTCTCCTAGTACAAGTTAAATCCACAAGGAGAAACTTAGGACCATCCTGTTAATCCCCCTCAGAAACTCATGCAACAATAAGATTAGCTCCCATTGTTCTAAATTCCAATGTATTGATCTACAGAGTCTAAAGAAGAGTGCCGACCCAAAACTTCCCCCATTCTTTTTCTCCTGAGATGCTCCATAATCCTCTGAGTTACTCCAGTACTGTGTATCTATCATTGTTATTGACCTAACCTGCATAACTGCTCTGCAGATATTAACTCCTTCATCTCAAGAGTCAATATCAATAAATTAATTTGCTCTTCCTCCAATGCATGCACATCCTTCCTTAAAACAAAGAAAAGGAAACTTGGGTAACTTTCCCTTCACTGATGTTAGATTCACTGGCCTGTTGTTCCCTGGCCTGACCTTGCAGCTCTTCTTACATAAAGGCCATGCTCCAGCCTTCCAGTACCTCAACTGTGGGTAAAGATGATGCAAATATCTTTGTCAGAAGCCCTGCAATATCTTTCTTAATTTCCCACAATGTCCTAGGATACATTTGTTCACTCTGAATTTATCCACTTTAAATGCTTTAGACAACCAGCACTTCATCTTTTGTAATGTCGATATGTTGTGAGACATCACTATTAATTTACCTTATTTCCTTAGCTTCCATGACCTTTATGGTAAATATGGATGAGAAATATTCATTTAAGACCTCATCCATTGTGGCTCCACACATAGTTGACTACATTGATCCTTATCGGGACATACGATTTCCCTGGTTAACCTTTTGCTCTTAATATGATTATAGAATCTCTTACCCAATTTCCCTTTACCTTATCTAGCTAATATATCTCATATCCCCAGCATCTGCATTATGCATTCTCATTACCTCATAACCTCAATCCTGTATTATGTTTTGTTCTATTTTAAGGGGGATGTACTAATTGTGGCTGAGAGCTTTTTTATTGAGAGGTGCTGTGATTCTATCATTGACTTAATCTGTTGGTTGATTAATGATGCAAACATAAAATAGTTTATCTCGCAGAGATGCACATGCTGCCTTCTTCACACACTGAACTGTACCATTCTGATCGTGTGTAACCCTCAGCTCCTGGTAATATCTTTAACCTCCCTGTCCTTGGTCTCATAGAAGACCAAAAATTGCAAAGTAGGATTGACCTAAACAGCTCTCCAGGAACAACCCCTCCCAAACAAAATTACATAAATGCTGTTTCAGTCCCCGTATGTGAATGAAGTATTTTATTCACATCAGATTATGCAGGTGAAATTACAGCATTTTGTTTTTGTTTTGAAGAGGAAAATATTTCTTCAGAAAATGAATTCATGCTTCAAAGCCCATAAGTTCCCGTGATTAAAATATTAATTGCTGGAAATGATCCTCAGCTGCATGCAGTCTTGCTTTGCATTACATTAGAGATAAAATGATGAGAATTAAGATCCAATATAAATTGAATACATTGTCATAATCCATATTAATTGCTAACAACTGCTAGGGACAAGTATCACATGTTCATAAAACACGTAATTGCACAAAAGAAGCAATGCATGAATGAGGTGACGGAAGAGCAAAACAGCTGAGAATGCGGATAACTTTTATCTGCTGAGACAAGCCGGTCCAGACGCAAGGTCATAACGGATGATAAAGGAAAATATTAAAGGAAAATGTCCATTTCTTGCTAATGTGGAAAACTTTGAAAAGATTGACCAAATCTATCGTTATCATATTATTTAGTAACAAAGCAGTATCTTCTGTTTTTAATTTCTTAAAACAACCAATATCATAACTTAAAAGGCAGACCTGATATCAGTTGCAGGAACTAATGGCCAGGCAATTAGCTTCTTGGAAACAAATTCACATCAGTTCTGTTAAACTCGTTGGTTCATCATCCTATTGTTTAATTAAATTAATGTTATTTTTAAGAAATGATACACTTTATTCGGCAGAATTCTAGGTCGTTTTAATAAACAAATATATATCTCAAACTTAATTTATAAAAACTTCCATTGTACCAGAATAAAACTTATTCTTTTCTTTGTAAAATACATTTTAAAGATAATGCAAGAACATTTTAATTTACCCTTTGCATAAAAGGCTAATATTCAACAGGATAAAAATGAAAAGAGACATGCAACTGCTGATTGACCTAGTAATCATCTCTTCTATACTTTGGCCAGTCAGAATTATTCTACTACAAAGATTGAGAACTTTGCTGGGTTAAATAAACAAATAATTAATAGTGACAAAATTTATTTAACAAATAATATTTTAGAATTTAAAGGGATCCAGGGTACATAAACAAGCAAGTTGTTTTCATCCTTACTTTTGAATTCAGTATCATTTGACTGGCTAGAAATTCCATTTTACTGCTGATTTTAGAGGTGCAAATTACATTTGTTTTGTGGAGTGCAATACCATTTAGTTCTAACTGGAAATTATATTTACTTTTCTGCAAACCATCTGGATAACAGGAGCATGAAATAGAAAATTCATACTTGTACAGCTGGAAGTTTTCTTTTTATATGCTAAAGGAATCCATAATGTAATATTGTACATGTTTGGAAACATTATTATTGCAATTATGAAGTACACTAGGGCTAAGAAAAGCAGTTGCAAGCCACTAAATTTAACATGGATGGAATGGATCACTGAATCAGTGATAAACCCAGCAGAGAACAATGCTTAATAAATAGCACCTCCAGCTCTAAGAAAGGGGGCATCTATTTGATGAATAAGGTTTTAATTTAAATTGAGTATAAAGTAGACCCATTCAAAAAATCAAATCATATAATGCTGAATCAAATAAATACTGGTAATACCACATTGTCAATATTTATCTCTATCTCTATCTATGCCCAGAAATTGGATTTTTGCCTATTTTTGTTGATACACTAATGCCAAATTGGGAAAGCTCGTGATTAATAAATCATTTTCAATGGTTACTTGCGGCAGGAAACTTTCAGCTGCCATCTCACATACATTCTGCCTGATGGAAACCAGGTCAATACTGTAAACTCGCCTTTGCATCCACATAAGGACGAAGGGAAAAAAAGGACTTGGGAGGGAAGGCAATCAGAAATGGAAGGGGTAAACAGCACTATAATAAAGGGCAAAATGGCACAGTGCTCTGTAATGCGCACCACACCCACCAAAGCCTCGGAGCCAACTCGTGCCCAATCACAACAAGTGCAGCACTTAGTGCACAGATGCTTCTATCTTTATCCATGCTGCCTGTCAGCAAAAGCCCACCATTTTGAATTTAACGTGAAGGATTTTCCCCACGGTACGGGAGCATAAAACTAGAGCACACAGTTTTAAGGTACGAGGGGAAAGATTTAAAGAAGATCAAAGGCACAGGTTTTTCACACAAAGGGTGATGGATATATGGTATGAGCCGCAAAAGGCAGGTACAATTAGAATGTTTCAAAAAATAACATTTAAACAGGTACTTGGATAGAAAAGGTTCAGAGAGATACGAGCCAAATAGCGCAAGTACGCATCTTGGGTGACAAGGACTGGTTAGACTAAAGGGCTTGTTTCCGTGCTTCGTAACTCTATGAATTAATCTATGAAGATTAATGTTTACTATGAGTGACAAAGATCGTGGATCACAAACTTCAAATCCAGTTTTTGCTGGCAATTCAGAAACATATGCCATATATTTTGATGATGTTCTCACATCTATGGTATGTGACAGGAAAATAAATCTAGCATGTGAGTGAACCACATCAGGACATGGACAGACCAAATTTCCACTAAGTGGGACTTGCCACTAAGGGGGAATTCTCTGCCTCAGAGGGCGGTGGAGGCTAGTTCTCTGGATACTTTCAAGACAGAGCTCGATAGGGTTCTTAAAGACAGCAGAGTCAGGGGATATGGGGAGAAGGCTGGAACAGGGTACTGAATAGGGATGATCAGCCACGATCACATTGAATGGCGGTGCTGGCTCGAAGGACCGAATGGCCTACTCCTGCACAGAAATAAACACTAAATGCTTTTCATGTGCAATTTAAAAAAGGGTACAAAAGTGTCTTCAACTATGTCTTCAATCTCCAGTGCCAGGAAAAAGGAAGGAAAGAAGAAAATAGCAGTATTATACGGTTTGGATCACTAAACATTGAAATCATATGTTTTTGAGTAAAAAACTGAAGGTACTAGAGAATCATCGTATTGCTAACCAGTCTTCTTCAAGAGTTGTGCTTGCGCTTTTCAAGGAGGAAGAACGGCGACAAGAAATGAAAGGTGATATCACACAACCAGTGAAATATCACATTTGCACCATAAGTAGATCTAAAAACCAACGCTGAATGCTGCAGTCCTATTTTTGACCTGTGGTCCTGAGAATTCTGTTCCCCTGCTGTGAGTACAGGATTGTATCCTAATCCTCATGGTGCATTTTGAAGTAACCTAACACGAGTTTAATTTACTATATTAATATCACATGGAGTAAATTGCAAACAATAATGCATGTAATTTTCCAATTTTAGTAGACTCATATGGATTTTCCAAAATCTTTTTTTGCTTTTTGAAACCTAGATACACATATTGTTTAATTGCTCATCATAATTACTGAAATGAAGTTGGACACTTTCACCAGAACCCTAAATCTGTTGAGTAATTAGAATATGTTTAATATTTACAAACATCAATTTAAGCAACAAATATAACATCAATGTTATTCTATATGACAGAGAGAGTGGGTGCAGATTAAGATGATTGTGGAAATCAATGTGACATTATCATTTCATTCTCATACTCCACCACTAAAACAGTTTTAAAAACAAAGCATGACCACAATACACTCAATTCAAAACTCAAGACATCTTGAAATGAAGTGCAAGTGAAATGAATTTGCTGGGAAGAGGAAGCTCTTACATTGAAAAACCCATTAGTTGAAGCTAGAGTAGTAACTAGCAATGAGCCAAAGGAGACACAATGGTGCTTTTACTATTAGTTTGTAATTGTTCTTTTTATAACTTCACCCGTGCTGTGGTTGGACAGGGAAAAAATCCTGAAAATTCATTGTTTCGTTGCCAGTACAAATGACAAACACTCAACTCTTGAAACACAGCAATGCCTGGCTCTATTATTTGATTCATTGCCAATGGACAGTCGCGTGCAGCCAGGAAATCAATGACAGAGCTCAGCCAGCAAGATAAGACCTCCTTAATCACGCAGATGCCCTGAAATTATTGGCATTTACCAGAAAGTTTAAAACTTTTCTTTGCACCGGGACT